>CM074739.1:55082993-55427993 GCA_037367245.1 Phrynocephalus guinanensis
CAGAAAAAATCTTACCTGTTCCATAAGCTTTCTACAGTCCTTGTCACACAGCATTATATCAAACCTAACTGACCTCGTGGTCAGTGAAGATAACTGACACTTCAGTCTGGACATGCTCAACAGTAGCATTGTTACACAACCACTCTGGTTGTCATGGCAACAGCTTGGGCTCACAATATTCGTCTTGAAGCCTCTTCACTTTGAGTACAATGAAACTTAAAAGCTAACAAGTTTATTTATTTATTTATTTATTTATTATATTTATATACCACAAATTATGGATTCCTGATAAAGTAAAACTGCAGTAGTTCTTATAAATGTATAAACAGCAGATTCTTTGTAGTTTCTTTGAGGTTTTTCTTTCTCATAGTCCACAAAGGGCATTAGCTTTAGATTTTTTGATGCTTCAGCTAACAAGTTGTCATGGATCTTGTTTCACAGTCTGTGGTACCATTGCACCATACAATCTATTACCTATTTTTCAGCAGTAGGTCTAAAGGAAGTCCAGTGCCTGTGCTACGTAAAGAATCAGAAGGAAGGTGCTATCATGGGGAAAAGGGTGGAATTGACAGTTAAAGAATATAAATAGATATGAGACTGTACTGAGATTTTAGGAGATAAAGAAGTCCTCAGAGTAGTGCAGGGATTACACACACTCATAGCTGAGACTGCAGGGAACCAGTATAGTAGATTTTATGCCAGCATTTCTTCTGTCTCTGAAAATTGGCAAAGTTAGAGTGTTGGTAGAGAAGAGAAGGTATTTAGGCGTTCCGTCAAAAAGAAGCCTTATTTCAAAAACAGGCCAATGACTGCTGAGCTGGTATTGCTTAGTGGGTTGGAACTCCAGTTGGTAGTTTGATTCTCCACGATGCTTCCCCCAAGAGAGACTATTCAGTTTGTGTATGATTTGGATTTGTGTCCCCTCATCCACATCAGATACATTTCATCTGTCTGAGCTTTCTTAGGTTTCATGAATAAACAATGTGAAAAAAAATCAATGGAACTGTTTGTATGGGCACATCCAGAAGCATTTTGATGCTTTAGTTTAAACAATAGAAAGGTAATATTTCAGATTTTGTTTGATAGTTCCTTAAATTTCAGAAGGGCTTGTGATATAGCTTGGGGAAACTGCAGTTTCAGAAAATGCAAGAATCACAATACTGTATTTGGAGAACTAGCTGTATAGTACTCTTGATCAAGGTTGGGAATAGTTTTTGGATGGGGGTGAGAGTGACAGCTGGACTGCTGTCTGGGCTTTGGCATGACAATTATCACTGACCTGGTTTTCTACAAGTGGCCACTTGACAGTATGTAAGCAGACTGGCCTCCCTTCATTCTACAGAGTGCCCTCCTTCCCCTCTTCCTTTTACATTAAGAACAAATTTGATGTGTCACCTTGTGCCAGTTTTATACTCAGTAAGCAAACTGGCCTCCTTCTACCTTTTCAGCAACCATATCTCCATTCTTAACTGCAACCAACTACTTGTATTTGAATTTACTGTACTTGGGTTGTGCCATTTCAGACTGCAAGGAAATGGTTGAATGATTCCCCAAACAAAATATTTTGTTCACATAAAATACAAGATGACAGGCATGACGATTTCTTATTTTTTAAAAAATTTCTTATTAGAATATAAAATGTTTACATCAAACACAACAACAAAACAACAAAACACAGTGCTCCCATCATCTTGGGGATCAATACATCATACTCAATTTTCCCCTTTAAGGAAATGATGTTCATTCCATTCTTTAGCTGCCCTCATATCCCTTACAAAAGTATATATAATCCTGGTTTGGCATTCTCCCTTTTTCTTTACTCAACACAGCATTTATAAATTCACCCCATATCTCTCTAATCTATTAATCTTCAGCCTTCCTGTTTAAAAATTAATTGCCAAAGTCAATTTGTCATTAATTGCAATATTCCAGACTTCATTATATCATTCATGCTTCCATTTTGCAGTCCCAGACCTGAAATAAGCAGATGACACAATATATTGGGTTTTAAATTGGGCTACAACTTTATGATTTTCTTCTTCTTTATTATTACTGGAATGCAAGGGGGTCTGTAGAGCCTATTTACCTCCAGGCCCAAATAAGATAGGTGAATATCTTCCTGGCAATGTGCTGTCCTTATTTGACACATTGCCATGATTAGGGAAACTAACTCCCTCCCACCCCCAGTAGCCATAAACAATATTAACCAGAAACTAATACCTTATCAATGCTCAACTAATCCTAGCCTGGAGTGATGTCATTTTATTAAACGTTGCCAAGTCCTGTTACAGGGAACTTGTAGAGTGTACTCACCGCCAAACAAGATCTTGCAGTACCTGCCGTTGTATCCGAAAGGGATCCCCTACCTATCCCAGTGATGAGAATGGGATGGGTGAGAACGCACTAATACTCAAGGCCAGTCAGAGTATTGATCAAAAATTCCCATCCAGCCTACATGGTGACCAGCTAATCTCATTTTCATGAGCAATAAGGTGGGTGGGCAGGGCTTGTTGAAGCTGCAAAGGAGGGCAATTAAGCTACGGGGAGCCGTTTTAAAGGCTCATCAGCCCGCACTTGCCTCTGATCACATATGTGTGATTTTTTATGCTGAATCTGCCTTGGATCGGGCTGCAAAGTGCTCCACCCCCAGATTTGCTGAGGTGAGCCTCCATTTTTGCAATAAGCAGTCATGCTGCTGCTAACGTATTCATTATCATCTTTCCTTTTTTTTGCATTATTGACACCATCATTTTCTGTTATGAATAACATTGCTATCTGTGGTGATATTTCAATATTAACTTTTAATATGACTGTAATCTCCTCAAAAATATTATTGCATATATTTTGCACCCTTTTGCACTCCCACCATAAATGCCCATAAGTTCCCTCTTATTTATCACATCTCCAGTATCTCTTAGAATAGTTAGCATCTATATTATTTAACTTTATTGGGTTTAGGTACCATCTCCATAATATTTTAAGGCATGTCAATGTCTAACCTGGCATACAGGTTTTTATGAAGGTTTTTTTTTTTTTAATGAAAGGGCTCTCAAGTATTCGAAATCTCACAAGTGGTGTGAACTGGCACAGTTACCATACAGGTTCACCACAGCTGTCATTATTTGGGTTAAGTCTGAATGAGTCTTCCTGTATTTTCAGAGTGGCTTGGATTCTATTTATTTACTGTACTTATTTACTGTTTTCATTAATATTGTGTTCTTCTGTCTAAGAATAAAGGTATTCCCCCCACACATGCGTGCTAGTTGTGTCCTCTTCTAGGGGTGGTGCTCATCTCCGTATTCAGGCTGAAGTGCCAGTGTTGCGCAAGTCCATGGCCACGTGGCCAGCATGGCTGCAACGAAACACTGTTTTACTTTCCCAATTTTTACAGCGGTACTTATTTATCTACTTGCATTTACATGCTTTCGAACTGCTAGGTTACCAGGAGCTTGGGTTATCAGTGGGAGCTCACTCTGCTGCATGGCACCCGGGATTCGAGCTGCTGAGCTGCCAAGCTCCCGACTTTGTAACGGACAGTTTTCAGAGCCTTAATCTGCTGAGCCAACATGCCAAGAATACCTGAGTGATATATAACATGATTAAACCAAGAAAACTTATAAAATATATTAAAAACATAGCAATCTAAAAAGCAGAAAATACATTACCACAGAATATTGGAAACATTGATAAAATCAGCAGTATCCAAAACCCCACCAAATTAGTTCCAAGTTATACCCTTCGGAATCTCAAGAAATACGTCCCAACAAAGATATTCAACAGGATTAAACTGAGGAAAAAATATAAAATATATTAAAACCATAGCAATCTGAAAAGCAGAAAGTACATAATTACAAAGTATTGAAAACACAGATAAAATCAGCAGCATCCAAAGCCCAACAAATCAGTTCCAATTTATACCCTCTTCTGAATCACAGCAAAGGCATGTTATTTCACTTGGACTCAGGAAGGGAGTATCCAAACACAGTGGTAACAACATTAAAAGATTGCTTTCTGACATATTCTGACATAACAGTTGGCATCTATAAAATGGCAGCTCCTTATGACCAGAAGTGGTGGGAGGATTTATATAGGGAGAAACAGTCCAGTAGGTATGGGGGTGAGGGCAAGGTGTGTAGGATTTTAAAAGTAAAAACCAGCACCTGGACACATGCACTGCACAATATGATCTCCTGTGCAGTCCCATCACTAATTCCCTTTGTTTTTGATACTGAGGAACAACTACTATTCCTTATGCATCAAAATGGTTGTGGAAACCTGAATGTTTGCAGAAGTACTGAAAACAAACAAACAACTCTGCTTATTGGTCCTTAGAATACTGACTAATGAGATAAAAACAAATAATCTGGGGAATGTTTATGTGTGTACAATGAAATGGATTGTGAAATGATTTGGAACTTCTTTTGTAAATGCCCCTTGTGTTCAGCTACTGCATATTGAAATGCAAGCACTATGTACTTGCAACAACGATTTGATGTAAATGCTGCTTAACCCTTCTTAGAATAGAAACAAAGAATATAATAGAGCTAAGGCTATGTTAAAATGCAACACAACCAATGTATGTTTACTGTGAAGTAAAATCCTTTGGGATTTGCTCCCATGGTGATGCATGTAGAATTGCTGCCCTGAGTTTCATGGATTTCAAATGAAACATTGAACATCCTCAATTGAAACAAAGTCCATAGAGTAGCACATGCTTTACTTAACTCCTGTTTGGATTAGTGTGGCAGGCTGTACCTGGAACTGCTTTTGGGAGCATTCAGAATCTCCAGTGGGTTGAACATTCTGTATTCAGACTGTTGACCAGGGTCAGTCACAATACAAGTAAAAATTATTTGCCTGTAACACTATCACTAGTTGACAGTTTGTTTCGGAGCACAATTTAAACTGCTGGTCTGGTCATGATTTAAAAAAAAAACTCCATACATCTTGGAGCCACGATATCTGAAGGACACCATCTTCCCTTTACTTTAGGAAAATATAGAATCTGAAGGATTTGGGCCATATTCAAATCCTATCATTGCCAAAAATTATTAAAAAAAAATGTCATTGGGATCGAATTCAAACATGAGGTTCCTTGATCATCATTATTTGTTTGGTTTGGATGTGTGTGTTTTGTTTGGGGACTACAATAATATCTGTAGGAGCCTCGTGGCGCAGTGGTTAAATGCCTGTACTGCAAGTAAAACTGTGCTCACGACCTGGGTTCAATCCCCGGTAGCAGGCTCAAGGTTCACTCAGCCTTCTATCCTTCCGAGGTTGGTAAAATGAGTACCCAGCTTGCTGGGGGGGGGCAATGTGTAGCCTGCACTCTGTAATTAAAATTGTAAACCGCCCAGAGACTACTTGTAGTAGTATGGGGCGGTATATAAGCAGAACACTTTATAGGCTTCACTTTACGTACTAATATTTTAGATTGTTACAATAGGCCATTCTCATGGTCCTTGACATGGCTGGTAAGGACACAAGAAAGAACCTTTTCAGTGGCTGCTATAAGGATGTGAAACTCTTACCCACAGAAGGCCAAGTAAGCCTCCTCTCTGTTTCCTTCCATGACAGGCAAATTCATTTCTGTTTAGCTTGGAGTTCAATGGTCTTAATAATTATTATGATACAGATACCCAACATATGGGAAAATTTAAACTGCTCATTAGAAAACTAGGTGTAGCATTTTGCCTGATGAGAGGGAAGTAATTAAATAAGAGATTTGTCTGTGTTTCTGGATTCTGGTTCATTGACTTTAATTGCAGAACCATATGTTGGTTGAGGTTTTGGTTCTTTTCTAATACTATAGAAAAAGGGTAAAATGTATTTAAAAATACCACACTAATTAAATAAAAACAAATACAGGTGTAGCTTTTTAGTAAATTATAATAATATCTTCATGGCAAACTTTAGAATAGAATCAAAGCTGAAATATTTTTAAAATGTTATGCACATACTACATCTCAAATTTAGGCAAAGAGGTTTGAATAATTTTACTGATTATCTGTCAAAACTCTGAGGGGAGAAGCCTAGTCTTAGAAAAATATACCATAGACATGGGCACGACCAGAAAAAATGACATTTCGAGTTTTCGTTTGTCGGAACGGGTCCGTTTCAGGTCGTTTCCGTTTGTCGCGAAATTTTTCAAAAATTTGTTGTTTCATCGTTTCGTTTGTCATTTGTCGTTTCCACTGCGATTTAGTGCGATTTGACTTCCCCCAGAGCATAGGGACGTCCCACAATCAGGGCCGGCAATAGGTGTTTTTGCGCCCTAGGCGGCGGGCGGGGGGGGGCGGGGGCGGGGGGGGGTGCGGGCGGCGGCGGTGGGGGATGGGCCGGGTGCGGGCTGGCGGCGGGCGGCGGCGCGGGCGGACAGGCGAGTGGGCAGTTAGGATATCACTTAGGATAGAGGTTCTGTTCTTGGCTTGCACCCCAAATGTGTGTGTGTGCAAGCAAATTGAAGTTGGGAAAATAGAAAATAAATGGTAGTATATAATATATTTTTAAAATAAATCCTCCCACTCCCAGTCGAACCTCCCCCTTTATCCAATATCAGAAAAAAATCCTCACAAACTGCCAGAGAAGAAATAAAGAATAAACTGCTATTCCCTTCAGCAGACAAAGCTGCAGGGAATCAAAGAAATTATTTTCTAAATTCAATTCCCTCCCTGCCTGCCTAACTTAAATCCTAAAGCCTCCAGCCTTCCCTACTCAATCTCGATCGGATCACACCAGCACCAGCAGCCAGCCCTCCTCCCTCAACCACATCCATACACCCGACTGCGATTTCTGGAAGGTGCCTCGGCTTTTTATGCCCTCCGAGACATCCAGAAGTGTCAGTCAAAAACCTGGTGATGCCATTGGTGGAATGGTTCAAAAAAATTGCATGGTCCCATCCCATGCCCAAATGGGCAGGTCTAAAAAAATAAAAAATAAAATAAAATAAAATAACATCAATACGACGTTTTATTGCTATAAAAAACCCCCACTGCTGCTACTATTAAAATTCAGGCATTTAAAATAAATAAATTTCACATGTTTCTGTGGTGATTTGGTGTGTTTTTTGACCACAATTTCAAAAGAAAAATTGTGGTCACCATTTTGGATTCCCCCCACTGCATGGCATGGCGAGGCGATGAGGATGACCCCCCCCCCAGCCTGGTGCATGCAGCCCAGGACAGGAGAAGAGGGTGGGAAAGGCCAGGGGACCCCCCAGAAACCACCCCTCTGGTAGGTGGTAAAGCCTCAGGCAGGCATATTTTTGCCTGCTTTTTTGGCCAGGAGTTGGTTTTTTTTAAAAAAAAAAACTTTAAAAAACTTTTTCTGTGCTGCGCAATTGCATTGCGCGATCGCCGCGATGCCACAAACGAAAATGAAAAACCCGACCAATTTTTTCTTTTTTCGGTTCGAGTTCGAGTTCTGATGGCTTAATTATCGTTACTGTTTCCATTACATAAAGGAAACGAAAAACGGAAACGGAAATGAAAATTTCGCCGAGTCGTGCCCATGTCTAATATACCACAAAATATTCTTTACTGACAGTTCCCTCTTTTAAAGTGTTTAACTATGTCCCCAGGGAGTCATTTCTTCTCACTACTTCCAGACTAGTTAGAGTCCAAACACTCCAAGAGGCATGGAGGCTGTTCACAAAAACAATAACATAGGCCCAATTGGAATGCATACTAAAAGGGGGAAAAAAAAAAGAGCACCCAATGTGGCTTACAGGAGCTGTTCGGGAAGTGATGAAAAGCAAGAAAAGCTCATTTAGAAAATGGAAGGCTTTTCCAAACAAGGACAACAGGCAGAAACATAAATTCTGGCAGAGCAAATGCAAGGCGACAATCAGGAAAGCAAAGCAAGACCTTGAGGAGCATATAGCTAAAAACACTCAAAGAAATAACAAGGACTTCTATAAAGTAGAAAGGCAAGGTATCATTAAAGAAGAAACAGAGATTGCTGAGAGACTCAATGTATTCTTTACTTCAGTATTCACTGAAGAAGACAGAGACCACATGCCCCAAACAGAGCCTATCTTCATAGGGATGTAAACTGAAGAATTAAGCCTGATAGAAACAACCAGGGAGGAGGTCCTTGCACGTCTTGTTAAATTAAATGCTAACAAATCACCAGGGCCAGACGGCATCCATCCATGAGTTATCATGGAACTTAAAGATGAAATTGCTGAGATCCTAGCCAAAATATATAATATTTTCCTTAAATCAGTCATTGTGCCTGATGACTGGAAGGTAGCTAATGTAACACCGATCTTCAAAAAAAGATCCAGAGGTGATCCAGGAAATTACCAACCAGTCAGTTTGACATATGTGTGCCAGGTAAAGTGATGGAAACCATCCTAAAAGATAAAATTAATAGACACATAGAAGAGAAGGCACTGCTGAAGGAGAACCAACATGGCTTCTGCAAGGGGAAATCATGCTTCACTAAACTTTTGAATTCTTTGAGAGTGTCAACAAGTATGTGGATAAGGGAGATCCAGTTGACATTGTTTATCTGGACTTTCAGAAGGCTTTTGACATGGTCCCACACCAAGGGCTCTTGAATAAATTTGCCAGTCATAAAATCAAGGGACAGGTCATGTCCTGGATCAGCAACTGACTAAGGGAAAGGAAACAGAGGGTAGCACTAAATGGAGACTTCTCCAAGTGGAGGGAGGCAAAGAGTGGGTTCCCCCAAGGTTCAGTACTGGGACCCCTGCTTTTCAGCCTCCTCATAAATGATCTAGAAGTAAGAGTAAATAGCAAGGTAGCCAAATTTGCCGAGGACACTAAAATATACAGGGTAGTAAAAACTGAGAGAGATTGTGAGGAGCTCCAGAGGCGTCTCTTGACACTGGGGGAGTGGGAAAACCAATGGCAAATGAGTTTCAACATTAGCAAGTGTAGTGTGATGCATGTTGGAGCAAAAAAAAAATTACATTTATAAACTGATGGAGTCTGAAATCTCTGCAACAAACCAGGAAAGGAACCTTGGTGTCCTGGTGGACAGCTCAGTGAAGGTGTCAACCCAGTGTGCCGCATCAGTTAAAAAAGCAAACTCAGTACTAGGGATCATTAGGAAAGATATAGAAAATAACTCAGCAAGTGTCATTTTGCCTCTTTATAAATCTATGGTGAGGATCCCTTGGAGTATTGTGTACAGTTCTGGTCACCATACCTCCAGAAGGTTATTATGGAAATGGAAAAAGTGCAGAGGAGAGCAACTAGGGGGCACTCCATGAAACTTGCGGGTGCTAGATCTCAAACAAATAAGAGAAATCACTGGCCTATGGAACTCCCTGTGACAGCTTTTAGCCTTAACAGCTTTAAGAAAGAACTGGACAAGTTCATGGAGAACAAGGGTATCAATGGCTCTCATCATGAATGCCTGAGGACACATCCCTTTGCAGGGGATCTTAAGCAGCTGAAGACATCTGCTTGGGAATACCCTGAAGCAAATGGTGAGACACTGTGTGAGACAGAATTCTTGATTGGATGGGCTGTGGCCTGTTCCAGTAAGGCTGTTCTTATGTTCTTATACACACTCCTCAGATGGCTCCTCACACATATATCTGGCACCTTCATACCAAAGGCAAACATGTCCATATTTGTGCTGCCAGTTTAGCAGTTTTGAGTAGAAAGAACTATCCCCAAAACATTTCTAAGTACAGTATTTGGGATTGTCCCTTTTATTGTGCCATCAAGACCTTGGATAATCTCACGTGGATGACTGAGAATCTTCACAGACATTTTTATTTTATTCTTAAAAATTGCTGATTCAGTGTTAAACTCCAGATGTTATTTTGTATAGATATCCATACAAACATTTGGTTAAATCTGCATTAGTATAATAGCAGCACATATAACATGTGTCAGAAGTAAACTTACATTTCTAGCAGTGTCAGTTTTAAACATGGAAAGAGGAGATAACTAATTTGGAGATTTCCAAACAGCAATGGTAGAGAAAAAGGGAGTAATTTACATTCCTTCTCCATTGACACCAATAGGTGTCATAAAAAGTGGGATTACAAATTATCATGTACAATTTGATATATATATATTTACTTTATTAATGCTTTGGTGAATCTCCAAAGCCACACAGATAAGTCTTCAGTTATGTGGTTATCCATTCTATTAGATAACTATGTGCTATTTAGTTAAATGAATAAAAAATGCTGTCTGTTAGAGATGGGCACGGAACAAACATTTTTTTGTTTTCGTTGCTGTTTGTCATTTCCGTTATGTAACGAAACGACAAATGAAAATTGTGATGAAAATGCAACAAAACGAACAGAACCACGAAAATTGTGGTTGTTATGTTTCGTTTCCGTTAATGGCGAAGGCAATGAAATGAGCTGTTTTAAATGTTAAAAAACACCCTGGACATCTGTAAAAACGGAGCGATAATTATTTATATTGTCTGATAATACCTACCAGGGGGGTTGGGGTCCTTAAAACGTTTGTTTTTGTCTTCTCCCATTGCGATGTATTTTTCTTTTCCCTTTAAAATGGATGTCGTACCAGTCACAAAATGGAGGCAAGCCATGTGATGGGATCATGTTCAACCAATAGCATGCCCAGGTAGCAGACTGGGCGAGCAGGTCTGGCAGCCACAGAGGGCATTAAAAGGTCTGGCAGCCCCCATCCTCCTTGCAGTCTCTGGTGGGAGTTAGGGTGGGATTGCTGTCTCTGTGACTCTAGTTTCAGTCCTGCAGCCTCTCTGTGTGCATGTGTGCTGCGTACCTCTCGGTGAGTACTCTCCCTTGCCCCACAGTGCAGTCACTCTGCAGCTGCCTTGCACCCTGGGCAACACCCGCCGCTGCCTTTGCAGCCTCCCTGCATACCTAGTCTATACTGTGTCTCTGCCAGCATCCTTTTTTTAGTGTTTTCCCTCTGGTCTGGGGCATTGGTCTGGTTGCCTGCTCACGGAAATACTTTAAAAATCGCGCAAAAAGCGGGTAGAAATGACAAACGAAAAAACAAAAAAAGGTAACAAAATTTTTCCAAAAATTCACGACAAATGGAAACGAACCGAAACAGACCTCTCAACGACAAACGAAAAACCGAAATGCCATTTTTTTGTTTCGTGCCCATCTCTACTGTCTATACTTTCTGGAATAGGAGCATCCAAAAGCAATCAGGCCAAGTGTGGATATTTGACAGATGGAAAGCAATAAAACGAAGGATTCTGAAGAGTTGTTTTTAATGTCAATGAGGGTGGAAAATACATGAAAACACAGAGCTGAATTATCATCAGGTGGACATTAAGTGTCTTGAATACAGACAATGTTTGACTGACTAAATTTCCTTTTTCCTTGTGTGCTTGATTTTTCTTTTATAATAGATAATTGTAAGCAATTGAGGCTAAATTGTTTTTGTCTTCATAGTCTGCTCTTGATGTGGATGTTATACTAAGCTCTTGGTATCATAACTGTCCTTCCTTAAAAGAAAGGCTAGTGCTGCAGGTCTAAGTTTCTACGTGCCCTCATTTTTCTTTCACACAACTAGTGCTTGCTTAAGTGTAGGGACAACATGTAGGAATAGGTTTAGAAATGGCCACACTGCATTCAAAATGCAACTGACCCAGAAATGATAGTTTTGGGGGGGGGGAACTTTGATAGACCAACCATATTCTTAACTAGTTAATCATCCTCTAATAGAATACATAGATAATTAACATATCAGGCTGTCAGTGAACTTGGAAGGAATTAAATCATGGAGGAAGCCCATAGCCCCAGAGGAAGCCCGAGTGTGTGTCTTCTTGTCATTTTTTTCAGCTCATCTTAGTAGTTCCACTGCTAGAATATGTTGTCATGGCAACACCATTCTCTTGCTTCATAGGAAAGATTAGCTCATACTGTGCAGTGGAGAGCATGTAGGGGAAGTCAAGTTAATCCCTGGGTGCACTGTGAGAAAAAGGTTGGACTTTGCCTGAGGGATGCTTTATCTGCAATGATAGAATTGGCCTGCCACAGACTTTGGTATTTAAGTTGAAGAGCAGAATTCACAGTAAGAGTCAGCTCCTCCCAAGTGGAATATTGGATTGGTGGTTTACTTAAGTCCTGTTGAAGAATGTCCCAAGCCCAGAGTGAAATGTCATTAGACAGCTATGTTTGTTTTATCAGTATAGCCGCAAGTTTCAGAGCTGTCTTAAATAGAGAACCAAAACTTTGATGCCATAAATAATACAAGGAGAACAATTATCCAGAACTATTCATTAGGTGTACATCAAAGTGTAGCATTGTTTTCCTAAGTGGCGGCAGTGATTAGCCTTGATTCAAACTGCAGTCAGTATTAGTGCATTAAATGCTTCAGTATATGAACTGAACCCTTGAAAACCCCTGAGATTCAGGAAGAGCAGGAAGAAAGAAGGCATGTAGAAACTTATTTGAGTCTACTGAAGCCATTATCACTTCCCACAGTGATGAACAATCCATTTTGAACATGCAAGTTTAGACATTATTTTAGTTTTGATTTATGATCTTCATTTAAAAACAGAGGAAACTGAATGATAAAAGATTTTAAAAAAATACAGCGTTTTTGTGATGCAATGCTATAAATGAAACATTATTACATATCTCCATGATATTAATGAAAGGGAGAAAAGCCAATATTTTAATTGTTCATATTCTTTTTGTTTATATGATTTTTTTCATTGTTCGCAGAAGGAAATTAAATATTCTGGCAATGAACAAAAAACTTTCTAGAAAGGTTTGAAATCAATAAAATAAATTCACTTCTTTATTTTCAGTAAAGTAGACGAGGGGAGAAAACCACCAAGCATCACCCAAGTATTTGTCAGAAACTCCATTAAAAAGACAAATATTTTGCAGATCATTATGGAGTGTGGGTGTAACAAGTTAAAATATTAATGAGCAAACACATGGGATGTGAAAAGACTGAAATATGACGTCTGATCAGGTCAGGTTTTTATTGCGGTATAAAACCATAAAAGTCATTAAAAGTCATTAAAACATGATTGCAAAATTGTAGAGTTACAAAAACAGTGTAGATATAACAATATACATAGAAATATTAAAACGAAAAAAGAAACTAAACCAGTAAAAGAAAATAGATAATTTTCTAGGTAAAACTAGCCCGCCTTCTTAGAATGGAATTTAATCAGGTATAAGCAGAATTTGGCTATTTGTTTGGTAATAAAAGAGTTTTCATCACTTAAAAGTCTTTCCAGGCCCATCTCGTTTGGGTCTACTGTAAGTCTATCTAAGCATGGGTGAATGAATCTCTCTCTATAAAGATTGTGAAGAGGACAACAAAAAACATATGTACCATAGATTCCACTTCCCTTTGGGAGCACATGCAGCGTCTATCTTCATAGGGAATTTTCTTATATTTCCCTTCTAAAACCATTGAAGGAATAACTGAACAGCGGGCTAAAGTGAAGGCTCTCCGATAAGCAGGCTCTTCCAGTTGTAAGAGATAGTTGGCCATTCTCATAACATATCTGGTCTCCATAGGAGCCCTAAACAAAGGGGATTGTGCTATATCTCGTTGGCGCTCAATGTCTTGGATCCTTTGTTTAATAAGTGCTTTGGCCTGTGTAGTACTCTGAACCAATAGGTCATCTATTGAGAGCCCCATAGATTCTAATTTTCTTTTTAAAGTTTGTATCCACCTAGGTTGAAAAGGTTCTTGGCTTATTAAAGGGAGAAGGCCTTTTTGGTCTGAGAAGCTCTTAAGCCACTGACAAACAGAGGCAATAAGTATTCTGGCTTCTAGTTTCATTTGACCCAGTTCTAATCGTATCAAAGCGTTGGAAACACCTGGAGGGACTTGTAAGATAGAACGGAAGAACTTGGATTGTACCTTCTCTAACACAGCCAGATCAGCCAGAGATATTCCTGTATAGGTGCCATATAGGAGCTGAGCTACGACTTTGTGTTCGTACAGCCTTAATGCTGCTGGAACAAAGAGACCTCCCTTTGTTCGGAAGAATCTCACAATAGCATTGGCAGACTGCTCAGCCTTCTCAGCTCTCCAATTACAGTGTGCATTGTTAGCCCCAGATTCTTGCACGATCACCCCCAGATAGGTGAATTTATGCACTTGCTCAACTTTCTTCCCTTTTATTATCCAAGATCTTATTTTTGGCTGTCTGCCGAAGGCCATCACTTTTGTTTTATCACAATTAATAGTCAAGTGTTCTTTATCACAGTAGGCTGTGAAGCTATCCAAGGCCCTTTGGAGACCTACTGGAGACCTTGATAGAATAACAGTATCATCAGCATAAATCAGTATTGGGAGGTGCCGTGAAGCAAGCTTTGGTGGGTGAAATTTTAAGTCACTCATATGCTTCACCATATTGCTTATATAATAGATGAACAATGTGGGGGCCAACAGGCAGCCTTGCCTGACTCCCTTGGAGGTTTTGATAGAATTTGTTAGTAGCCTTGTGGGTTACATCTTACTTTAAGGTATGTTTCCTGATGGAGGGCTTGGATAAGGTAAAGAAGTCTTTTGTCAATGCTAGAAGAGCCTAGTTTTTGCCATAACCTCTGCCTTGAGATAGAGTCAAAGGCGGCCTTCAGATCTATAAATGCAGCATATAGGGAGTTTGGGCCTTTAGAGGCATATTTTTCAATTAATTGTTGGAGTATCAGACAGTGCTCCATTGTCGCTCTTCCTCCTCTAAAGCCTGCTTGTTCTAATGGAATGCATTCTTCTTGCTCAAGCCATAATTCTAGTTTTTCTAAGAGATGTCTTGTGTATAGCTTACTAATGATGTTTAGCAGGCTGATGGGTCTATAGTTTGCTGGGTCTTTCTTATCACCTTTCTTATAAATTGGAACCACAATAGCCATCCCCCATTGCTTGGGAATCCGGCCAGATTGGTCTATAAATGTGAATAATTCTGCTAGATAATGTGCCCACCAATCAACATTTTCTTTGAGGACTTCGGGTGGAATTCCATCCGATCCTGGAGCCTTTCCTATTTTTAGACGGCCAATATGGTCTTTTATCTCTCTTGGGCTGACTGGGGACCATATAGGCAGATTCCTTAGGTCTCCTATAGGAGTGCCTTGCACAGAATCATCATAGAGATTTTGAAAAAAAGTGGCCCATTTATTTGCTGGAACATGCATATCTAATGGCGATGAATTCTTCGCCCTTCCAGCATTAATAAGTTTCCAAAACTGAGCTGAGTTCTTTTGTTTGGCTGACTGGATTAGCTCCTCCCATAAGTTCCTTACATGCTCTTTTTTCTTCCTCTGAATGGTGGTTTTATATAATTTCTTTTGAGCTAGCAGCTGAAGATGTATTTCAGGTCTTTCCTCCTGACCTTTGTTCAGGGACAGATGGTACAGGGTGTTAAGCTCTTTTTTAACTTGTACACATTCATGGTCAAACCAAGGTTTCATGTTCCTATAAGCAGGGTATACTTTGTTCTCTGAAGGGACAGTCAAAACGGAGTTTACTTCCTGGGTCAAAGCCTGGAAGTTTACAAGAGGGTCTTGCTCTGGACTTAAGTTACTAAAGAGCAAGAGATGATATTGCAATTTCTCTGTAGTTAGTATTTCTTTCACTTTGGTACTACTGGTGCTAGACCATTTTAACCTTTTCCCTATAAGTTCTAGCTGTGGAGTATACTGGTCCTTTGGTTGTGTTGGATTCAGAGGAAGAGACAGTTTTAGGCTTAGTGGTAGATGATCCCCTTCCAAGAATGGCAGAATTTTAAATGTTTTAATCCTAGGTAGTAAAACATTGCAGACAAGCATATAATCAATAGAACTAGCCCTCTTACCTGCCATAAAAGTATATTCACCTGGGCAGTCCCCATAGAATGCCCCATTAAGAATATGAAGCTCTCTCCTACGTGATAACTTAGCAAGGCATGCACCTGCATAGTTCGCCTTTGGGTCTTTAGATGTGCGTGTAGACAGGAGTCCATATGATTCCCCATATAGATCCTCTAAGACCAGATTATATTTCTTTGCTAGAAATATATCATTTGGTCCAACTCGGGCATTAAAATCACCTGCCAACAAGATTTCTGCTTCGGGACACCCAGCTAACAGATCTGATATATAATTATCTAAGGCTGACCAGTTTTCTTCAATAGAGGATTTCTTTGTTCTAGGTGGAAGATAGGCATTTATTATAAGAAGGCTGCTGTTCACCCAGCTCATCAGTACGGCCATTGCCAGGTGGGCTAAAGGTGGTTTCAAAACACATTTTACCTTTAAGGTAGTTGAAACAAATATAACCAGCCCACCCATTAATCTTCCCGGACCTATCCCAGCAGATGCCTCTAAGTTAAAGGAATAATAACCATTCAGAAGAGGCGTTTCTGCTGTCCATGTTTCCTGCAGAAGGATAATGTCATACACTTCCTTTACGAAAGGAACATCCATATATGAGTGGAGGCAACGTTGCCATCCAGCTACATTCCAAGAGAGAATTTCAATTGTATTATCATCTGCCCTCATATGTTGTCTCAGTGACAGATTATTGTTTGAATCACTTTGGGGGAACAAAATGTGGTCATATTGAAAGGAAGCTTGGCTCATCTGATGATTTAGATCCCTCTGCTTATGAGTTGAGGGAGAGGTAAAAGGTGCTGGGGTTGAGCCAAGCTCACAATTGGAAAAATTTAAGAGTTCAGCTTTGCACATGGCTAAATTATTATCCCCAAGTCAGTCTCGCTGGAACCAGCCCCAATTATCCTTTGCATAATGTCTCTGCCACCAATAAGGAGGAGTTTCAGTAATTTGGTTGTTGAAGGTGTCCAAGCTTCTCTGAGTTTGTTCCATTTTGTGTGTTTTGGTTTACTCCACACATTCTTCTTCCTTCTAGGATTTGGGACAGTGGGTCTAGGTCTGATCAAAACTGGGATAGGCCTACTCATATAGGTGTCCAGCTTTGTAGATTCTTGGGAGGCTCCTATCAATTCAGAATTCTTCCTTAATGCCGACTGTTGTTGTTGAGCCTTTTCCTGTAAGTCTTGCTCCTTTGGGTGACTACCTCCCTCTTGCTTCTGGACATGGCTGGCAGGTGAAGGCATCTCTTCTACTGCTGTCCCTGACACTGGTGAGTGTCCCCCCTGTCTTTCTTTTAGCTGATCTTTATACTGAGGTTTACAAATTTTTCAGCATGGCAATACAGTAATACCTTGTTTTAAGAGTGCCTTGTTTTAAGAGTGTTTTGCATGACAAGCAAAAATTTATTCTAAATTTTGCCTTGATTAACAAGCAGTGTCTTGATATACAAGCACTGGAGCAAATCACACAATCACAAGTGAGCATATGGTGTGTCTTCCTCTCTTCCTCTGCTGGATTGTGGGCCATTGTCTATAATGTTCCATATGAGGCAAGCCTCAAAAGCAGAAGTTGGAGAGAGGAAGGAAAGTCTCCCTTGGACCAACCATGAAGATTTTCAAAGGTGAATGCAGGTCAGGAGTTTGTTTTATTTTTCTTTATACAGTATTTATATTTTTCTTTAAGTTGTTTTCAACATCCTTTCGTATTTTTCAAACCATTTCTAGTCATAGGGAAGCTAGTCAAGTGTATATATGGCTACGAATTGTGCTTTATTATTGTCATATTAAAAACACAGAGTAAATTTCAGTTATGAGTCCCAAGCAGAGCAGATTCCGCAGCCAGGTACTTAAACCATGGTGTGGACATGGACTTCTATCCAACTTCTTTTGTGAGTTTTGGCATTTTTGTGTATACAGTATGTGGTCTATGGGCCCCCAAAACGTATCATCTGAATTTCCATTATTTCTTATGGAAAAATCTGCTTCCATATAAGAGTTTTGGTTTACAAGCATTTTTCCTGAATGAATTATGCTCGTAAACCAAGGTATTACTGTATGCATTTATATTGAATTTAATTTATTTGGTAGAATTGAACAAGGGGGATACCCAGTGTGGTACAGTGGATAGAATGATGGACCGGGACTGTGTACAACAGGGTTTGAATCCCCACGTGGCCATGGAAAGTCACTTGGAATGTGGAACTGGTAAAGCCACTCTTAAATTCATTTACTTTGAAACCCATGCTAAAATCACAAAGTAGGTTCTGACTTCATAATAATTATGATTGAACAAAATCAGAATCTGTTTTTGTGCGCATATACATAATTAGCAATAGTATGAATAATATTCATGGTGTCAAAAGCTGATGGAAGTAGAAACTGCCTTTTAATATTTCTAAATATTAGAAGTTATATACAGCCATACAGTAATTGTGTTATCACATTAGCTCTTTTCCCTTCGGTCATTGATGGAACATAGATGAAATGGTTAAAAGTAAGAGGAATTTTTGTGCCTACTAATAGTTTCAGTGGAAAACTGATTGGAAGTTTTCATCAAGAGCACTAGTTAATTCATTTATCCTGGAGTTACTAAACCCATTAAAAATACCATGAATGTAAGATCAGACTTTAACACCAAATATCAACAGTGAGAAACTCTGTAATACTGTTGAATCTAGCCATATCCATGGGAGCTCCTTCCTCCATCCCTGGATTCATAGACAACATCAAAGTGGTCTGGGTCTGCATTCTTGGACCCTTTAATTAATATTACTACTTGGGTCCCGAATCCCTTTCCCCTAACAGAGTTCCCTGAGTCTGCCAAGCACTATGGAGCTGTTGCATCCTCCTGCTATTAAAGTGTAAAAGATGAAGAGCATCTCAGAAAGAAATGGCTGGCAACACAATTAGCTTTAAAATAGTTAAAACATAGTGATTCTAACATAGGCTGTAAAAAGTATTTCACTTTTACAGGCCTACATCTGCTTCCACACATAAATTAATGTCAGTCACTCCAGAACTTATTTTTTTAAACAATCTGAACATCCAGAAAAACGAAGAAACTTGGTTATTTTGATACATTTATACTGAGAATTTGCAGAGACAGAATTGGCATTGTTTGCACTTGGGGGAACAATAAGTCCCTATACAGTATATCTTGCAAATCGTCTCTGGATAATAATGAGTGTGCATTTTAGAAGGTCCTAACCAATATTAATCTGTGCTATTACATTTGGACCTTCAATATAGTAAGCTAGTATAGAACACCCAATGAATGAAGCAAATCAGATTACCATTGTTCATTCTTATAATTAATTGCACCATCCTACAGTTTAAGCTTCTGCAGCATGCCTGAAAAAGATTTGGCCAGGGCTGAGGTGTAAACATGCACAACATTTTCATCTACCATAGATGACTCATGTGGTACCCTCCTCCTGCTTGGCCTACGAGCTACCCCACCTTCTACTTCAGAGTTTTAATCCCACCAAGAGAAAGAATCAATGGTCTTGTAGAGCAAACATCTCAAATGAGGTAGGCTATTTCTTTACAGTACTCGCTATCATCTCTATAACTACCTAACTGAATGTATATCATAAGAAAACAGCGTCCAGCAGGAGGGGGGAAAGCCATATACCAATGACTCAATTCAGTTCTTTCAGTCTAGATATTAATGTCAGGAACATCCACATCTGACATACTACTGTATACTGCTTGCCTTCAATCATGTACTATTTTTTCCTGGATATTAATGTATCTATAGCAACGTGTCTGAGAGCTTTAATATTCACTTCAATGATTGTATCTTGTTGTGAATGTTTTTCCTATAATTAAGATAACTTTTTAATTACACAAAATCTTCATGTTTTTTAGAATCTCTTAATTTCAGAACTGTTGTATTGATTCGAATATTTTGTTATTCAGCCAATGTATACTTGTATACACACACTTATACTTGGCATTTCTATTCAGATCAAAAGCAAACTTCACAATTACGCATAAGTAAGAAATGATTTAACCCATGAAAGTTTCTTTAGTGTTTTAATAACCAATATTTACTTGAGCTGTGTCAATATTAATCCCATCAAAATCTTGCCATGTGCACAGGGATGTATGTCTCCATTTTCCTGATTTGGAATATATAGCTACTCTCTTGAGTGTGATTGTCCATGATGCCTTCTTGAATGCATCAGTCTTTGGTCTGGGCTGCAGAGATGCCTAGCAGATACAGCATGAAGCTTTAAGAAAAAATCTTAAACTAGACAACTGCATGTTCTTAATTCACAGTATGTTGTATCTTTTTCTGAGAGACAATACAACTTCTTTATTTCAGTGTGGTATATGGACTTCTATAATTATGAATATGGACATGACCTGTGAATTAAGAACATGCAGTTTTGTAGTTTAAGATTTGTATATATAATACATTACAGTAGTACCTCTTAAAACAAATTTAATTCATTCTACAGGTCAATTTGTTTTAAGAAACTTACTTTACGAAACACGGTTTCCCATAGGAATGCATTGAAAATCGATTAATCCATCCTGAAGGCTATAGGTAAATTTGTTTTATGATTTTTTTTTCTTATGAAACACGGTTTCCCATAGGAATGCATTGGGAATGGATCAATCCATTCCGGAGGCTAGGATAAAGACAAAAATAACCAGTTTCCCCCCCCCCCCTGGGTACATGTTTTTTCTCTTGTGAAGCATCCCATAGGGATTTTTTTGTGATGCGAAGCATGCCTATTCCTGGAAATGTTTTTCTTCCTACAAGTTTTTTATCTTACGAGGCATTTTGTCTTAAGAGGTACCACTGTATTTCTAAATCACAACAGGAGCCAACTTTTCAAAACGTAATTGAACATAACTGAAATATATAGGATATAAATTCCATGCATGTATTATGCAACTCTTGTTACACTGGAACAATGTTCTATACTCTTGGCTGCTAAGGGCCTTGGCAATTAGTTTTCATTAGCTTTCATGACAGAAATAAAAAATAAACACCTACCTTCTATAATGTGTTTTTCACTTTACATTTTTACATTTTAAAACATGTAAATTTAAAGTATGGACTACTTTAGGTGTAAAGGTTTGGTATCATAAGAATAAGCTTAGCCTGCTCTTACACTCACAAATTGCCCACTTCCTTCCTCCATGCCAGTAGTGCTGCCTTTACTTACTTTTTCTTTTAATCACTGCTTGTCATGTTGCTTGGACAAAACAAAGTGCAGTTAATGTAACTGTAGTTTGTTTGAAACAAGTCAACTTTGGGTTCTGCGAGTGACTAATGTCAACACATAGCAGTTCAGAACAGCAACAGTTTATAGTTGTACTGTGTGCTGAAATCCAGTAAACCTAAAATAGAAACCGAAACTTCCACTATTTTCAATGTAAGAGTGCCAAATGATGACAGGGGAGAGGAAAATCGGATAAACTTGTGGCTTATTATAGCTTCGTCTTGTAAGGTTAAACTATGTTCTATGTCTGAACTTGACTATTGTTAAAGCCAGTTAATTTCCCATGAAAATTATAAGCACAATGTGTGGAGAATGTTTTTTGTAACTGTGATAAAATAAAAAGCTATTAGGATTGGCCATGAATATCCAGGAATGTCTATTGCGAAATTACAAACACAGTGACTCCATTTTTAAAAGTAGAGAACCACTAAGGGATAGTATCAGTGTATTGAATTCTAAACAATCTTTTTCGTACAATCTGTTCAGTTTGGGAGTACAGTTTGGGAAATATGAGGAAAACAGTTCTTTGAAAAAGTTTTCTGTCATCATAAAGAAACCAAATGGCCTAGAATGAGATTTACAAAAATGTGTGAATTGGTTACCTTGGTAACACCTGGAGTAAAAAACATTTTTATATTCATGCTTTATGATTATATATGACTACATTTAAGTGGAGACAATACAGGGCTTACAACAATATTTTTTCACAAGTATACAGTGAGTATACACTACAGTATGTACATGGCTCGGAGTGCCTGGGGCCGGCTTCAATTGGTCTTCCAGATACAACCATTCCTGGACAGGGATAACCTGGTTAGATTATTGCAGTGCACTCTATATGGGGCTATCCTTGAAAAAGACACGGATAGTGCTGCAACTGCATTGTGTTGCAGCTAGAATGCTAACAGGAACAGCCACCCAGAGTGACTAGATGGCTAGATGGGTGAGGTATAAATTTAATAAATAAATAAATAAATATTCCAGAAGTCACATGATACTGCTTCTGAAGGATTTGTACTGGCTACCAATATGCTTCTAGCTTGAGTTCAAGGTATTGAAAATGATTTATAAAACATCTTGGGCTCTGGACATTTAAAGGAATACTAATTTCTCTATAATTCTGCCTATCATTAAGATCTGCTGGGGAGGCCATTTTCTGTGTCTCATTATTGACAAGCCATTCCATTGTGAGAGTATTCTTCCATCAGGAAAAAAGAGCCTTTGAATCCAAACCCATATATTTTAGTGTCTATAACACCAAAGAACTGTAATTTATAACACTCAATGATTGTTGATATGCATTAGGGACCCATTAAAGTATTTGGCTTGGCTTAAGCAATTGAATCTTTGATTACATCATAAACTGATTTTGTCTTGCAGAAATTTCATGTACTGCCCTTAAGGTGAGTTACTAGGGTCTAGCAAAGAGACAAACAATTTCAGTTATATTCTTAGCAACTCTATGCAAAATGCATGTGCATCTCTATGCGTGTTCTGTTTCAGTAGAGATGGGGTTGATGGCATGCCATTGAAAATCTGTAAATTCATGTGTTCCACAGATGATTCAGCTGCAGAAAGTTTTAATGGCAATGAGACAGCAGGACACGGTTCCAACGCTTCAGGGGGAACACACTGCAGGGAAACAATAGAAGCAAACAGTAATGGCAAAACAACCCTCGAACCTAATGAACAACCTCTGAACCTGAGTGACAGCCCCTTTTCTGCTCAGCTTGCTTCAGAATACAGGTTAGATGACCAAAGCAGTGATGGAAAGAACAAGTACAAGAACATCCTAACATCTGATCTTAAGATGGAGCAAGAGGCAAAAGAAAATGGAAGCAAGGTAAGATGCTTCCACGTTCACAAGATATTAACAAAAGTACAGTTTAGGAATAGCAATTTTACTGCAGTGGCAGAAGGACTTTTCATGAAAGGTTAGTACCTACTTGTCTCTGCTTCTTGATGCAAATAGTGCATATTAGTATGTATACAGTATTTTTATAATAACAATACCATTATTTTAAAGTCAGAAACAATTTTTCATGTAGCACGCACCATTATGCAAGATAGAGAGATATTTTTTATTTTAAGTTAGTATTAAAGTTATTCGCTGTAATTTATATCCCTGCATGTGCATGTTTGAATTCAAACTGACAAATTGCTTTAAGAGGCTGAAAATTCTGTTGTATTATTTTGGATGTAATACAGTGGCCATGTGTAGACCAAACCGGAAGATTAGATAGCTAGAATGATGGAGTCATTTATTTTCTATGGGCACTGTAAATAGAATGGAAATATGATTTAATCTAAAAAGATTTCCAGTGATACATCTGCAGTTATTCCAGACAACAACCCTTTCTTATTCTAGCATGTCCCATTGGATAGCATTGGATACTGTTGGACATAGGGGTGGTAGAAACAATATTGATATTTAAATACCAGTGGTAAAACACTACAAGAAATTTATAAATGTTCTGAATGTTCTGTTGTTTCTCCACAGTTGAAAAATTAATTTTAAAAATTAAATCCTCAGAACTTTTTCAGTGTTTGTGCTGACTGATGAATGATGATCATCATCATCATTTTAAAACTTCAGTCTGAAGACACTCTATGGATCATCAAGTTCAACCTCTGTCAAGGAAGCACAGTGGAGAAAAAATATAAATATAGCAGAAATAGATACAAATAGAACAAAACAGAAAATGAACACAAAATGAGAAATGGAAATATATTTTTCCTATATTTTTCAACATTAGCACAAGAGGAAAAACTGATTTTATAGGTATTTTGAAATGGACATGACATCTGTTAAGAAGAGAAACATACATGCTTTCCTAAAACTGGACCTGCTCAAATAGTCCTGTTAACATAATACAGACACTCTGTTAATGAAAGGAAAGCACTTTCTTCACTAGCTTCTGGTTCTTTTGCTCCAACAATCTTTCTATACACAAACATCTGACATTGATAGGTATCAGCATACGCTTTGCCTGGAGGTATGTTTCAGCTGCTCCCATTAATCAATAGTATTATTATTATTTAATGTTATTGAACTGCACTTAAAAAATTGTCTCAACCTCTTGAATCATTGGTCCATAATTCATTTACAAAATGGGTTGCCAAAGTTTTGGTCCAACTACATCTGAACTCTTCCCCTTACCTGATAAAGAATTATAAAGGAAATTAAACATCCGTTCACATCCTGTCATGATTCTCACTTGGTTGTCTTGGATAGGTCACTTCCAGGGAGTTAGTGGTGAAATAATGAGATATTTCTGGTGCTGTTACTGTGTTGTGATCTTTACGTATAATATAATACTTGGGGTTTTCCATATTTAAAAAATGAGTGTTTTGTAACAATCCAGTTTTCTGGACAAACCTGGGTATCAGTGTGTAGCACTGAAGAATTCCATCACAATATTATTTGGGGGTCTGTGTGTGGAATGCTAGGCTCCCACTAGACACGAGGCATCAGCCTGCAAGCATTGGCCAGAGTCCCAATGGATTTCCACTGTCATAAGCAGATTACAAAGATACTTTGAGATGAAAAGACAACCCTAGAGGACTGGCTCTTCAGTGAGATCAATGAGACCTATTATACATTTACAAATTACAAATTACTACTAGAGGTGTTATCAGCATCTTGATATTCCAAGCCTCATAAAAATTGACATGCCTGTTCTTGTTACAGCTAAACTGCATAACTTGGAAATTTTGAGCAATGTAATAAGATAATACTAACTCATCATTTCAAATAGCAGCAGCATAGAGTGGGAAGTCAGCTTTCTGTAGAATTGCTAGATCCCAGGTCACCATCTTGGAGTCTCGGGGAAATACTATGCTTTCTAGGTGAGGAAACAAATGTTAGAGTAACAGGGGCCAGAGAAGGGCAAAGTACTATTTGTGTGTGAGAGAAGGGGCTTTAAAGTCAGAGCACTCATCCCCATCTGGTGCCAAGGCTGTTTGGCTTGGTGTGAAAGTGTTTGTGTGTCACATTTTGTCATCAGGCCAAAGGGCTAGGAACAAGAACAGGGGGACCAGAAACAGAGCTGAGGGGTGAAACACACGAGCCTGTTATAGCTGCCCTAAGCACATCCAATCTCGCCTGATTTCGGAAGCAAAGCAGGTCAGGCATGGGCGACCACCAGGGAATAAGAGATGCTGTAGGTGTTTGAAGTAGGAACTGGCAAGCAACTCCAGTTTTCCTGCCAAGAAAACTCCATGGACATGGAGTCACGAAGGTTCCGTCACGACTGTAACGACACAACACACACACACACACACACACACACACACACACACACACACACACACACACACACACACACACACACACACACACACGAGATGGGCATGAATTGAAAAAAATGATGTTTCGGTTTTTCATTTTTTGTTGTGGGTCCCGTTTTGGTTCATTTCCATTTTTCGTGATTTTTTTTTGAAAAAAATTCCTTTCGTTTTTCCGATTTTTTGTTTTTACCCGCTTTTTGCGCAATTTAAAGCATTTCCACACACGGACGTCCCCCAACGGCCCAGACCAGAGGGAAACCACTAAAGAATGATGCTGGCAGAGACACAGTATAGAGTAAGTACGCAGGGAGGCTGCAAAGGCAGCGGCGGGCGTTGCCCAGGGCATAAGGCAGCCGCAGAGTGACTGCACTGCGGGGCAGGGGAGGGTACTCACCAAGAGGTATGCACGCACACAGGGAGGCTGCAAGAGAAATCTCTTCTTTCTCTCCCCTAAGAGCCAGGCTGCAGCCAGCAGGAACACAGAGACACACACCTGCCTGGCTGGCCTAAAGTAACGAGTCGCAGAGACAGCAATCCCACCCTAACTCCCACCGCAGCCTGCAAGGAGGACGGGGGCTGCCAGAGCTTTTTATGCCCTCTGTGGCTGCCACACCTACCCAGTCTGCAACCTGGGCATGCTATTGGTTGAAATTGTCCAAGAATTTACATGATCCCATCACATGGCTTGCATCCATTTTGTGGGTTGCATCATTTTTTGTGTCACCCTTAAAGGGAAAAGAAAAAATACATTGCGATGGGAGAAAGAGAAAAACAAACGTTTTAAGGACCCCAACCCCCTGGTAGGTAATAATTTCAAATAATTATCGCTGCATTTTTACAGATGTCCAGGGTGTTTTAATACCCAAGAAATCAATATTAGGCATCTGGGAGCCATTTGGGGTGGATGTCCCCTAACTCCCCTTAAAGGAAAAAAAAAATACAGCGATCTGAGAAAAGACATAAATGCACGTTTTAAGGACCCCAACCTCCCCCGGTAGGTATTATCAGGCAGAATAAATAATTATCGCTGGGGTTTTACGGATATTCAGGATGTTTTTTAACATTTAAAAACAGCTCATTTCATTGCTTGTCGCCATTAACAAAAACGAAATGTAACGAACCTAATTTTCGTGGTTCTGTTCAGTTCGTTCCAATTTCATCACAATTTCCGTTATTTGTTTTGTTATGTATCAAAACAAATAACGAATAATGGAGCAATTTTTTTTCCGTTTCGTGCCCATCTCTAACATGCACACACACACACACACAGAGTGGAATCCAAGTGCCATCATTCATGAGGTTCCCTATTGCATAAGCCTAAGAAAACTCCATGGACATGGGGTCACGAAGAGTCGATCATAACTGTAACGATGCAACACACACACACAAGCAATCTCAGGAGTCTTGTGGAGTAGTGGTTTAAATGCCTGTACTGCAGCTAAAAACTGTGCTCACGGCCTGGGATTCAGTCGCAGATAGCCAGCTCATGGTTGACTCCACCTTCCATCCTTCCGTGGTTGGTAAAATGAGTACCCAGCTTGCTGGAGGGGCGGGCAATGTGTTTCACACATTGAAATGAAACATTTCAATCTCCCAAGAAAAAGAAGTCCAGTTGCCATGACTGAACTTCCAGATGAACTCACCTGGATGAGTGAGAATCTTCACAGACATATCCCTTTTCTCTTATTTAACCTCATAGCTAACGGTTGCTTTTCCTCACCTTGGTTCTTTGCTCTACCTAGCATAGATATCCCAAGCCAGCTCACAAAAGAAAAACTAAGCAAAGCCATGATACCAAGGAAGGCAAAGTTATCAATTGCTACTAAATAGGTCTTGCTTGATCTCCATCCTTCTCCTCTATCCTAGTGTGCTTTTCCATATTGGATAGTGGCAAACAGGAGTAGCAAAATACTATTACACTCAAATGCTGCCTCACTTTGTTATGGTATAAATAGAGTGAGGCCGCCCCCACTCCCCACAGCCTGACCTGTCAAAAAAACCCACCTGAGAGGCAGGGGTGGCAAGGGAGAATGAACTGTTTCATTTCAACACTGACAAATGGTGTTTTGTTTCATTTTGTAAGTGTGTCGTTTTTCATTTTGCACCCATCTCTAATATGAAGCTCTTCCTGGCACCCCCTATCTGCCCTCACTCCAGCTGTCTCCTCACAACTTCTAGTCTCTTGTCTGCTATCTCTTTTCAAGAGGCTTGTCCAGGGAGTGGGGGTGGATTTGGGGAGAGTTACTTCTCGGTCTTTTTAGAAAACCTTTGCTCTTGCAAAGTACCTTGTTGCTTTGCAATGGAAAAGGGGAGGAGGAGAGAAACCTCTGAATTGCACCACTGGTTTTTTTAAATAAAAAGATGGATCACATCAGAGAAAATAAATCAATTCTATAGTGTAGCTGGCTGTTTCAAATGCAAAGAAATGAATTGCTAATATTAAAACAATTGGGAACATTCATGATGGCATATATAATATGTGACTGCAATTCAGTACAACAGAGGTATGAAGGGAATTGATAGAACCGGGGGTTAATTTGGCTCATGTAATCAGGCCTTTATTATGGTAAAGTAAGTCATAATTGGAATATATTTAAGTCACAGGAACGAATGGAGTTATTTACCAAATCACCACTGGCTAAATAGGCTTATTCTAGTGTATTTTAGCTTTCTAACATACAGGATTTTGGCCTATACAGTATGTTCAGGGAAAATAAACTACTTTAGCAACACATCTGAATTCATCTAGTCACAACAAACAGAGGAAAATATCAGGATGGTTACTAGGTTGCAGCCCAAGTTATACTCTCTATCTGATTTATTTTTACTGGGCTTTTACAGAAATGCAGACTTTCTCTAAGTCTCACTGTACAGAAGTGGGGCAAAAGGGGGGTTGTATTAGGGCAGCAGAACCTAGATTTGTAAATCATGTTTTAAATCTGTTTATTTAATTGCTTTTATAATTTAGATAGTATACTTTATCTTGTTGACTCTCCATGCAAATTCTTCCACACAAGCAGGAAACTATTGAAATAAAAAAGCACTTATTTGCATTTAGTAGTAAGTGCACATAGGTCTGATTTTTCTCATGCATAGCCATTACTGTTATTTGTAAGAAATGGCTTGTCATATTTGCTTATGCATACTCATCTCCATAATAACAGTAAATTAAATTTAGGTTTAGATCTAGACAGGGATGAATTTTTAAGTGATTGTTTTGTCTGCTGCAACAGTAGATATTTTTATACAATTCTAAAAACTGCATCAACTATCCAGCTATAAATCACTCTCATCTGCCATAATTTGGTACAAAATCTCTTCCATGAGAATGAGCAAAATTATTTTATCCCCGTTCCAAACATAAAACCCCCGCAGCTGCCATCGAACTATAATTTGGGCCGAATGAATTATTATAATTGTTTGCATTTTCCAAGGATAATTTCCTTTGATCCTTTCTTTCATATCGGTTTATGAATATTTTTAAAAGTGCATATTTTGTATAATTGAAAAATCTAACCTTTTTGCACACGTTTTCCCTTGAGTACATATTTTTCTAAGCAAATTCTACTAATGTACACATTTTCTACGTGTACAGTATTTTCTGAGTGCTGTTTCCTTTAATATACTATACATGTTTTGCACACTTTTTTAATATCAGAGAACTGCATCGCAAAATTTGGAGAAGACCACCAAAGGATATCTGCCTTCTAGTTCATGCCATCCAATGGGAAGTTTGAATGATGTTAAATATATTAAACTAACTTCTTCCTCAACTCTAATCCCACCTCTGTTGGAAAATTGCTTCCTTGCATTATAGTCCCTGTTGGGCCCTTTCCCCATTAAATATAGGCAATCTCAATTCAGCTTGACTAAAAGCTAAACCCTGCTACTTATAACTTATGCAAACCGAGTGCATTTGAATAGTTTTTCTTTTCTGCATTTTTACTAAAATACATACATATTCTGGAGTGGCTAGTGATGTCAAGGAGGAAGAATATGTTTTTGTTATTCTTACTCTTATTGATGTTATATTCTGTTTGATCAGATGTACTACAGGCAGTTTGCAGCTTGCAATCTCTCCACAGCCATAATTAAAATAAGTCGTGGCAGTATTCAGATGCAAGTAAAACTGGGTGAAATTATTTCATTTTTTCTGAGATGAAGTAGTGATAGTGAAGAAACAATTTATGGAAAAAAGACACTTGTGCTGAACAATAATGAGATCCCTGCCCACTTACAGATATATCCAAGGCCTTTTAGAAATATGTACAGTACTTAATTTACTACGGGAATTGAAGATGACTGAACATCTGGCTTATCAAAACTGTGGCAATGTTTTTCAAAAGGGCAAAACTGTCATCAGATAGACAACAACCCAACAATTGATTACTTGCTAATCAGAAGGGCTGGAAACCCTAGGTCTAGGTTTGAAAGGAGCTAGAAAAATATCTGAAGAATGAAATTTGCTCACAGTCCCTATTTCTTTTCCTTAGCTAGTATAACATCCTGTAGCCTCCCATGTAACTCTGCTAAGGTAAACAGGGATCACAAGAGGAGCTTACAGTTCTAGCTGATTTCCAAAACAAATCACAGAAATATCCCAAGACAATATAAATATATCAGAATTGTCCCGATGTTGTTATTTAACTTGCTACTGTTGGCTTAGTATGCAAATATTGGAAAAGCTCTGCTAATGGAGAGGTGCATTATCTTAAACAGGAGAACTGTAATTCTCATTTTTATGAAATATGGTACCTGTTTTATCAACTATGTAAATACTAGTACTCATGCACTATCACCTCCCACTGTTCATGTATTCTGGCAAAATCTAACAGATCAGTTAATAACCTATTTTATCTTAATATGATCAGCAATTGGTTTGTTTTATGTTTCTGTTTCTTTGCTTTTTATTACACATGTGGACGTTAAGCATTCATTGTATTATTTGTTGTGTAACACCGTTTCTCCATCGTGGCCTTTGTGAAGCCACACAGATGGGTTTCCCGATGTGCATGCGCAAGGCCCCAGACCTTCCTAGCCACAAAAAGGTCTACTCCCCCTCCTACTGTGCATGAGTAGGAGCCTTCCTGCCCAAACACCTCAGTTCCCTCTAATCACAGCATTAGAAGGTACACTCCTGTTAGTCTTCTGCATCTTCAAACTCTTTGAAATATTTCTGTGGAAAATTATATTTTATGGCATTTTTGCCTCCCTTCAAGCATTGTACGACGTGTTCAGGGAAAATTCCCTACATAGGTGGTCACGCTGAGTGCCTCTATTGTCTCGAGGAAGGTCATCAACCTGACACTTGTGAGTTTTGCTAATGTTTCAGCACTCAAGCAGTAAAGAACTGTCGAAACCGTCTCAACCCTTATTTGTTAGAAAAGGCTTTGAGCCCTCAAATGGATCGACCTCAGTCTTTCATGTCCTTGCCAGCTTCTCAGGCTTTGAAAAAGTCCTGAAAGCCTGCTTGCAAAGACCTTTGTCCTATCCTAGATCTCAGACACGTAAAACAAATTTTTGATCCACGAGAAATTCAGGATGGTCACCCTAGAAAAGATATTTCCCTTTCTCCGCAAAGGGGATTGGTTTGGTGTGCTAGACCTCAAGGATGCTTACTTTCACATTTCAATCCATCCAGCATTCAGAAAATCCCTTCACTTCTCCATTGGAGGTCAGACTTACCAATTCCGTGCACTACCCTTTGGATTGGCGACAGCACCCCATGTTTTCACCAAATGTATGGCCATAGTTTCAGCTTACCTGAGGACTTGCAGAATTTCAATTTTCCCATACCTAGACGATTGGTTTGTGCTGCTCAGTTCCAAAGAAAAAGCTCAAAAAGACACGCATTTTGTCTTATACACTCTAGATACCCTTGGCCTCCACATAAACACCAAAAAGTCTCAGCTGTTCCCAGTTCAAAGATTAACTTAGAGTACATAGGGGCTGTGTTAGATTCATCACTAGCAAGGGCCTTTCCACCCTTGAGTCCCTCACAGGACATTGCGGATCAAGTCCATCTTTTTCAACTGGGCAATCTATTGTCTGCTGTAATGGCTCAATGACTTTTGAGGCTAAAGGACTGCATCAGTCCTTCCACATGCCCACTTAAAGCTCCGATCTCTTCAGGCCTGGTTTCTTTCTCTGTTCAATCATCTAAATGACTATCCATTGAAATAACTGCTAGTCACTCTGGAACTAGCAGAGCAACTGCAGTGGTGGAGCAAAAGGCAAAACCTTCTCATAGGTCGACCATTTTGGCCCCTTTGCCCTACTGCCCTACAGGCTACCATGGACACAAGCCTAGAAGGCTGGGGAGCTGTTTGTGGACACATTACCATCAACAACACATGGTCAGCAATGGAGAAATTATTACACATCAATCAGCTAGTTCCTCTAGTGGTGTTCAAGGCATTCCCCCATTACCTCTCTGGCAATGTAGTACAGGTGGTCACCGACATGTATTCACTCTATGCATCTCCGGCTGTTCACTGTCGAATTCTGGGAATGCTGCATGCAGCATTACATTTTCCCCATAGTTGTATACATCCCAGGACCAGAAAACGTCATCGCCAATCTCCTCAGCAGAACGTCTACAACATCCCACAAGTGGGAACTTCACCACGATGCTTTTCAGTTGATCCATCAATGGGGAACCCCAAAGATAGACCTTTTTGCCATGCAAATGAACATTGAAATGCATCACATTCTGTTCACGGGCTGGAAGAGGTATCCGATCGAAGGGGGATGCCTTCATGTTCCGGTGGGGATGTCGTCAGCTTTATGCCTTTCCCCGGTTCCACTTCTACTGAAGGTCATTATCAAGAAAGCCCATGGCAGGGCTAATGTCATCTTAGATGCTCCCTGGTGGCTGTGACAACCGTGGTTTGCACCTCTGTTGAACATGGCCTTGGACTATTTCAAGCGACCACTCAAAGGTCAGATTCTACACCTGGATTTAGATCGATTACACATGAGGGCTTGGAGAATTCCCAATGATTGACAGTATCATTACTGCTGCCCATAAACCATCTACAATACAGTTATATTCTTACAAATGGCAGATGTTTACATCCTATGCCATAGAAAAATGTTTTTTTGCCTATTTCTCCTTCTCTGCCTAATGTTCTATTGGATCCACCTCGAGACATCAGGCCTTACTATGTCTTCTTTAAAAGTACATTTATCAGCTGTTATTGTTCATCTGCCAAATGGCAGTCCGGCATCTGCTTTTCTTCATCACCCTACACTCAAGCAATTTCTCAAGGGTAAGAATTTCAATGGTCTCTGTCCCTTGTTTTTCAGAATCTGATGCGTCCTCCATTTCAGCCTTAGACTTCTGTCCTTTAAAACAATCTTTTTAATGGCTATTACTTCAGTCAGAATGTCATCTGAGCTTTGTAGCCTGTATACTGTAATACAAACTGTAAACTGCCCAGAGACTACTTGAAGTGGTATGGGGCGGTATATAAGCAGAACACTTTGTTTTGTGCCCATATGTATTTCCCACCAATGTCTAAGGGCCAGTTCCTATCTGTCTACCCATGTTTCCCATCCATCCATCAATTACCATTCTCTGTTCCAAGAAACTTTATGAAACCTTCAAGTACAGTAGGTATCATTAGAAATTAGAGATGGGCACGACTTAGCGGTATTCCCGTTTCCGTTTCCGTTACTCGGTTTCGTTACTCTACGGAAACGGTAACGGGAATCACTCCCCCAGACTTTGAGCTCAAACCGACGAACGAACAATTTTGGTCTGATTTGTCGTGCTCGTTCCTTGCATCGCGCAATCGCGCGATGCCACGCGGCACAGAAAAAAAGTTTTTAAAAGTTAAAAAAACCCGGTTCCCGGCCGAAAAGCAGGCGGAAAAATGCCTGCCGTGCCTCAGGGCACCTACCAGAGGGTTTGTTTCTGGAGGTCCCCGGCCTCCCCCCCCATCCCCCGTCCTTGTGGGCTGCTCTGGTGGGACTCGCCGCAGGCTCGCAGCCAGCAAAAAGCCCAGTCTCGCCGCCGGCCGCCGCAATTAAAGCACAAGCAAGCGGCACGGACGGCACAGGAAAAAACTTTTAAACTCTCCCCCCACCCATTCCCGGGCCAAAAAAGCAGGCGGAAAAATGCCTGCTTGACTAAGGGCGCAGGGCACCTACCGGAGGGGTGGTTTCTGGAGGGGGGGTCCCGCCTCCCCCCCGTCCTGGGCAGCCGGACTCGCGAGTCGCCATCGCCATGCCATGCGGTGTGGGCGGGGGATCTAAAATGGGGCGGCGAACGCAATATTGTTTTTGAAATCATGGTCCAAAAACACACAAGCACAACAGAAACACGCGAAAATTTATAAACTGCCAGATTTTTCACAGTAGCAGTGGGTTTTTTCTTGCAACAAAATGTCTCTCCTCTCCTCCTCTGTCCTCCATTGATTTTATTTTATTTTATTTTTTTTACACCTGCGCATTGGATGGGCTGGCCGAGTGGCCAGCCATGTGGGAGTGGACGACCATGCAAATTTTTGGAGCCATCCCACCAGTCGCATGGCCACTTGGCCATGGAGACTTCTGGGATGTGCCAAAAAGCCCCCTAAAACATGCCCTAGCCCCCCTAACCCTAACCCTAACCCTTGACTCCGTACCCATACGTCACAGACTGTTTTCTTAGTGGGTCAGAGAGGCACCCAGAGGTGCAACCCACTAGCCCACCGTAACCTTACCCGTCACTAGCCTAACCCTAGCCCTTGCACTAAGCCACCTTAAAGCCAGATCTACTTGCTTGCATTGCACTACACGCAGCAAGTACAATTCCCTTCTGTGTGAGACATGGTGGTGCGAGAGCCTTGTGCAGGGAAGGCATGACGCTATCACTCTCACACTGGTCTCACTGTCTGCACATTATGTTATGCAATATCCATATGGCTATTGCATAGCATTTTGCAGCAGCAGCAGGTGAGGAAGGGAGACCCCCATGTAGATGGGTCTCTTGGAGCCTGCTTCCCCTTCCTACTGGGTGAGGATAGGAGGCACCCACGGGTGCCTCCAGGAGCCCACTTTCCCTTTATAGTGGGCCAGAGGAGGCACCCACCCCACAGAGGTGCTTCCAGGAGCTCGCTCCCCCCCCAAAACCAGTACTAATGACAACAAAAAAACAAAAAAACGAACCAACTAATTTTTGCGAATTTTCACGAAAACCGGAAACGAGCCGAAACGGGACCGGCCCGACTAACGACAACTCGAAAAAATTTTTTTTCAAGTCGTGCCCATCTCTATTAGAAATAGGGGGGGGATTAAAGGATTAAAAACTAACTAGGCAAAACAAAAAGACAGTCATAGGCCTTGGCAACACCTGGAAGAGATGAAGTTTGCAATGGGGTTTATCCTCTTTAGTAAGTCCCAATGACCTCAGAGGAATTTGCTTTTGAAAATATATGAATAAAGTTGTGCTCCTATTGTACAGCCAGTGCCTTTTGGGAAATTATAAAAATGCCTCTGTTACTATAATGTTCTTTTCAATGCCCATCAGTGATTTCTAGTAATAATGAATAAGGTGTGAATATATTTTTAAAAAATAATATTTGGGCCAATGGAAAAAAGTACAGAAATAAAGAGTACAATTTCATAAGATAAATTGCCCTGAGGACAAATATGTGACCATAGAGCCATTCATCTCACTTAAACTTATAAAAATGTAAAGGGATTTAAAAAAGAATATAATCCAGAAGAGAAAATGTGTAGAATTTAAATTGCTTGCTTTACTGCTATGTGCAAGTTTAAAATAAGACTAATGGTTTTGTTTTTTTAAAATTCACTAATAGCATGGAACAGTTTGCTTTGAGCTTTGCTGCAGACATCATTTTGTTCGGTCTGTATTGAACTACATAAGAAGGAAAAACTTTACACTTATTCAAATTTATGGGCTTAAGTAAGAGGAGAAAGCAATTGTTAAAATATAACTGAAAAGGAATATATACCTCACATTTCAGAATCCATAACAAAGTATAAATGTAGTATTGGAATTAATAGCAGCAAGTTTTAGCAAGGGTCATAATCCCACCCAAGTTTCCTTTGGACAACTTAAAAAAATAAATTAAACATTTATGTTCTGCTCTTCCTAAAAAAATTCAAATATTCTACAAAAATATATAAACACAGAGACACGGATACTTACAAACACAGTAAGAGCATTAAAGGGACACTCTCTAAGAGTGTACTGGGATATGAAAACAGGTTAAAAAGAAGCTACCAAGATTCAAAGGACTCTGCAATGCAACAGGTGACCAAGCAAAGAAAAACAAGAGAAAGGCCAAGAGTTTCAGAGTTTGGGTGCAACCACGAAGAAACTCTCTCTCGATGACTATCAGAAAAATAATAGCACAGATAGTGATAGGTGGATACATTCTACTCCTAACATTCAACAAGCAATTGACTGTGTGCAAGGAGAGAACCAGGGAGCAGGCAGATTGAGTTTCTTTTCTTTTGCTTACCAAGCAGTGTTCAAATAAAACAGAATAGGTGGAAATGTTTGGCTGAAGGATACATACGGTCTTACTATTTATTGTTCAACACCCATAGGCAAGCAAATATTTTGCAATTAACTTATACCACATAGAGTATATAGGCTTGCATGGACACTGCCTGCCTGAAGAGAAAGTGCTTCCAAACAAACTGGGATTTAAACTGTGATTTAAAAATCACTTCCAGAACTTTTTTGGGAAGCATTGAACCATACCTTCTAGTTTACATGTGATGAGCGACTGGTACCATCAGGGTTGCCTTCAAAGTATGTTCAAAAATTTCAGCCAGTTCAAAATGCTGCAGCTGAACTGGTGACCAGTTTGTGCTTTTTACAACATAATAAGTTAAACCTATCTGTTTTCCGAGGCACAATTCAAAGTGCAGTTGATGTCCTAAGATGTCCTATTCAACCTGGGGCCAGTCTGTTTAAAATATTATATTTTCCTCATCCAAGTTGGCTGAGGCTTTGAGATCTTTGAGGAAGATCCTTCTCTGTATAATTTCACCCTCCCATTTCTTGCAAGGGAACCTAAATGTCAGTGACACATTTACTGTGGACATGATAGATGGCCTTTCTGGTAACCATTTTGAAACCATGGAATTCCCTTTCTTTGACTTCTTGCACTTCTATTCAGGCATTTCACAACAAAGAGTACAGTCAGTAATGGGCATCTGAGCACACTGTAAACTGAAAGGATCACTTTAATGGAAGCAATCTCCCTTAAAATAAACCTTGCATCTTCATTGAATTATTCCAGCCAAGCCCACAAATGTAGTAGCCCTGTGATAAAGGTTTGCCTTGGTCACAGATCAGAGTCAGGGTAGAGCTCTGTTTCCGGCATATTGCATAATTTCTGGGAAACAACTTGAAGCAACCAGTGCATATGCAGTCTGAATGTGAGGCATAGGCCCTTGTGATTGTCCCAAAGGACAGAGCTTTTAGCAGATGCTTTATGCTTTTAAATTATTTTTTTAAATTTAATACAAGATATCCCCTGAGCCCATCCGATCTCGCTTGATCTCAGAACCTAAGCAAGGTCAGGCCTGGCTAGTACTTGGATGGGCGACCACCAGGGAATGCCAAGTGCTGTAAGCACCTGGAGTAGGAACTGGCAAAGCACTCCAGTATTCCTGCCAAGAAAACTCCATGGACATGAGGTCATGAAGAGTCGGTCATGACTGTAATGACACAACAACAAAATTTCTAACTCACTTGTGTTCTTATAGATAGATAACGTATTAGCATTTATTGCCCAATAGTGCTTTTCAAAAAACTGCTTGATTGCATATTTGATTGTTATACTGGCCAGAATCCTGCTGTTGATGTACATTAGCATAGGTGCAACAGCATAAGCCACAGTGATAAAACTGTGAGTTGCCACTTGCATTGTGTGGCACTTGTGTTATTTGGCATGCAATGAAGGATACATGCAGTGACTCCTTAACTAGTGGCAATTTGCCACGATATGATTTGCACAGTTTCATTACACCAGTGTGTAAGCCTGTATTGCCAGTGACAAAGGACTGTGGGAGTTGTGGTCCAAAACATCTGGAGGGCCGAAGTTTGGACATGCCTGCTTTAGCTGTATGTAATTAAAATCATTGTTGCTTGCCAATCACAAGTAAATAAGCAATAGCCTTTCTCATTCATGGAAACACACTCAATTACATCACTGTTCTATCCGTTAACCTCCCAAAGATTTGTTAAATAAATTTACTATGTTAGGCAAGAAGAGTCATTTAAGAAAAAAAACCTATCAAATCCATTTCATGAAAAGAGTTACTTCATGCCTTGAACAGATTTTATATAACCATCACTTTAGCTTTTCTGGCCTTCAGTCAAGCAGTGAAGTGAAATTATATTAAATAAACATGGAAAGATTATACCTCAGTCCTGTGTTATATTGTGCTTTACATAATAATGAGAAGGCACAAAAATTTAGATTACTGGGCATTGAAAATGAAAGAGAGTTCCCAGGTCACTACTTTCATTTTCAAACCAGCAGAAAGCAGCAAGCTTAGGTTGTAATTCCAGCTGTCAAGGAGATCATGGCTGCTATAGAAGCAGGCAAGCCAGGGAATGGCGAGAGTTGGAGGAGAATCCAGGGTCAAGAAACCAAGGAAGAAAGGGACTGAAAGAACAACGGTGGTAAGGAGAAACGTAGGAAAAAGCAAACAGGGCCATGCTAGACCTAGTCCAATGGACTAAGACAAATCCTTCTGCTGATGTATTTTACCTTGATAGCTTACCCTGTTAAATAAACCTATTTAAGATATTTAATATTTAATATATTTATTTAATATTTATTATCTAATAATACAGTTCTGCATTTAATATATTTACCCCATTTAATTAACCTATTGCACTTCAAGCATCGGTGTAGAACGAATAATTTAGTTTGGACAACATAAAAACAGTGCTTCTGTTGCCCAATCCTGGTTTGCAGATACAAGTAAGATAAAAAATAAATAATATCTTACTTGTGTTCTTGTTCTCTTTATTTTAGGTAAATGAAATGAGAAGAACTCTTCACTGGTTTATTTTTTTCATTTTAAAAATGTTATGTTCTGCTCATGAGGAACAGGACTGGATGAGCATATAGAGAAGGCAAATTGAAAATATTGGGGGGGGCATTTTATAGTGTAAACAATTGATAATAAATTGTTCAGGTTCAGAAACAAGAACAGGAAAGGGGGAAGCAAGTATGAGTGTGAAATTCAAAGAGCTAATAAAGAACAGAAATTGAGTTAATTGCTTTCACACCTAGTTTCCTTTCACTTCTTTCACAGTCTAATCAATGTTTTCTAATCCCCTGGATACTCATCACTTCCAGGCAGAGTTTGCAAACATTACTTTATGAATGAATTAAATGCAGTCTTGGTACCTGCTCCACATGCCATAGACCTACAGGGATGCAGGCACTAATTGCTCCAGAGCACTTCCTCTGTATGTTCTTTGAATGCACTTGTTAATCTTTACGTATATTTTAACTACATTAATACAACTGAATGTTCATTTTAGGATGATGTACTCCTTGTGTTAAATACAGTGGAACCTTGACTTACATACTGCTTGACTTGCAGCATATTTGACTTGCAGCAAGAAGGGGCCTGTTTGACTTGAGTCACAGACTTTGACTTACATCTCGGAGCCCCGGCGCAAGGCCCCGGAATCGGGAGGCAGCCACAACCCAGCATTGCGGCTGCCGCCTCCAAACTGCTCCTGCCTTCTTCCCCTCCTCCGGCAGCAGCAGCTTCGGTGAGGCCAGCTCCGAGCACCTGGAGCTGGTCCTCGGCCTCACTGAAGCCGCCACTGCTTCCGGAGGAGAAGAAGGGCCGGGAGCTCAGGGCTGGCCTCCCTGGTTAGACAGTCGGCTCAGTCTTGTAAAAAATCTGGCTGCAGAAGTCTGGTCCACAATGGAAGCATTTTAGTTGAGGAGCTGTACAGTTGTGGGACTCTAATGGTAAGCATAGAGTTGTTCAGAACTTGGAACGTTAGGTTAAAAATCAGTAAAACTTAAATGTTAGACATTGTTGCTATGAACATTAAAAAGTGGAGGCATATAACTTGTGGACTATAATTCCACTGCCTCCTCCTCTCTTTGAAGAGACATTTCATTTACATCCCCAGAAGGAATCTCCTATCCCGGTCAAATTTGTGTTAAATTGCTGTTTTTGAGGTTTTTTTTCATCATCTGGAACGGATTAATCCGCTTTCCCATTACTTTCTATGGGAAACGTTCGTTTGACTTAAGTCATGTTTGACTTAAGTCTAGACCACTGGAACGGATTAAGGACGTAAGTCAAGGTTCCACTGTATAGGGAAAGGATGGCAGACAGTCTAAAATAGCAGATACCTGTGGTGTTTCATGTTGGTGGTAGCTGCCAAGGTTTTGTCACTTTGAATGGGTTCAATGAAATGGTCTTGGGTGATTGTGGCGTTACCCCCTAGTCTGGCTTACTAAAGTTCAATGTTCTTTAGCACAGGCCCCCAGTTGTTTCATGGACCATCCACCTGCACCGCTTTTATTCTCAGATTTCACTGCCACCATTCAGGGTATCCCAGTTCAATAACGGAGTCCCAGACGAGACGTAACGTGGAAAAATAAAAGAACGTTTATTGAATACAGCAGATCTTTAGTTCAAGTTCTCTTGTGTACGGTTACCAGCACAATGGTACCTTGTATAAAGGAATTAATTAGTTCCAAATGAAATTCTATTAAATAAATTTTCCTTTATACAAATTTCCCATAGGAATGTATTGCAAGCAGAGTAATCCCTAATCACAAACATTTTTATGTTGTACGGATTCGCCCCATAGGCGATTCTGTTAAGCAAATTTCCCCCATCTCCGGAATTTTTTGTGTTGTACAGAGTTTATGCTACACAAACTGTTTGTTATACAAGGGGGCACTGTACTTAAAAGTTATTCAAACAGTTACATTCAAATACTGATCTTTTCCCCTCAGACCTCTCACATATAACTCATCCCTAGATCTTAACCTTATCACTAAAGTGCAGTTTCCCCTCTATTTCTGGGTGTATTTCCCTCTCTCTCAGAATGAATGTTCCCTATCTAACTACCCATATGTCAGGGGGAGCTTTTTAAGCACTTGGGCTCCACTTCCATATTTCTTCATTGGGCATAAGCATTAAACCTTTATCCCCCTCCTGTATAGACACTTAATCAAGAAAAGGGTGAACGCTACAGTAATTTACTGAGACAGCTACTAGTTATACAACAGAAGAAACAGAGAATTGTGATACATAAAGTGGAAGGCTTTGCAGGGAAAACAAAACCACAGGGCTTTTGTTTTACATTGTTGGAACTTTTTAAGGCAATAAAATATTTAACATCTATTATTAGAGGATCCTTTTAGAGGATTTGGAGCTGGCCTGGTGTAGCCTTGAGGCCTATGGGGCTTTTAGATTTTCATTGGATACCTCCTTGCCATAGCCTGAGAAAGGATCAAATATATGAAATAAATCTACATTTTATCATTCAAAATTAAGCTTAGTAGAAAGGTAATAAATGCAGTTTATCAATGTCAGATTCAACAGTATTTTTATTTTATTTTCATTCTGCCCCATACACAGTTTTTAACTGAGTGGGATCGTAGCAATTACATTCATTATGCTGCTGTATGTCTGAAGAGGTGGATGTGTCCACAAAATGTTACATTAAAATATGAAAGTTAGTCTTTAAGTTGCCACATGTTTTTTGTCTTTTGTTCTGTTCTAGAGATGGGCATGACCAGGAAAAATTACGTTTTGAGTTGTCGTGTGTCGGAGCCGGCCCGTTTCAGCTCGTTTTCGTTTGTCGCAAAATTTTTCAAAAATTTGTCATTTCGTTTGTCGTTTTTCGTCTGTCGTTAGTACTGGTTTTGGGGGGGTAGCGGGCTCCTGGAGGCACCTCTCTGGAGTGGGGGGCCCGCTATGAAGGGAAAGCGGGCTCCTGGAGGCACCTCTCTGGGGTGGGTGCCTCCTCTGGCCCGCCATGAAGGGAAAGCGGGCTCCTGGAGGCACCTCTCTGGGGTGGGTGCCTCCTCTGGCCCGCTACAAAAGGGTATGCATAGCCAATTGGATATGTATACCAAGTTGCAGTGGCAGGTAGAGGCACCTCTCTTTCGGGTGCCTCTGTGACTCACTGCCTGCCTGGTGCACTTGGGCTGGGGATGGGGAGGAGGAACAAAGTGAGAGAGGACCCCTATGGGCGCCCTCTGGCTCACTAAGAAGGGAAGTGTACTTGCTGTAGTGCAATGCGAGTACACAGATCTGGCTTAGGGTTAGGGTTAGCGCAAGGGCTAGGCTAAGGGTTACAGGTAAGGTTAGGGTGAGTTACTGGGGTGCACCTCTGGGTGCCTCTCTGACTCACTAAGAAGGACAGTGTACTGGCGTATGGGTTAGGGTTCGGGTTCGGGTTCGGGCTAGGGTTAGTGGGCTTTTTATGCCCGACTGGCACATCCCAGAAGTCTCGGTCAAAACCTGGCGAAGTGGCCATGCAATTGGTGGAATGGCTCCAAAAATTTGCATGGTCCACTCCCATGGCCAGCCCATCATTGCGCAGGTGTAAAAAAATAAAAATAAAAATAAAAATAAAAATAAAATAAAATAAAATCAATGGAGACGTTTTGTTGCGAAAACCCACTGCTGCTACTGTAAAAATTCAGGCAGTTTTAAAATAGCTATTTTTGCATGTTTCTGTGGTGCTTTGGTGTGTTTTTGGACCACAATTTCAAAATAAATATTGCGGTCGCCCCATTTTGGATCCCCCGCCCGCACCACATGGCATGGCGAGTGAGTTGGCGAGACGACGAGGATGCCCCCCACCAGAGCAGCCCAGGACAGGAGAGGGGGGGAGGGCGGGGACCCCCCCCAGAAACCACCCCTCTGGTAGGTGCCCTCACTCAGGCAGGCATATTTTCACCTGCTTTTTTGGCCGGGAATCGGTTTTTTTTTTTAGTTTTAATTTTTTTTTCTGTGCCGCTTGGCATCGCACGATCGCTGCGATGCCAGGAACGACAACGACAAATCAGACCCAATTTTTCTTTAGTCGCTTCGAGTTCGAGTTCTGGCAGAGTAATTGTCGTTCTTCGTTCCGTTGCGTAACGGAAACGAGGAACGGAAACGGAAACGAGAATTTCGCCAAGTCGTGCCCATGTCTATTCTGTTCTGTTCTTGCAGGTCCAAACCCATATTCTGTACACTGAAATGCATAAGCTGCCTTATTTGAGATTTCTCTTGTGAATGTCATGCCTAAATCAAGCATTTATGAATTTATTATGTACATAAATTGTCAATTAATCATCTAACTTGATCAAAGGCTCTCTTGGATTTCCTGAACACCACAGCTCACTTAATCCAATGAGACTTTGGCAGTTCTCACCCCGCCACCCCCAATGGCATAGATGTGTTGAGGTGAAAGAGATGTTGAGGCATATCTTACAAAATGGCTTCTTTCCTTCCCAGTCACCTGCCCATAGTTATTCAAGCTATGATTCTGGCAAGAACGAAAGTGGTGACAGAGGTGCAGAAGATCTCTCCCTAAACCGAGGAGAAGAGGATGAGGATGACCATGATGAGCATGAAGATGCTGAGAAAGCCAATGAATCTGATGGAGTAGAAGCTGAGCGTCTGAAAGCTTTTAATGTGAGTTGTCTGGTGTTTTATTGTACCCTTCGGAATTTGGTTTCTTCCTTTGGGCTTTTTGTTTATGAATAAAGTTGTCAATACAATGGGCACCTTAATTTTATTTTTAGAAGGGACTGTGTTCCCCTCCCTTTTCCATAAGCATGTTGAAGCACGTGGTGCAGACAGAAACCAGGTTCACCAGCTTTAGGTGTTTTAAGGCTCTGTGACCCGTAAGAGCTGTTTCAGCTATGTGTTTTGTGTGTGTGTGTGTGTGTGTGTGTGTGTGTGTGTGTGTGTGTGTGTGTGTGTGTGTGTGTGTGTGTGTGTGTGTGTGTGTGTGTGTGTGTGTGTGTGCGCGCGCATGTCTGCTTGGTGAGTAGAGCAGTGGGAAGGGGCTGTGAATACTCCCTGAAGAGTATTCCAGTGGTTAGCAATGTTCTGCTGTGCCAGAACATTTAAGTAATTTTGCATGACAACACACCAAAAATTGCGCAGGAAGAGGAAGAGGCACCATTCAGAATGACAATGTAGCAATCATAACTCATTGTTAACATGAAATATGATGTGGTACCTGCCTATCCTTAGAATTTGTGTTTTATTTCCCTCACAATTTCTATACACTACTATCTAAACTTTTCTTTGTCTTTTTTGTTGATCCTAAAATTAAAATCCTTGTTTGCTTAACATTTCTGGCTTTCCATTACAAAACTCTTCACTGTGTAAAACAACAACAACAAAAGTCTTCCTATCTGTAACGGAAACAGGAAGCTTAGAAAGAGAATAGAGCAGCCCTCCAAATGCTTCTCCTCTGTCTCCCTCTTGCCAACAGATGTTTGTCAGGCTGTTTGTAGATGAAAACTTGGACCGAATGGTCCCAATCTCTAAGCAGCCCAAAGAAAAGATCCAGGCTATCATTGACTCATGCAGGCGACAATTCCCTGAATACCAAGAGCGTGCCAGAAAGCGTATACGTACTTACCTCAAGTCCTGCAGGCGGATGAAAAGGAGTGGTTTTGAGATGGTGAGTTTTGATCTAAAACCCAGCCCTAGTTTCCATCAAAAACCCCATATGTAAATCCATGACACTATTTTGTTTTCATCTTAGTGTCTCCTTTTATTTGTATTTTTGGTAATGTCAGGTCACAGGTTATTCTCCCTCCTTTCATATTACCTGGATGCTCCCGTTCTTTTTATTAGTACAGTTGAAATGCCTTGGAAAGTATAGCTCATCATAGACACAAAATTAAGAGCATCACAAGCTATACAGAATGATGGACATAGAAAGAAGACTTTGTTCATTAACCTATCCTGGCACCTGTAAAGAAGGCTTGCTAGTCTGAATCTAGAAATACATATATTTAGCAGTGGGCTGCTTGCACATAATTATATCAGCATATGTAACCCCACCTAACTGCTGATACCCTTTGGGTTGGAATCGGACTCAGTCTAGTCCCAATCTTTCCCAAAAATTGTGATCAGTCAAAGCTGACACATCCATATATTTGATTTGAGTGCTACTCATGTTTCCTGATGCAGTAGTGGGAAATATGATTCAGCCATTGGTTGTTAAGTGTGAGAATCTACTTACATTGTGGAATGGGTGAATATGCTCCATTGCCAGCACTTCTATGGCCTTTATCTACTAGGTGGCATTCTGTGTTAAATGCAGAATTTGAAAAGCTGCTGGAGAGTTTTACTGATATTCATGCCATGCTCATGTGTTAGCCACAATTATTTGTGGTGAACAAACATTCAACATGAAGACAGTAATGTCAAATTTAACATTTCATTATAGTTTGGACACTCACATCAGATTTGTAGGTATGTACTCTTTTTAATTTGGAGCTTTTTCAACCTTCCTTATTTCACTGAGAAAGTGAGAATAGAAATCAATTTAATTAAGTTTGATCTGTTGTATTGCAGTAGTAGTAGTGATAAATTTATTTATGGTCGAAGATGAAAAAGCTGTTGTATTGCAACCTTTTCCTGATTTAACTGACAGAGAACAAATTCAGTTTTGAAAATACCGCACACAACTTAGCCCATTACAGAAAAACAGAATAATTATTTGTACAGGTAATGATCATTTTCAGCATTTCCATAAAAAGAACCCCCAGACACCCACACCCTTCCCTTCATAATTTCCAAGCATCATCTATTTTTAAATGTCATTGAAAGAAATACATCAAATCCTGATGTTTCATAAGGATTACAACTTTTCTTTCTGTCTGTCTTCTCTCTCTCTCTCTCTCTCTCTCTCTCTCTCTCTCTCTCTTGTCCATTTATTTCAGAACTTTAGATGCCTGTACTCAGAACAAATTAGCTCATTTACTAAAAGCAGTAGCTTAGGTTAGGGAGGGGGGATGTAAATCAGAAAGCTGTATTTGTCTGGTTATCTGCATTTTGTATACAGCATTTGTACTGTTAAAGAAAAGTCAAGATTTCATAGCTGAGAAAGACAATGCAAATGTATTTGTATAATTCACCACCAAAGTATAAGGGTATAAAGCATGTCAAATGATATAAAGATTTGAAATCAGTGACGGAAGATATATTCTGGAATCTATTCAGATTTAGTTTGTCTAAAGTTATTTATAAATGTAAAAGCTTTTGTGTAACTCACCTTGGATAACTATTGTATGGCTAGATTTTGAGCACTTTATTTTCATTAACGTGCAAATGCAAACATGTCTAGCCCCAAATGGATGATAATGTATGGTTTTAATAATTTTAAGCTGCTCTGGATTGTAGATTCCAAGTATGAAGTAGCAGCAGTGTTGTCTGGGAGTAATTTCCACCATTGAGGCCAAGCTATTGGAAAGTTTTCTTGAAAGAGAAAAACAAGAGTTGAGAAGGAATATGAACTCCTTTAGGTATTATTGGAGTACAACTGCTATATTCTTTACTGTTGACTATAATGACTAGTGAGGTTAAGAGTTGCAAACAAGAAAATTAGAGAAATTCAGGATCCCCACTTCTAGCTCAAAGGAAGAATGAATAACAGGATAACCTCTGTTCTTGACTAGGTGTGGGCCTGGTTTCCTCCTGACTTTGTGTGCAATTGTCCACTGTAACTTTTTTCTCTGAAGCAACTGGGGTGGTACACTCTGTGGAAAAGTTCTGTTCTGCTGTCCTCTGTTTAAAGTGTCACCTACATGAAGTAAAAATCCACACACATAAAACTTTATCACATTTATAAAGGATAAGCTTTTATCTAAGCAATTATTTAAACCCCCAGTGCAGCATTAGGGAAATAAAATCTTTTCTTATCAAGTAAGGATGAGGAACTGCAATACAGTACTCCCCTGTTTATCGTGGGAGTTAAGTGCCTGACCCACCCGCGATAAAGGAAAATCAGCAAAATGCAGACACCTCAGCAGACTGACCTTGGGCTGCTCCTGCTGGCATGTACTTCAAATGAGAGGCTTTTAACTCCCTCCTGACACCTCAGCAAACAGATCTGGGTTCGTTGCTGCTGGCACGCACTGCCAGGAGGAGCCCAAGGTCAGTTTGCTGAGGTGTCAGGAGCGGGTTAAAAACCTCTCTTTGCAGGAGCAGCCCAAGGTCAGTTTGCTGAGATGTCAAAAGGGGGTTAAAATTTATCTTTGGAAGTGCAGGCTGGCAGGAACAGCCCAAGGTCAGTTTGCTGAGGTGTATGCCCAGTAGGTATACCCAGTATGGTGTAGTGTAGAGAGTGACGGACTAGGACTGAGGAGATCTGGGTATAAAATCCTGCTCAACCATGGAAAATCACAGGGGGGTAGGAGGGTGAACTGGAAAAACCAATCCTTATATGTCTCAGTTACACCAAAAGCTCTTTTAGGGCTGCTATGATTTGATTTCAACTCAGCAGAACATAACACAAAAAGGATATACACTATCATGATTATGTTACTATTATGTCTTGTCAAGTCACTTCCAACTCATGGTATCCTTATGCATTAGTGACTTCCCAGTGTCCTATAATTAACAGTCTTTCACAGAATATGATTCAGGAGATTTCTTCGAAATTTACAAGAATAAGAGCACAGTCATAGAGCATGCACTGTATTTGTGGAATACCTCCTGTTATCATTGTGTTTTGGAATTAAGAGGTGATAAAAGCACTGTTTAGATTCTGATGATAAAAGGTAATGTAACCTCTCTCAATTATTGGCTTCTGTAATCCTGAATACATTTAATACTGTACATTTGGAGAGTTGGAATGTTAAGGCTGTGGGCAAATTTAGTTTTATGCAGGTTCCTCCCAATGCAATCTCCCCAATGATAGTATCCTGTTTTAAAAGTGGAACATCGACACTATTTGCATGTCCTTTATTCATGCAATATTCTCTAACAGTGTTTTTTCTCCACCTAAAAACGTGTTGCTCTGTCTGAATTCCATTTTCCACCAAATGCATCAAGCATACCGTTATACAATGTAAATATTGTGCCATCAAATTGGTTCTGTCTCATGGTAGAGGATACCCAGAAGTAGCTTACCATTCCCTTCTTCTGGGAAGTGCCCTGGAACTGTGCAGCTTGCCCAAGGCCACACAGCCTGACTCTACTCAAAGGAGGCACTGTGGAGAATTTCCAACGTCTCGCTTCACAACCAAATGCCACCATCAAGCTATCCCGCTGACTACCTATCAATGTATAGCACTCTGTAGTACTGTAAGATTTTAAATATTCAAGGCTAATGAAATAGATGCTCTTAGCAGAGAATAAGATCACAAAGATATGGCATGCTATCAATCTAGTGACCTTCACTATGTGTGTGTGTGTGTGTGTGTGTGTGTGTGTGTGTGTGTGTGTGTGTGTGTGTGTGAGACACAACTGTTTATGGCCCCCAGCTGCACAGACAAACCTTAAGTCTCTGCACATAAGGATTGTGTACTCCCAGTTTAGGGAATTAAATAGGTCAGAAATCCAGCTTGCCGACATGATCGTTTACACATAGGCAGTTAATGGGTTTCTACTACTCTTGCAGTTTGTGGCTGGGATGAGCTGACTAAGAAATGGAGGGGGAAAGCCCACAGGTAATTGGAAAGCAGAAACCACCTGTACCTTTTCTCTGTGTTAAAGGAAAGCTCAAGGCCGGATTAATTTCACTCCTTAGTACCGAGTTAATTAGGAGAATAGCTCCAGCAGAATTAAGGGGGGGATAGAAGTTAAACTCATCTTCATGAAAGTTTGAGGAAACTTAATTGGCAGATCTGGAAGAGTCTGGAAACAGGAATTTACCAACATCTGGACAATCAGGGCAGTGCCACTGCATGTTTAGTGTGGCCCCCTCTGACTCAAGGTAAAGTAAGTCTCCTGTCTTTGCCACCAGAAATACACTGTGACCATGGGCTCAACAAGAAGGTCTATAGAGTAACTTGTAAGTATACTTGTTTGGAGACATTTAATGCCATGATCAGAAATATGAAGAGGTCAGGGCTTCCACTAGGAGCTCTGCAAGTGTAGAATCTTCAGGTGGATGTGGGAAGATCTCATTGACTTCCTGGTAAGAAATGCCGTAGTCCAGGCATGTCCAAACTTTGGCCCTCCTGATGTTTTGGACCACAATTCCCAGAATTCTAAGCTAAGATTGCTAATGACAAAGGACTGTGGGAGTTGTGGTCCAAAACATCTGCAGGACTGAAGTTTGGACATGCCTGCCATAGTACATACTTTTCTCCCATCACCCATTTCGTCCTTTCCATGGTTTCAGGTATAATACCTAAATAGGGCACATATACTTTGAACATCTAAGCTAAAGCTGCAGGTCTGTATGATGAAATATTTATATCATCACTAGAAGCGAAAAGAGAGCTTCTTGTGATGCTGATTTGCATTTAAAGGGTTTGATTGTGTTAATAATTGAGCTGCAGATTTGTGTTTATTTCTGTGTTACTGTACTTCAGCTAACTGCCTTTATAGATCGGTGACGTAGGTATGTGGCTGGGATTTAGATTCCCCACTGTTCCTCCCAGGAGAAAAGCCAGCCTCGGAAGCCTTAGGCAAGCTGCACAATCCCAAAGCACATCTAGAAGAAGGAAGTGGTAAACTACCCCTGTTTATTCTCTGTGTAGAAAACCCTCTGTGTAGAGGGTCACTGTAAGTCAGAATTAACTTGACTGCACACAACTATTATATTGCTTTTCAGGTAAACTAAACATGCACACATATTAGAAAAGGATACAGTTTAGATCACAGTACTTGTTTTACAATAATTTGTCTTGAATCAGTTTGATAGAAGCTCTCATAGGACAAGAGCTTACGGGGTTTATTAGACAGATGATACCAGCACGGTTTAACTTCTATGTTCCATTTGTGCATTTCCGCTCAATAAACCAGCACAACAGAAGACAATCCTCAAAGCAGAAAATGCCTTATATCTGTATCAATACACCAAATAAATAAATAAATAATTTTAAAAATTAAGGGAATAAATGGACCCTCAAGGAAAGAGGGACAATAAACCAGCACCATGGTGTATTCGGCCACATTGATTCAGTTAGGAGAAGATAAAAGTGCAGCTGCTAAAACTGCTTGGGATGTTTGTACCAGTCATATGACCACAAACCCATACAACAAAGGTATGAAAAATATTAGAACTTCACAACATTCCCCTTGCGTGACCAGGGCCTCAGTTAAGTTTATTGGATACCTTCGCCATACAATAATCTGCATTAATTTCCTGTTGGTGATGGCTCCTAGCCAAACCCCTCTTCATACTTCCCTGCTTTTAGAAATCACAAGCTTTGTCTGAACATCTGCCTTGTGAAAAGTCCACATCCACATATTCTGAAATCCTAAAGTATAAATCTCAAGAGACATACCCTGGATATTAGCCAGTCTTGCCTGTCAAAATGTGTATTTTTACTTTCACAAGCAGTCCTACTCCTTTCAGAATTGCAGGTGTAAATGGGGTCAGGATTTGGCCTTTTATGTACAGCAAAACAGCAGGAAAGAAAGTACTAATTGCCTGGAATGTGTTTGTTGGCTCTTTTATTTCCAGAATTACAATTTTTGACTGGTGATCATCTCCGGCAATTACTGCTGCATAGTTCAGCACTATATAATTAGTCTAAACCTGGTGGCAAATAATACTGCCTGATCTTTTGTCTTCTATCAGCAGCTGTCTTTGTTAAGATTATTGGAGTATTGTAACAAAAATGGACTGTATCCACTAAGTGTATTACGTTAACTGAAAATGAAAGTTGTATTTTCTAAATGATTTGTTTAGTAAGACTTCATTCAAACCCATTGTTATCAGGCATGGTTTCTTCTACCCTTGTCTGTGTTTATGTAACAGTTCCTGGAGTTTCACTTCACTAATTTCATTTTGTACACTGAATGAATTTCTTTTAAAAAAATCAAATTTATGTCAAAATCTAATACTGTAAGCATTAAAATTAAAACTATTTTTATATATGTATATTTACTGCGGATATGAGAAAAATTAGATTAGAACATTATCAGTGTCTCCAACAGAGTGCAGTGCTGTTCTTCAGTTTGTAATGCAGAATGTTGCTTAGACATATATATTCTGCTAGTTTGAAGTGCTATATAGTTAAAAGAGAATGTTTCAAAAACAAGCCACTGTTCTCAAGATTCATTTTTCAGTCCTAATTCTCTAACAAGATGTTGGTGAGTAGATTCAGTTCTGTCTGAGGTATACTGATTTCATTGAGTTAATGATTTTAGTAAGCATCTGTAATTGTACCTAATGTACACATAAACTAGAAATGTCATGGTTTGCACTTCAGAGTTAGAATGACTGTATAGCTATACTATAGGGAATTTGTTTTCCTTAGAAGACTTTTTAAGGTTGAGGCATGAGTTTAGATTCCTAATATTTGTGAGAGGAGAGTTGCTTTGAATAGAGAGGTCTGTTAGAAATTTACATTTCCAACACATTTACATTTAGAATTCAGAGACTACAGTATATGAGAATTGCTGATAGTAAAGGTTGGACACATACCATTAATATAGTGCTTTCTTTTGATATGCAACACCTGAGTCAATAATTAACACTGTAATATTGTTTTGTTGCGATTCATGTTCAGTTCTATCCATGCACTTCCATTTGGTTTGAAGGTATAAGAAATATTTATTTATTTATTTATTTATTTATTTATTTATTTATTTATTTATCTGTAAGCTTATATCCCGCCCATCTTCCCTGGCGGGAACTCTGGGCGGCTAACAATGATAAAAACACATAAAATAAGTAGAGAAACCTCCGAGCAATAAAGCGACGGAGGGCAAGATGGCGGCAATATGATGTTGATCTTTCTGAGTCTGCTGTTTGAGCACTGTTACAAACATAAATGTCGCCTATACTTCACTTGGAACCAGTTTGCAGTGGTTTAGTTTCAACTAATCATAATTTAGGATCTTGGCCTCCTTGCCTGAACAACAGCATAGATCTTTTGGCAAATTTCTGAAATAGCATGCAATTTATATAACTATAATTTTTCATGAATTGAATGACATACTGTATATTTGATTTCAACCTGTTGTCATTATGAATGTAGTTTTTAACTGCTTGGTGAGGTTAATATTTCATTTCATTTCATTTATTAAATGTATACCCCACCCATCTGGCTGTCTGGCCACTCTGGGCAGCTTACAACAGATATAACAACCACAAATCACACATATATAAACAACCAATAAGCAATAAAACCACAACAATATCTTAAGTAATATTGAGTACAATTAAAATTAGTGAAGCCAACTCAAACAACATTTCTCTTTGACTAAAATCTCCTCAACTGTTTATTGCTTGGATGGTAGCGTTTTCTTCAAATAATGTATGAAGAAATAGGATGACATTTGTGCCTTATTAAGAAGCAAATGAACTGTTAGGTTTCAAACAATGTTAAATGATGACATTATCAACAACTTTCGAGTATAAGACAAATTTGTGGCCTGAAGAGGGACTGTTTCATCAAAATTTAAACCTAATTAATGCTGAGTATTGTCCCTATCTTAAATCACAGGGTATCTCGTATGGGATTTCCGGTTCACTTCCAGTCTGCAGAAAAGCATTTCTGAGTCCTCCAACATGCCTAGAAAGGCCCTTTGAGGCCCCAAAAGTGCTTTCAAGAAATCCGGAAGTCACTTCCCGTTCTCGGGGTAGCTCTTTTGGAGCCTTCGAGGGGCCTGGGAAGGCCCTCACAGGCCCATTCAGGGCAGCACCAGGCCAGGGGCAAGTACAAGAGCCCCCAGCTAGGCCCCCTAGGCCCGACCTGACCTGCATCCGCATATCGTGGACTTTCAGTTATCGCGGGTCAGGTCGGATCCCTAACCCCCGTGATAGCCGGGGGGGGGGGGTACTGTTGTATTCAGTGAATATTTTGACATGCAAAGTCAAATTAGCAATTTGGAACCAAAACAAATGTATTTCAATATCAAGAGTGGTAGATATTAGCATAGATTTTTCAAGTGTTCAAAGTACTTTATAAGCAATTGCTGAAATCTACTTTATCTTCAGATACCTTAAAGTGCTATATAGTAACCCCCCCACCTATTGCGGGGGTTTGGGAACCCAACCCAACCCATGATAACGGAAAATTGCGATACACGGATCCTGGGTCGGGTTGGGACTGTGGGGCCTCTTTGGGGGCTCCTACACTTACCTGAGGCCTGGCGCTGCCTCAACAGGCCTCCAACGGGCTTCCTGGGCCTGTTGGAGGCCCCAGAAGTGGTTTCAGAGATCAAGAAGTCACTTCTTGTTTGCCGGAAAGCAGTTCTGGGGCCTCCGACAGGCCCGGGAAGCCCGTCAGAGGCCCATTTGGGGCAGCACCAGGCTTGGGGTAAGTGCAGATGGCCTCAAACAGGCCCAAGCAGATTGCCTCATGGGGCCTTGCCATATACTGTGATCCTGCTATATACCAGGACCACTGTATATGAACTGCGAAATGGTGGGGGACCACTGTATGCCATTTAAAAAGACTCTGTAGCCTGTATAGATCATTCTTAAAGGATAAAATAAAATCTATTTGGATATAACCCTTGGTCAACAAGGTGGGGTAGTCAAGCTAATCATGGAAGTATAATAAAGATGATAATTGTTAATGCATGTTTTAATTTTTAAAAATGCTTTTGAAACATGTCAGTGTTATTGCCACCTATATATTGTATATGAAACAAATGAACAGCAAAGTGGATTATGTGAAGCCAATTAGTAAGTCCATGGTAGAACTGAGAACCTAACCAAGGACTTCCTGATAATTCAGTCTCTTATCACCTATATTACATCAGTTCTTGTATGTCATAATGGTCTCTTAGAAATGCTGCCTTAAAAGTATGCATAAATATTTGCATAAACATATGGGAGGGGAGTACATGTATTTTTGGTTAAGCTTCAGATTTACTCACTACCATGTTCATATTTTTCATCCTGACAATCTCCATTTCCACTTTCTGTTGAAACTAAATGCATTTGAATAGCCTGAACTGTTTTTGCACAAGTGCTAGCTGATCCTAGGTTTTTTATATTTTGCTTTTCTCTTTCTCTCTCTCTCTCTCTCTCTCTCTCTCTCTCTCTCTCTCTCTCTCTCTCTCTTTCACAGTCACGACCCATTCCATCACACCTTACTTCAGCAGTAGCAGAGAGTATTCTGGCTTCAGCATGTGAAAGTGAAAGCAGAAATGCTGCCAAGCGGATGCGGCTGGATCATCAGCAGGTACCGTGATGGGCATAGGAAATGTAATACACATGTTCAAAGCTAAGTAAACTGAGCAATGCATATAGATTTGGTAAGACTTGCTGAGGAGAGACAATTCCCTATAGATTCTCTTAAGCCAGGGGTGGGCAACTGTCAGTCCTCCAGATGTTTTGGACCACAACTCTCAGAATTCTGAGCCTACATTGCCAAGGACAAAGGACTGTTGGAGTTGTGGTCCAAAACATCTGGAAGACCAACAGTTGTCCACCCCTGTCTTAAGCAATGCAGCTAAAGGTGACTATCAAATGTCACTAAAACCAAAATAAACATAATGTAGAGCTATCTCAATAATGGATGGACATCAAGACCATAGCACAGGTTTTTATGTATAATCAATCATAGCAATATCAAATGGTCTATTATAAAGACCACACATGAGTTATAAGATCTTTAGATACAACAGATGCAAAATGTTCTCTTCACTTTAAGTAATGCAGTGAACTGGGAAACAATTTTATTGTTATTTTTATTAATATTTTATATTAAAAGGCAATTGTCTGAACAAATGAAGTGAATTCGAAATCCTTTATGCCTAAAAACATCACTTAAGAAAGGGTATCCACTTTCCACTCTGCTATTTGCCATTGCAATCAATCAATTAACCACAGTAAATACATTCTAATGATTCTATATATGGAATCCAAATAGAAAATGACACACTGATGTATAAATGTATTTGTGGATGACTAATGAACGGTATCAGATCCAAAGTTTGAAACCCTGGAATCATGAACTTAATAGGAAAAAAATGTAAAAACCTCAGCAGTATGTATTAACTATAGCAATTCCTAATTTATTCGTGCCGAATTAAAACCAGTGGGAATTTGCTTGCCATTGTCTGTAGGAAATATCATCAAGATAAACCTAATATTTGTATATCAATAGGTGGGAGCAAAAACAATAGAATGACCAAAACAGCAAAAGTCCCAGTTCGGACAAAAAATTGCTATATAAATGATGTTACTATCAAAGCTTATGTTTCTATTCCAAGTATTACATTTAGTAATATTGGACAGTATCTATGGAAAATGACAAAAGTTGTTCACAGGCAAAAACAACTCCATCCCTGAAACTTAGTTTTGAAAATTAATATAGACATCAGTACAATGGTGGTATGGGAATTCTCCATCTCAAACAGCACCATGTAGCATTTCAACTCAAACAACTGTTACAAATTGCTTGCAACCATTGGGATAAAGATTGGGTTAATTTAGAAACTCATGAGACATGAAAACATCAAATAAAATCAATCCTATTTGAACCAAATATGACAGGGCTAGTGAAGCAAATTAAAAACACAGTTTTTATGAGAAATCTCAGCACAGAAAGCTTATTCCCACACCTTCTGCTTTGATTCCTATGTAAACCACCCCACTATTCATTAGCACTGATGAAAGATCAACTCTACAAATGAAAACTGAGGTTATATAGGAATTAGAGTTATAAAGGGATATAAAATGAAAGATGGGAGATATATCAAGAACAAAGGAGTAGATTAAAGAACAATTGTCAGGAATGACCATGAACTGATTACAGCAAATGATGCATTTTTCATCTGATTCTAAAATCCAAGCAATTCAGAATCCTCTAACTCACTTTGAACCTATAATAATTTTAACTGCTGAAAATAGTGTGAAAGGTGTGGCAGCTAACATATACAGTATTATTATGAATAATCCATACAATAAAGCTGATGTGCTTGAATAAATTCAGTTCTTCAAAAAAAAAAACCTCTGGATTATCAGTGTTGGTTATTGTGCTTCTGTATCCACGATTCAGAAATCCAAGAAATGACCCAATACAATAGGACCCCCATATCCGCGGGGGATTGGTTCTAGGATGCCCCCATGCATATAATGAAATCTGCAGATAAGAGTGAATACTCTTCTCTGAGGGTGACGGCGGCAACAGCAGTGGTGGGAGTGGAGAGGGTGAAAGCAGTGGTGCTGCATGGCCAGCGCAGGCCCTTCGTGCTGATGGGGCCACTGGCATGGACCCCACATGTGCGACCACCGTCGGGGACCTTGTGCCACTGGGGCTGCCTGCAGGGACCTCACACTGTGTGGCCTTGCGCAGGGACATTGCATCACTGTGTATGTGTGTGCTGGCTTGTCCTTCGCACTGCACTGCTGCCAACAGGGACCTTGCACAGCACTGCGCGCGGGCAGGGACCTTGTTCTGTTACACATGCCTGGCGTTGCCATCCATGGGATAACTGAATCTGTGAATGGGGAATCAGCAGATACAGGGCCCTACTGTATTACTGTAAAATATCACACTCATATTGGCAGCAGAAAAAAGGATGTCAAGTTTTACATAGCAAAGGGCAGCCTGAATGTTGATCATACCAATGGCAGCAGTCAAGATGGTCTACAGAATACCTTCTCCTGTTCATTGCCATTCACACTTATTGAAAAACAACCCTGAGTGACAATTGGTTTGTGTTTGGGTAAAAAGTGGTGAACTGTAGAAAAAAGGATTTTCTCTTGTGTCGTGTCACTTTGTGAATGGTAACGGTGCTTAGGGACCTCTATTTAACACCTTGACCATTAGCCTGTGGAGTGTCTCAGGGTTCCGTGATTTCCCATACTATTTCACATATGCATGAAGAATCCTGAACAAGGCTGTCCAGAGTTTTGTGCTCTGGTACCACCAGTGTGCTGATGACATCCAACTCCATCTGCTTTTTAAAACCTCTCACCCTTTTTCCCTCAGTTCACCACTTCTCACCCAAACACAAAGCAATTGTCAGGGTTTCCCCCCCCCCAATAAGTGTCAATGGTAATTTAGTGAAGAACAAGAGCACCTTTCTGCTACAAACATGTCAAATTTTGTGCTGATCCAAGGTCCAGTTTCATAGTTATACGTTTTTATTTGGAGCACTCTTGTTTTTTGGGTTGCCTTATGGAATGTTGAATATTGCTAAAGAACAATGTGGTTTAGCTGTATTCCATATTCAAATTCAAAAATTTGATTCTCCAATAATGTTGGACAAAACCTACACAATATCTTCAGAATAGGGTAAAATATTGAGTACAACCTATATATCATCAGGAGGCTAGAAAGAATGTCAAGTACAACCACAGATTAATAAACAATAATGCTGCCTAAACTTGGCTTGGATAGCCACTGTGATGTAGCGGATAGAGTGATGGACTAGGAATCAAGAGGCCTAAGTTCAAACCCTCACTTAGCTTTTCACTGGGGATGCAGAATTGGTGAAATAACTCCTTAAATATCTCACTTAACTTAATAGTCCTATTAGGACTGCTATAAATTGATTCCAGCTTGGTGCCACATAACAATAGCAACAAATTAGACCTATTATGGGTCTAAAATGATTACTGGGCTGGGGCACCTCCCTTATGAAGAAAGGCTAAAACAATTGGGCCTCTTTAGTCTGGAAAAAAGGCGCTTGAGGGGGGATATGATTGAGACATACAAAATAATGCAGGGTATGAGTAAAGTGGATAGAGGGAAGCTCTTCTCCCTCTCTCAAAATACCAGAACTAGGGGACATACACTCAAATTGAGTGCTGGGACAGTAAGAACTGACAAAAGAAAATATTTTTTCACCCAGCGTGTTGTAAGTCTATGGAACTCCCTGCCACAGGATGTGGTGATGGCATCTGGCCTGGATGCCTTCAAAAGGGGATTGGACAGATTCCTAGAGGAAAATTCCATCACGGGTTACAAACCATGATGGAGATGTGTAATCTCTAGGCTTTAAACCAGGGTACTTCAAGGGCCAGATGCAGGGGAGTGGTATCAGGAGACAGATATCTAGTCTCATGCGCTCCCAAACGCATCTGGTGGGGCCGCTGTGAGATACAGGAAGCTGGACTAGATGGGCCTTTGGCCTGATCCAGCATGGCTCTTCTTATGTTCTTATGTCTATACATTGGGCGAGTGTGAGAAATCTATGTACATTTTGATTGGCCAAGAGTGGCAGTGAGTTTTCACCCATCCCATTCTCCTCAGGTGAGGTGTGGTCATTTACTATTCTACCGGTCACAACTGGCAGTTAGTGCAAGTGCTAACCCAAAATAGTCAGTATTAGAAAGTACAGTGTTTGTAATTTACCCAGCAGCCCTCTATATCAAGGCTGTCCAACTTTGAGCAGCCCGTGGTCTACTTTTTTCTCCCAAATGGCCCTGCAGTCTACTTTGATCTCTCCAAGAGCCCCCATGGTCTACTTACAGGAGTATGTGTGTGACCGCCCGGCCAGGCCGGAGGGGGCCAAGCACGCACAGCTCCTGGCCTGGCTCTCCCCCTTCCCTCCTCCCTCCTCCTCCCTCCTCCTCCATTGCTATGGATGCTGCCGCAGCCATGAGACTGCTCGGCCAGACTGGAGAGGTTCTATCTCTGTCCCCTCCCCTCCCTCTGCTCCATGCCAAAACTCAGCTGGTCATGAGACTGTGGAGCACTGATCATCTGGCCGGCGGTGGGAGGAGGAGACCACAAAATGGCTCTTGAACTGTCCCGCTCGGCTGAGACAGTGGGCTGGGAGACCCAGAACTTTGCTGAGGCAGTGGTGGTCCTTGGGATGGGGGAGGGAGGGGTGGAGAACGTTTCCCCTCACTTTTTAAATTGGTGGCCAGAGGGCTACTTTTGAACCCTTCGCAGTCTACTTGTTGTGGAGGCCTGCTCTATATGAATACTCTAGGGTAGGCCTGCCCAAAGTCCGGCCGGGGGGGGGGGCAAATCCAGCCCATCAGGCCATTCTGAGTGGCCTGCAGCTGGCTAGCCTGCCCCTCCCTCCCCCTCCTTCACCCCATGTTTTTTTAAAAATCTTCCATCAACACTGACACTGCCGGGAAGCTTGAGGGGCTGGGCAGGCCGGCCGGCTGGTGAGCAGAAGCTTGTGGGGCTGGGTGGGTGGGTGAGGGGCCGGTGGCCACCACCAGCACTGCTGGGAAGCTTGTAGGGCTGGGTGGGCCGGCCGGCTGCTGCAACCGGCCCCTGACACATTCTCAGCCACCAAATATGGCCCTCCTTACAAAAATTTTGGGCACCCCTGTTCTAGGGTATCAAGATTATTAGTTAGAGCATTAAAATTGGCCCCTAGAGGTTAGGTGAGGCCTGGCCAGACCATTTCTTTAGGATGGGTGATGTGCTAGTGAACAGCACCCACCTAAATTTAATTAGACCCTGTAATTCATGCCACTTATACTATTCTGAGGCTCCCCTTGGATTTTTGTCCTTTACAGTTTACTTAATGCAGCTAATCAATAAATTGTGTCCCAATTTGAATGCCACAATTCTTATCTCATCTCTTTATTTCGGAGCTGAGGTGGCAAAAGTGTGCAGTAGCCTATCTATCTATCTAAAGCAAGATTTACACAACATTAATATTGACATATAATATATGGAATAATGACTAAGAAATGGAAGTAATGGAATATTTCAGTAAAACATTTCAGCTTCCACTTTCTTTAGTTGCTCTGATAAAAATATGCTACTACTCAGGAGGCAGTTACTGAGCCTCAGGTACTGGTTATTCAGAAGTGGATAAATGATGTTGTGTGGTGTCTTCTAGATTCAGGCCATGAGAAATTAAGATAATCAGTCCATAGATCCAAAAGTTTTCCCTCTTTCCTAATGTGTTTGATTTTAACAGTACCTCTAGTCTAATCAAAATGTGAGATGGGTCAAGATGATTAGGGTTAAAATCCTTAGATACATTGGTCATTTCAACTTCTTAGTCAAGATGATAGATTTCTGAATGTTATAAGAAATCTGTTTATACATATAAATCATATGTATAAAAACATATGAGTTATTTTGGTTAACTCGTCCATGATCATATAGAGCTAATGCATTCTTCTTCTGATTTTGATAGCAGATAATGATCCCTGAACACTTATTGTTAATGGGGTTTAATGAACCAAGTCCAGAGGCATACAGTATTTAGTCTCTGTGTAGAATTATATAAAAACAATTCCATCAATACTGAATAAATTAATTCTATAACCTTATTCAAATTGAGGGGACATTCTTAGCTACTATGATATGCTAAAACTCGTTTGAGTTTTCAGGTTTATTGCTCATAAAAGTTAAGACAGGTCAAGTCCAGGAGACTTAACGTTAATGGAAAACACAACATTATGCCATGATGTGCTTTTACTGGTTTATGTGTAGTGAGGAAAGGCCAGTGAAACTGAGTACTCTAAGCAGAATGCCTCCAACCCTCTCTAGCTATGCACAGCTTATCACATTCTCAATTTATTAAATTTAAATTATTAATTTATTAAAAGGATTTGGGTATTCAATAAAGCCACTGAAATTTCTACAAATCCAAAATGGCTAATAGAGCATTACTCAGTGTTCAGGTATACTGAATGTTAGCACATGGTAATGTTAAATTATTAAGTATTATTAATGCAATATTAGCTAGCATTTGAAGCCAACGTGAATGCTAAATAATAAAACAATTTTAAAAAATCTCTCTCTGTGTGTGTGTGTGTGTGTGTGTGTGTGAGTGTGTGAGAGAGACCCATATATGTAGTCCCTTTTTGCTTAATGTGAGTTGTAAACAAAGGGTTCTACTAGCACAACTCATGAGCTGTAGCAAGCTAACAAAGCAGGGAAGCCTAAGAGAGTGGCATGATCCTGGCTGGTCAGAAAGTCATGGGCTTCAACCCTCTGAGCCCTGACTTCACTGCATAACTGTTTGATTATGTGGACCAAATACTTATCTGATGTAAATTTTTGTATGTAGCATCTTAGTATGTTGCGTCGTTACAGTTGTGACCGACTCTTCATGATACCATGTCCATGGAGTTTTCTTGGCAGGAATACTGGAGTGGTTTACCAGTTCCTACTCCAGGCGCCTACAGCACCCGGTATTCCCTGTCTTAGATCCTCTTAACTGTGTAGCTGCCACAATCCTTCCACTTTCTGTGACAGATGCTCCTTGAAGTATACCTTGTGATACGTACATCCACAGGCACTGAAGGTGTGGAGGAAGGAAATAAAATAACACAGAGAAGATATTTGGGTGAAATTGGCATCCTGCCATTTATTGTGGATAAATGTTATAGACAAAATGCAAGGAGGCTGGGGACAAGACCCAGAGCAGATGTGACCCCATCCAGCCTTTCATACATTTAGTAAACATAACAAATGGGATACCATGTGTTGCAGAACTGTGTTTCACATCAGGGGAGTAGTTTGAATCCCTTTCAGTTTGCTTCAGTCTTATGATCCTGTCCTGACTTCTCCTCCATTTCCCCCCATTTCCTAGCACCTTTGTTCTTCCCCTCTCTGAAGAACATTTTAATTCCTCTAGAACATATTGGTTGTTTTTGGCAGCAAGAAAATAAGCTCATTGGCTGGCATCATATTTTTTCTTTCTTGCTCTCCCTGCTTTATCTGCATTTGATCACACAAAGAATCCTTTAGGGCAAAGTTGAACAGGCTGGCTAGAACTAGTTATAGTATAGCTACAGGTTGGATCCCCATGAATGACAGTGTAACATCTCTCCCTCCCCCTCTGCTGCTGGCATTCTCATGCCTCCTTTTTGGCTGATAGCATCAATTAAAATTTTGCATGTGCATTTTTTCAAGCTATTTTTAAAATTGTTTAAGGAAAAAGTCCATTAAAAAGCAATATATCTGAATATGCAGCCCCCTGAATAACAATATATTTGAAGAGAAAAATGCAGTGGTGATTTGACCCTGTCTGCTGAATCATTGATTTTGCAGGATGAGACTACTGCTGCTGACAAACCATATAAACAGGAACCAACACAGGTCACTTACTCAACATCAGCTGTTTCTAGCACACAGGAGGTACTGTACATAAATGGAAATGGGACCTACAGTTACCATAGTTACAGAGGGTTAGGAGGAGGTTTGCTAAATCTCAGCGATGCTTCCACCAGCGGTGAGTATTTTTACAGAACTTGGCATGTATATTTACAGACATAAATCCCTTCTTTATCCTGCAGTGTGTAAAATGGCAGGTTCTGCCTCTTCAAAAATTACAGAATAAAAATGAGCCTAGATATTTACTATCTATGGGTTTAACTTATGTACTTATGCACTAATGGAATACAGATGGACAAAAAAGAGAATTCATTCAGAGTATTATTAAATAACATATCTCTCCATAATAAAATGATGTAATAAACACTACCTAAAATAGAATATAGAGTACAGTGGTACCTGTACTTACAAGCAGCTTGACTTAAGAGCAATTCAATTTAAGGGCGAAAAACCATTGGCGTTTTTAACTTCTGCCTTACACATTTTAGATGTGGTCTACTCTACTTACATTTTTTTTTTAAAAAAATGGATAGGGCTGCTCTACTTAAGAGTTGTTTGACTTACGAGCATGCATTTGGAGTGCATTAAACTCATAAGTAGAGGTATCACTGTGCTAGATTAAACAGAGGAAAATAAAATAAAGAAAAATAAATAAAAGTAATATAATATATCACAAACTTTCCTTGGTATGCAGCCTGAGGAATGTGGATTACCATTGAAAGCTATCTGTTAATTTGAATTTTTCTTTCTTTCTTCTTTTTTATTGCTCTGATAAAGGTATCACTTGCTCTTGCATTTAACCAAAGAGTTACTTAAGCCCATAAAAGAAGTTTATGGTTATCCCATAGAACATTTTACATCCTGCATCCCCATCGCATCCTATGTGATGTCCCAAATTGCTTGTGAAGCACCTCTCAGGTTTCTGAAAATGGACTTGGTTCATCATATAGAGAGCTGGTTTTCAAGAAGACAAATGTAAATGACCCAGGCTTATTAGTCTAATCTCAGGGTTCTTTAGATTTCAACCATTGTTAATTGTCAGTACAAAAATTATTTCACATCTCATTGCAGATGTCTAGACAACCTTCCACTTTTCAAAATTATATATTGCTGGTATTAGTTTTATAGATAATCATTTCTTATCAGCTTAAGGTAAGGTTTGAATTTGCAAAGGGCTCTTTTGTCTCCATGACGTGATTGAACATCAAACTGGCTCCCATGTTGGTAGCTGATGTGGGTTATTGCAGAGATAACTCACATATGGCTTTGCTACTCATGAGCCATCACTGCTATTATCAGTGAAATAAGCTGCTGCATCATATATCTGGCCTGCATTTGAGAACTAAGTAATTGATGCTGCCAATGAGTAATTTATGAAGCAATAACTACCTCATGTTAAATCTTGCAAGTCATTTGTCTAGCAGTGTATTTAATGTCAGATTTACTCAGTAGCTAATATGATAAATGAACATCTTGGAGAAGATTCAGAGTGCTTGTAGCATTTTGAATGATTTAGTTAAAACAAGAACTGCTTAGCTTCCAAAAATATGTGATGTCTGTGCAACTTGAATTAATCCATAAACCACAGCCAGTAACCAGTTACAGTATAAATGATTGACTGTGTCGTCCCAACGATGGCTAGAGAAATTATATCCTGTGAACATAAAAGAAAGGTTTTCTAAAATTAACACTATACTTAATTTGCTAATTTATGAGCAGACGAACTTCTATATGATTAAAGGAAAAATGCTGGTTTACAAAAATATGCAACAATCTATGGCAACTGGTGACTTTTGCTACTGATTCAGGGAGGGCTGCAATGCATAGTCAAACAATGTGCATGCACACCCCATCTAAGCTCATCAAAGACTGAGAATAAACTACTTCAGATAGCAAAGGAAGCCAAGATGATGGTTATGACTGGTTATGATCTCAAGTTTAATAACAACACATGCAGTCAAAAAGGTGGCAAATTAAGTTTAGTAAACCAAAATTTTAATTTTAAAAGAAAAACTATATCAAAATTTCTTTGAGCATAAGTAATTATTTTAATCAAAAACCTATAAAAAGATTTAAAGTGCTTTGATATTGTTCTCAATTGATTATTGTAGCACCTTGAGAACACTGATCTTATCTGATGCAAGAAGCTAAGCAGGTTGGAAATGGCTGTTATTTAGATTAAAAACCACGAGGAAATATTAGGAGTTTGCAGATGGGCTAGGAAACAGTTCAGCAAAGTATGCAATATTGAAGCAATCACTGACATTCCTTTCTTTTATGTCAGGCCCCAACTAGGATCTGTATCCCTCAGGGACAACATGGATTTCACCTTCTGCATGGGTTGGTGAGGGAGGTGCTAGCACCTTTAGACCTGCTCCTCCGCTCCGCTTACCTACTACAACGTTTGGCTGTGCATCACCCAAAGGGCTCCAATGCCTCTAGTTCCAGCGGACCCCCTCTAGTTGCCATCCATCCACTCATGCAGTTTCCTCTTCAACCTACTGGAGCCCTATGGTTGAGCTTGCCTGCCTCCCCACCCCGAAGGGAGCCCCATCTTGTAGTGAGTGGGGAGGCAGACAAGCAAGCAAGCAGGACTCGCTACTGCAGCAGGAGGTCACTGGGCAGGACCGCCTCAATACAGATGCACCTTCACATATGGACACAGTGGTCATTCACTGTGTGGAGTGTTTGGGTGGGAGCCCCATCCCCACCTGAGGGAGCTCTCCCTCCCCAGCAAGTGCTGCTACCGGCTCAGGGTCACAATCCGTGGCAAGGCTAGAGCAGCTGGTCCTCCCAGGCACCTAACTTATGAGGTGGTCGTACTTCCCAGTCAATATATGATGAGGGCAAGTGGACACCAAAAGACAAGCCAGCCATTCCCATTCCCACCCCTGTGCCCACAGCCTCTGGTGGGCTGCCCTCCAGTGAGACCCACCCCTGTGTCATTCCACAAAGGAAGGAGGGATTGAGGGGCAAGCCAGCCATGGGACTGCCATGGATGCCCCCTCCTTTCTCCTCTCATCTCCAAGTAGGGTTCTGTGGAAGGCAGCGGGGGACAGAGCAGGACACCAGCCTGGAACTATGCCTCTCTTTGGAAGGTCACTTTGGCTCAGCAAGTTATAACTAAGCCAACCTTATGTTTCATTTGTGTCCATTTGTCATTCCAGGTCCAACTGATCTAAGTATGAAGAGGCAGTTAGCAACTACTTCTGGATCTTCCAGCAGTACCAGCTCTAGACCTCAACTGAGTCCAACTGAAATCAATGCAGTACGGCAATTGGTTGCAGGGTATCGAGAATCAGCTGCATTTTTATTGCGTTCTGCAGATGAACTGGAAAATCTTATTTTGCAGCAGAACTGAAATATGGCACCATCCTGCTGACCTAGTTTTGTTAAAGAATTTCCACTAATGACATTGTGATTTTCCAGAGCAGATCTTTCAGTTACTGCACAGTCTTGTTGACAAGTTAATTGCCACAATGCCACTCTGTTCTTGGGTATTCTTGGTGTGTTAGGGTTCTTCAAGTGAACTTGAACCTCTAAAATGTTAGAGGTGCTTTAATATATCAGCATATTGCTTAATGTTCGTTTGTTCTAGTGTGTCAGCATCAATAGCAAAAAGTGGCTAGAAGTGTTAACTTGTTCTAACATGGGCGGGAACAGAAGATAGCTGGGGGTTTGAAACTGGTCCAAAATCCAAGTGCAATATTAGTGGAATGAGCTATTGACTCAGTGGACTCCAAGCTGCATTATATGGCAAAGAATTGCCATGCCCTACTGTTAACAGGATGCAATTGCAATGAAAAGGATCTTGTATTTTAAAGAAAATGTAATTTTATAGGGGGGAAAAACAAGACAAAAATGTTAGTTCTCATTCTAAATTGAACATTTTTACTTTGGTAAACTTTTCACTGATTTTTGAAATAATGTCTTGAGGAGTTAATGTTACGTCCACTGTTCCAAAATCTCTATCCCTTTCTCCAATCCATAACTATTCTTACAGGAAGTACATTTTTGTGCTGAGCAGTCCAATCCCGGATGTATCTCTATACAAATGCCTCTGGAATGACTTTCAAAGGAAGCAAAGATTTCCTGAGCTTGCACCATTTCCATTTCATGAATTGCAGCTTTGTTAGCAGTTAATAAAGGTGGAAGGGTTATTTTTAAGGCACATATCATTATTATTTTTTAAAAGGTGGTTTCCTACAAACTAGCTCATTTAATTCCAGGATTGCTGCTGCTGTCTTGTACAAGTCCTTTTAGTAGTGAATGGATGTAGATGAATGAATGTGAAGAGGTTGCAAGTGACAATCGGAAAATTTGCACTCTTGTGTGTATTTATTTCTTCTATTTCTTTTTAAATGAATACATAATTGAAAAGGGCCATTGACACTTCTGATGTGATTTTATAATGCTATCATTGAATTAAATACTGTACAAATTGTAAAGGATGCAGCTGCCACTTAAACAAAGTTCCCTTCTCCTGGCTCCCCCAGTCTGCATTTATTTTATAATGTCAAATAACACATCAGTGGTGTTTTTGTTGTGCGCTAAGGAAAATTTATTTTAAAATATTTAGAAAGAAGTATTTTAGTTCATGCTTATTGTAATATATGTTTTGTTGTTTTGCTTTTGTTAAATAACAAGTTCCTTGTGCATTCCTGGACTTGCCTTATTTTGTGTACAATTTTTTATGTAATTTCGTTTTTGACAATGAGTTTAAGGCATTGGTGATATTTTCTATCTACTTGTTACATATAGTTTTTCAAGTAATGACTGTGATTGTGACAAAGTAATGTGCACTTTTTCTTGTAACTGTGGACATTGCTATGCTTTTTTCCCTTTAGTGTTTCTAGAATTACTGTTGCTTACAGTTATGTTTTGAAAAATGACAAATTTTGTGATACTGTTGGTGAATATCAATGTGAAAAAAAATCCTTTTGAGATTAGTGCTTTGGAAATACCTAAATACACAAACCTTTCTTTTAAGTTGTGAACTCGGATGTTCACACATTTGAATGAAATTTTTAAGAACAGGGCTGGGAAAAATCCTCTGTTTTCTTTGAGTAAATAAACAAACATCTGTGTTTCAGTATTAGACCTGTGAAGTACTGTTTTAGCATTTCAAAAAAAAAAATTCTGAGCACTGCCCTGTCTTGATAGTTTTTAAAATCCAATTTGCAGAAAGGCTTGCAGATAATGGGTCAAATCCAATGTTAGTCCATAGTGGGTAGGCTGATTGCAATAAATTGGACTTAAGTAGGTGGTGCCTATCAAGCCAACATTCATTTTACTGGGTCTACTTTAGTTACAATTAAACCAATTAACCATTAGTTAACCAATTGACCATTTGATAATAGGTCAAATCCAATGTTAGTCCATAGTGGAGTAGGCTAATTGCAATAAATGGGAATTAAGTAGGTGGTGCCCACCAAGCCAACATTCATTTTAATGAGTCTACTTTAGTCAGAATTAACAGTAGATGTAACTGAATTTTTTTAAAAAACAGCCATCAAAATGGGTTCACCTGGCTATGTCATATTAAACCGAGGCATGCAGTGTGGCCACAATCTCACTGAGAAGGGGGGAGGAACCAACAATCCATTGAGTCCCATTCAGTATTCAGTGAATAGACCCCCATGCCCAACTACTCCTTCCATTCAGACCAAATTATTTTATCGTTTGATCATCATAAGAAAAAATGGTGCATGTAAAACCTGGGGAAAGAATTTTGGCGGGGGGGGCACACAACAGTACTATTCAGTACAAGAACAGTAGCAAAACCAGTAAAGTTCTGAATAGGATGGCCAACTGCTTTTAAACAGGGCTCTTGTGTTAGTTGTGTAACATGAAATTCAACAGGCATCAAACAGCTGATAAATCCAAAAAATGTATGCCATCTTCGGGTTACATTGATATGATGGGTTTTTCCCCCTATGGATTTGCCGTACCAGGTTGAAAGAAAGAGGCGACACACATGCAGATTGGGTTAAAACAAGGGCCACAACTTTATTAACTACAGTAACAAATTTTAAATTAATTATCACTGAGCTGTAACTTTAGGAGGGCCTGAAACGTAGTGCACCATCTAAATGGTAACAATAAATTGATTAGGTCCCATTACTCTACCAATTTCCTGTGGCCCGTTAAACTGCCACAGTGAGGATGCCAACCAGATCTTTTCGGCATCAACGCTTGATTAAAGATTGGCAGCCCTCCTAGGGGATTGGGTTATTATTATTATTTATTACCTAACTAAAACCTATTGGGTTATTAATTGAGGGCTGCCAAAGACCTGAAGATGTACTTTAAATTCGGGACCTAAATTGTTAACTTTTATGCGCTACCCGCCAGTTGTGACCAGGGTTATTACCTACAACACCCACCGCCAACATGTGAATGGTGGGATGGGCGAAAAAACACCACTACTCAAGGCCAATCAGAGTAATGGTCAAAAATTCCCATCCGGCCCTGAAGCGACCAGCAAAGCATCACCAGCACATAATAAACAGTGGCGGGAGGGTGGGGAAACCGGCGATTGTGGAGGCAGGCTATGGGGAGCGCGCCGGGCACTTATAAAGGGCACGCTCCCCGCACCTAGGCTATGCCACTAGCGTAGCCAATAGCCGCCTCCCTCAACCGGCCGGCAAAGACGCCCCAGCTTGGCACAAGGCCGGGCGGGGCAGCCATTAAAGGTGCAAAGAGCTATCCTAAGTAACTGATACACTCTTCCCTAAAGTTAGTCTCAAATCAATACAGATATATGGTCTACTTGTTGATATGCAATCGCCAGGTCTCACAACAAATGAGAAAGTGTGAAGAACAGTTGCCATACTCTTGTCAGCCGCACTACCTTTAAAATGTTCTCAGTCCTGTTTGTTTTCATTGCAATTTCTAAGCAATATCCAGTGCCTGGTCCTTCCAACTGTCTTATCTTCTCTTTCATGGAACTGAGGGCATTTTCTGAGTAACAGATAGCAATAAGTAGTTGAGGAAACACTACTATTGCTAAAGCCCCATCTGGAGCCCCCTTCTACAGCCAACATCAGAAAGGTGTGTAAGAACATCAGCCTCTGTATGGATGGACAGAGCTAGATAGATTGGAAGTTTTTATTGTTGGTGCATTGTTTATTTCCACGGCTGTTTCATGGAGCACTTGCAAACCAGAAACAGGCTTACTACCATTATCCATGTGTTGGGATTTTGACCTTCATTCTAATTAAATGCTCATGGGATCAAATATAACTCTGCTTCCTAAGGCAGAGAAGTGGATGTCCATCTTGAAAGTAAATAAATCTTAGTATTTCTATTGATAGCTAACTGGCTTTGCCTGTGAAGTTTTAAACATGCATCTGAATATTTAATGGCCAAGCAGATATTGTTACAAAATGGGAGACTAACAGAAAAAATAGCCCTAGGGCTAATATTGACATTGTTAAAATAAGTATTATAATAAATCATTTGCTTTTATTTTTCCTCAACATACATCAGGAAGGTTGGGGGATCATTATGCATGCAGAAAATCTCAACTATATGTGTGAGTTCTCTTTAACCCCTTGGTAGTTATTCTTTTTTTCTTCTTACTGTGCTCCCACAGGGGGAAAATACTCAGGCACTGAACATGGACTGATAGGAAAGTTCCTAATAGAACAAAAGCACCCAGACAGATTTGACCATCTTCAGGGCTGCTTTCCTCAACAGCAACAAAGGCTCTCTTGTGTGTGTGTGTTTTAACCACACAGTCTTCCTATTGCTTTTATCTAGAGTAAGTGCCATCCATTTGGAATACATGTGTGAAGTTACTTAGCTTTTTAAAGCCGTTCTTTCTTATATCCTTTTTGTATTGAGAAAATTAGTTTCCAAAAGAAAGGATATGCCTGAGATCCTTGCTATAAAAACAAAACACATATAGCCACCAGATTGCAATGATAGGTACAGATACAATTTAACAGAAAGAATGCATAAATTTTGCTCAGTTCCATTTTCAAGGAAAATCTCAATTATCTGGTGTGTTACATTATTTCTACTCCATGCTCTTGTATTGCTGTTGTTGTTGTTGGCTTGGTTTTGATTTTTTAATTTTCTGAAAATACATCTATAATTTTATGAACTGGTCTTATCTGCAATGGTACTACCAAGGCTCATTGCCATTAGGTGATACTTAATATGCACTGATGCATCTCCCACCAGGCAGTTTCATCTGCTCCATATTCACAATATTTGGGTTTGTCCATGTGCTACAGTGATGACCTCCCAACATCAGGTGATCCAGCATTTTCCCCAAGCACAGCACTAGTTCATTTTAGACTATAATCTTCTGCGGGTCATACTGAAACTCCACTTGTGAATGTGCATTAATACCTGGTTGGTTTACCAAGAAGTCAAATAAGAAGATCAAGAAGAGCATCAAGATAAACAACACAGAAGCACGGATTTATACACCCGTAAAAAGATTTCTGTGCCAGTTTCTCCTTTGCCACTTATGGCTATGGATCTTTCCATGTAAGCTTTTTTGTTCCTTTTCCAGGCTGAGAATCACATTGATTTCTTTGGTGTGCTGGGCTTGAAACTTTTGACCTGGCCAATGTGAGCTCGCGGCAAGAAAGAGAAACCAGGTTTCTCGACATGCTGAATGACTGTGCCTGCACAGCTACTTTTAATATTTGGAAATGTGTGATATTTGGAAACATGTGGACAAAATGGGATTTTTTTTAAAAAGGAGCTTTTATAGTCCACAGAATTTCCAGGGGGTTACATGTGTTAGTGTTTTGAAGCCAACATTAATTGGAATCCATTAGGGAATAATGTGAAACAGTTCATCAGAAGAAGAAAAACATGTGAACCTCATTGACAGTAGTATATTTACACGAAAATGGTTGTGTCTGAGAGATTGATAGAAATCAGCACATGCAGGTAGTGACATATTTCCTTAAACTGCCATTAAGAGAATACTTGTGCTGATGTGCAAATTAATGTATGTTAGATAAAACCCCTTTGTTCCTTTTCAACCCATAGGAGTGAAGCCTTTCCATTAATTTGTGCTAAGCTATTTCATGATGAAATCACTTTTTGAGGTTCCACTGTTGAAAGATGGTTACCTTATTAAGTCTGAATTTAGATTATTGCTGGAATATCTTGAGCAGTAACCAAGGGGAGGTGGTGAGGGAATAATGTCCCAGATAATAAGATTCTACATATAATCCAAATAATGAAATACCTACATATACTGTAATACTGAAATTGCTAATGGGTTGGTTGGGTATGTATATGTGTATGAGAGAGAATCTAACTAATGTCTAAAAGTATGAGAATATTTTTCATATGCTTTTCACATGTACAGTATATAGTCTTAATAACTAGATTTTTTCCTCCCACACAAGAAATGGAATGGCACCAAAGAAAGGAGTAACCGTTTTGCAGACTTGACTGAAATTATTAGTAATGAATTACTATTTAGGACTGAAGGGGCATATTACAGTAATAAACAAAAAGTGCTTTCCTCAACAGTGAACAGGAACTGGTGACAAAACAGATTCAATGTACTGAGGGTCCGGCACGTCATACAATATCAGTACACCAGAACTGCGGGCAGAAAAACAGCAACCACAAAAACAAAAACAAATCAAAACCAGCCAAGATCTCCACATTAATTACAGTACAAGGAACATAATTCAACTGCCCAAGAAATGTCCTTTTCAGTTACCCAGAAAGGGATCATTGATGTCCCACATCCTGTGATGTCACTAGAAATCTTAGCATTCCTTAGGCCACACAGTAAGACACAATGGTACCAAGGGGGAAGGGGGAAGTATCCATTCTGAGGTCCCATTGGTAGCTTTTGATTAATTTAAGCCCACCAGAACAGTCTTGACAGTCTTGTATGAGGAGATCTTGAGTAATCCCTTCTGGAGGAAAATTGGTATAATGATTTTGGAATGTATCCTGGAAAGAGGCAGGTCCTTATAGAACAGGGAATTATTATTTCCCCTTTGAGGATGACAAAGCTGTGGGTAGCTTTCTCTCTGTACAGAAAAAAATTCCAGGTCATGATGCTTTCATAGCATTTGCTTTTAAGAAATAAACCTTAAGGGAACTTAAGTACAAGGGCACAATGAAGCTGCCAAGTAATATCCCTTTTTATGTATTCCACTACTTGAAAATGTGTCAAATTCTATTTGTAACCCCTAATTTGTTACATTTTTGACAACAAATGAAAAATTCATTATACTAATTGTTAAACACAATTTTCAAAGAAATGAAAAGGATGAGCATTCATATTCTTAGAATAAATGAGTTTCTGAAGGGAAACAGACATTGGAATACTACGTATTATTGAGGTAGTATTGATGCAGAGCACATATGTGGAATTGTAGCTGTAGAAAAAAAATAACTAGGTGTTGTAGACTCACTTCTATGACTGATTAACAGTAATCCAACTAAATGAATACCCCACATCTGCACCATATATGAAGGCCACACCAGACTTCTCCAAATTACCCAGTCTGGACAAATCCTCTGTTCATCAAGTCTGGACTGCTTGTAGGATCATCCAACAGGTTTCCATTTCAAAATTTAATTGACCATGATCTGTAGATTGAAACCAGGAATAGTAGGAAAAGTACTATTACTGTAGTAAAAAGCCTAGATGTATCATGGAAGAAACACTTACCTGTAAATTGTTAAAAACAGGCATGAAGCAGAAGTGAAGAGGGATAGAAATAGGGTGAGAATTCTGAATGTAGCTTTTTAGCAAGTTGACAGAAGTCCAGGAATCACTGGCTGAATTCCTTGTCAAGGGCCTACCCAATTTCACTTCCACTGATAGACACCTTTGGATTTATGGTCAGAACATCCTTCTGGTTGAGGGACTTCAACCTTCTTCAACCAAGTGAGTCAAAAGCTTTTTAAAAATTATTTAAAATGTCTAGATCCAATAAAATGCTCATTGTAACCTAAAGAAGGGGTCAGTAAATGGTAGCCTATAAAATGTATTTAGCCACACAAGCCAATTTTTGCAGCTCCACTTTTTAAGATGAAAAAAATAACCACCTACTTCTGAAAGTCTCTAGGAACAATGAAAATAAGCAAGAATCAAAAGTAAAAAGTGATAGAAAATTGCGTTAATTTTATATGCAATAAAAGTTATTCTGAAGGTGCTACAACAATATTGAGCCTGATGTTCAATCTGGATTCTAAATATAAAGAGGTAGTAGAGAGTAGTAGATGGCTACTCTACCTAAGAAACCTATTCAGACCAGGGTGGGATGACACTAAAGTGAATTATTAATTGGAATCCTCCCACCAACTCTCCTCAGACTGAAGAAGCTACTGGGATGAGTAGCAAAATATTTTGATCCCACAAGAAAAGAAGTCCAGTTGCCATGACTCAACTCCCAGATAACTTCACCTGAATGACTGAGATGTAGTAGAGTATATTTCAAGCATATACAGTATGGAATATGCTGCCACAGAAGGTGTTGGAGTCTTCTTTGGGGATTTTTAAGCAGAGGCTGGGTGGCCATCTGCTGGGGGTACTTTGATGGGGGTTCCTGCATGGCAGGGGGTTGGACAGACCCTTGAGGTCTCTTCTAACTCTATGATTCTACAATTCCATATGTTCACTACTGGAATGCATTAAATAATTTCATAAAAGGGTAGGTCTATTCTTTATAGACTATATAGCAAAGCTTTTGCATGAAAAGCATTTCTAAAATAAACTACCAAAGCCAGTGAATAAAGACAAGGAAATCATTAAATGCATCAAGCTAGCCTATTGTGATCATGTAATGGAATATGAAAAGTGCAGGTTGTTACAGCTTTTCACTCAAGTCACAATAAATGGAATAAGAAGTGTAGGAAGGAGAAAAAAACTTATTGGTCATACAATCTTGAAAATTGGTTGCAGTGAAACACTATCATTCTTGAGACCTGTCTTATCAGAAGTCAAAATGGCCATGATCCAACCTCTGGTAGGAGATGAGCAATATTAAAATACATTAACTTTCAACAGCAGTTACGATTGTGAGATTTTTTTAGTTCATTACATTTGACATGCAATTCTTGGTCACCTTCAGTGATTTCAAACTATTTTAAAAAGTCACGATTAATGGTGTATAAATAATTTATATAAGGGATATGTTTTATAAATATCTAGGACTTTTAATTTTAAAAATGATTTTTTCACTGGTGAACTAATAGTGATAGTATGGCGCACATATCTCATAATTACTAGTCCACAAAAAAGGCTAAGCTATGATCAACTATAATATAACATTTTTCAGGAAGCCCCCCCCCCGCCGCCGCCCATTTTATTGTAACTGCACTAAGCAGTGCCCTCTTGTCTGATCCAATCATCTTCAGCTATTGTCAGCTATTCTGATATTGGAAGACACTAGTCATTTAGCTGATGGCAAGTAATCTTCCTGTCATCTATATTTTGCAAACTGGGTTTGGCAGTTTTTCTCTCCAACATCACAGCTTTCCTACACACACTGCATTGCCAACTACTTACTGTAAGTAATTTTGAATTTGATTTCTCAAGGCTGAAATGCCAGTTTCCACTCACACTAGAGCTGATTGTTTAGTTTTCACCCTTGTTAGATGTTTCATCCATAATTAGAAATTGCTGCCTCATCCATCCTGTATATTTATCCATGACTACATACATGGAGTGAAAGTGACAGTCTGAATCTATCAAGTTGCTCAACAAAAAGGAAGCATGAAACAGTATATCATATTCCTGAATGTGACAGGTATGCAGCCCTCTAATAGAGTGGCAGAAATAAAGTTCTGCAGTGCACATTCTACACTGAAATAAAGAAATATACTAGACTCCTTTCTGCTCTGTGCAGAAGTTAGACACATGTTCTTTTATGTAGGGAAAAAGTTACCTCATGTAAGTGAAGGAAGATAAGAATAAATCAGAGTTAAAGTCACATAGGGTACAATCAGGCAGAGAAAAAGTTGTGGGTCCACAACAGAAAGGTTCACTTTGCCAGGAGTTATCTAATTTAAAGCAACCCTTCCATCTGATAGCTGTTGTGAGTTTTTTGGGTTCTTTTGCCGTGTTCTGGAAGTTTTTCTTCCTGATGTTTCACCAGATTCTGTGGCCGGCATTGTCGGAGGGCAAGGAGCTCAGGGAACGAGGAGTTCTCTCTTTGTTCTCCAACATCACAGCTTTCCTACACACACTTTGAGAAACCTTTGAGAATACATCCAACCCTTCCATCTGTTACAGAGTCATTCTGGCCTGGTCCCAGAAAACATCATCCCTCAAGCTGGGCCAAAAATGCCCAGAGTGGGCATAGACTGGGGTCAGACTAAAGCCCTATTCCCTATACATTGTGTGATTGCTGGGAAATCACATATATCAGACAGCAAGCCAGAAATGCTCCAGAAATGTGAGCAGCATGCTTGCGTGACCACACTTTTAATTATAAAAACATAAGCCAGAATACTTATTCACTTACATGATTGTGTAAAGACAACTGTGTAAGTGAATCCTACTCCCACCTCCTTTGCAAAACCAATTTGTGTACACCAAATGTAGAAAACAATGTCTTCATACTTTCTCTACTATCCTCCCCTATAATTGTTCCAACACTCTGAATCAGACAAGATATCAAATCTGGAGAAAATATGCAACTGTAGAGGTACACATGTGGGATCCAGGGATATTTTTGTCCCCATTAAGATCTATTTGTCATAAAGACCCTCACCCTAATAGGATCTGTTTCTGGAAGTCTTCCAGGCATGATGATTATCAGTTTTTATGTTCCTTGAAGGGAGCACAATATTCCACCACAATAATGGCCCCCAAACAGTAACTGAAAGGGCTCAACCAGGCACTTACTGTAGTCTTTTCTGCCTTAAATGTGACACAAAGCAGCAAATTTATACTTGTGTGCATTGCCCAGCGAATCATTGGTCCCTATTCATTATCACAACGCATTGCCTACTTCAGGGAATGAAACCAACACTTGTAAAGTATTGCTATAAAATATCTAAAGTTTATTGTGAGATGGAAATAGATATTATGTTACTGAAAAGCTTTTAGACATAGAAACCCAAATTACTTGCTGATATAATTTGCAGTGGTATGGGAGGAGAGTTCCCCCAGGAGTCAGCTAGGCATACCTAATTTCATACCTAGCTCTTGACTGTCCCCATAAATGTTTATAACAGCCTGTGGGCTGTTCTGTATTTTGTCAGATAATTGTTCTCAAGGGGGACACCTGCTAGCCAAGAGGAAATGCAACACCATAGTGTATGCCTGACTTCTACTGTTGAAACCTACCCATATTTTTTGCTGGAACTGGTTGGGATGGAGTACCAGGTTCATGTAATTGATGTAGTACAAAGTGATTGAGTGGCATGTAGCAGGTAACCAGAACAAGTAATAGCCAAGTGTAGCAAATGTCTTCATTCCATATTCAGTCATCGGGATTCGGGAATGTAACCACCAAAATACACATCTGATAATTCATTCATAAGGATCGCTAGAGTAGGCTGGTGGCAGCAGATTGAATGTGCTTGCTGCTATCTTATTTTTAGAGCAAATTAAGGGGATGACTAAACGGATATTTATCCTGTTTCTGCCACATTCCTTACTGTTCCTTTCAATATGTATTGCATCACCTATACAGTGTTTCCACTTTGTTCTCCCAGCGCGGAATAAAGAAAGACATGAGTTGTGGGATTAAAAATGGGCCACAATTTATTGATATTAAATTCACTGAACTTTAACTGTTAAACGTCCTTTAAAACAAGGTGGCCTGAAAGTAGTACAAGTGGCTCAATTAACGATACCTAACTAATGTTATGAGGCCACTGCCCACCTGTTCAGCACTCTCACAAACATTGTGGTCTGGGCAGCCCTCATCTCTCACCTTTTGCCTTGTTATAGCTGAACCTATCATTGCCAATTTCCTAATCCATTTAAAATTTATATTGAGAGCTGCCGGCCAAATTAAGGGACTATTACAAACTAAATCTACCTTGACTTTAAATTACCACTTGCACTGCCTACCAATTGTGACCAGATTTAATAACTTCCTGTTACCCTGAAGAGAATGGGATGGGCAAAAACACACTGCTACTCCACTCCAATTAGAGTAATAGTTAAAAATTCCCATCCGGCATTTATGCAACCAGCTAATCCCATTCTCCTGCATGGGTGCGAGGGCAGGAAGATGGTCAAAACTCAGAAAAGGCCATGCACTATGTAGCACAGCCTCTTATTACCCTGGCCCCTGCAAAGGCAGCTCCTTAGGCTGCCCTAACCATGGCGTGATCTGGGCAGCAGGGCAAAATGGTCCCGTCCTGCACTTTGGCCGTTCGGAGAGACCCAACTGTGAGTCAACCCAATCTTTTGAAATTACTGTATGATATACTTAGTTCGGCCAGCAGGGATGGTATTTTTGGCTAGCATTTCCAGTCAAATCAGTCTGTCTTCCTTTTTGGATTGTGTGATTGCCTATATCAATCCTTTGGGGTGGGGGGGATAGTTGCTGGCAGGTTGTAATAATGGAAGAGAAAGGTAAAGATGAAGGTGTGTGTGTTGATGTGTGGACACGTGAAATACATATTTCTAGGAGACTTCTCAGTGAATGACAACAGTAATTTATATGCTAGTGTGCAGTGTTGTTCAGTCGTTCAGTTGTGTCCGACTGTTCGTGACCCCATGGATCAGAGCTCGCCAGGCCTTCCTATCTTCCACTGCCTCCCGGAGTTTGGTCAAATCCATATTGGTTGTATCGATGACACCGTCCAACCATCTCATTCTCTGCTGTCCTCTTTTCCTTTTGCCTTCAATCTTTCCCAACATCAGGGACTTTTCCAAGGACTCCTCTCTCCTCATGAGGTGTCCAAAGTACTGGAGTCTCAGCTTCAAAATCTGTCCTTCCAGTGAACATTTGGGGTTGACTTCTTTCAAAATGAATAGGTTTGATCTCCTTGCAGTCCAGGGGACTCTCAAGACTCTCCTCCAGCACCACAGCTCAAAAGTATTGATTCTGCGGCAATCAGCCTTCTTTATAGTCCAGCTCTCACTTCCATATATCACTACTGGAAAAACCATAGCTTTGACTATCCTGACCTTAGTTGGCAAAGTGATGTCTCTGCTCTTTAGGATGCTACCTAAGTTTGCCATTGCTTTCCTCCCAAGAAGCAAGAAGTGCCTCAGGCTGGAATATCTTATAAATGGGGGCACACTGCTACGTTTGTGTCCGAGTTGATCATTGAGGCTACAAAATAAAACAAGCTGAACTGTGCTTTCATCATTGTAAGGCTAATTACACTGGTGACAATGAGGCTTGTAATAAGACTTCCTGGGGTAGGAACTGGCAAGCCACCCCAGTATCCCTGCCAAGAAAATTCCATGGACAGTGTGCAGTAGAGAGAAGTTAATGTCAGCCCAGGATAAATATCTGTATGGTCCTGCATCACATGGTGTGTTACCTGCTACTAGCAATGGGCATGAACTGCCAGATGGCTGGCTCATGCTGGTTGGGGTTTTCTTTGGCTGAACAAGTGTTTGGTGCTTCCCAGCCCCCTCCTCTTCTGGTGGGCATGCTCTCAGAGGCAGCGCCCAGAGGAAGCAGGGCAGGAAAGCTGTGAGTGCTGCCTCTAAGTGACCGCCTTCTCAAGAAAACAGGGCAGAGAAGTGCTGGTTCAGTCATTCATGCCCATTTCTAATACTTATTCTTTATAGAATACATATAAGGCTCAAAGCACTTTAGATACAAAGAAATATTTGTGTTTCTTCCCTGCTCCCAATGTTCTCATTTTTCAAATGAATGTTTTGGGGAGCTGGGAGATAGTAGCTTGCCTCAAACTTCCTGAGGCATCCATGGCTAAGCTCGAAAATAGAATATGTTATTTTAGCACAAATGTGCTACTTCAATGGTTTGTAGCTGAACTCTCTGGGCTAAATAAATAATCATTAGTTACACATTTACTGCATTAAAATTGTCTGGAGAAGCTCCTTTGGTGAAATAAAGGCACATGCATCCAGAAGCAGTATAGACACTGCTAGCAATATGGATTCTAATCCACCACCACCCTCCCGGATTCCCCTAAAGTCTGCTCCAGTGGATTTTATTAATCTCTCAACAAGTTTCAGCCCTGGGACTGCAGTAGAAAACTAAATGAAGACCTGGTTTATAAACAGAAGTAATCTGTATTCTGTTGATGCAGCCACTTTACAAACATTTGTAAATCTAAACCTTACCATTTAAAAAAAGCCAATGATTGGGAAATTTACTCATATTAAAATAACTGGTAAATACCATCACTACTTTCAAAGTCATGTTTATAGTAAATCATTAACATCTGACAACTGAGTGCATGTAAGAAGCAATATCTGATTTGCAAACCTTTAGGACAAAGCCATCAGGTGGAGGAATTGAGAACGCAGCACAAAATCAACCCGCAGCACAAAATCAACCCGTACCAGCCCTTAGGTGTGTAAATTGGTGTTCTTCCATTCAGTTAATGGTGTTTGCCTGGCTTATGCTAGCTGAACATCTGTCCTCATCATACCAAAATGGTGAAGTCTGGCACTACTATGAGATTTAAAGGACATCCTCTTCCCTCACACCTGGTGAAAAATAAGCAAGCCCTTCCCTGTATATCTTATCTTTGAAACTTTCGACATGACAGCTAGAGAGCTCACAAAACTGTCAGCTGAACCCACAAATGGCTTAATGGCAGGCACAGAACAGCCTGTTAGCTGAAGTTTGCCTGGGATGCTGGCAGGTGTTTACATGAAATGTTGCCCTCCTTGTCATAGCATATAGGACAGCCGGTGCCTGGCAACCTCTGCCTGAGCACATTATTTAATTGCCACGAGGCAGCAGCTGCTAACCTTGTTAGATAAACAACAAGTTCTGCACCTGCTTTTCCAAGCCCTGACCGCACTCTGTACCCAGCAGCTGACAGTCAGGTAACTCGGCTTCTCTGCCCCGGCACACAATAGCCTCGGGGATTAGAAGGAGTCGATCAGCATTGATTTTGTCTTTTCTTTGTAATGTGCTCCTCCGGCTTTTCTCTTGAGAAAAGTCTATTTGGGGAGAAGTAGAAACATCGCTAATTAGATTTCTTCATTATAGCTAAATCCACCTGCCATTACATATGTTTGTGTGCATGAACCTACATACTGAGAAGACTGGAATAGTAATGAGGAATAAAATGACAGAGACAATATTTAGCAACTAGTATCTTCATGAGATGTCCTGTTGCAACAGAGGAAGCGTTCAGTGTGGAAATCAAACATATCTTTGAAAACCTTTATTATATCAAAGGATCTTACAAGACAGAAATTGGCAGTGAGTCCCCTAAAATGATGGATACTAATTGCATCAGGTGAAGATTAACCTCTAAATCTATGGTTGTAGATTGAATGGATCAACAGAGTGTGTAAAATCACAGTGTCTGGCATGACTATCTATGCTTCCATTACAACAAGCCTGTGATTTATTTTAGCTACAGCGATTGTGAGACTGAATGAAGCACCACCTGTCTAGTGCCTTATATAAACAATGCCAAAATCTTTGTGACACGCAATACAAAATAACCGGTCCGCTACACAGACAAATTAATCCTCAGCAAGCTGCTACATGATTTAAGAAACAAAGAGAACTTTATATCTTTTATATAAGCAAATACGCATCATTTAGCACAACTACCAAAATGGAGCTATGGCATGTGAAATATCATCTGTCCATCAATGAATCATCAGTCGTATTGGTACTTACAGCTTCTTTCACCCTCAGTGAGAATTAATATAACAGGAAGTTGTAAGGTTTCTTTCTTCACCCTTGTCAACTTGAAATATTTTTGAGTGAGCAGAAATTGCAAGCACCCCTTTAAAAACAGGAACATAATATCTGATAACTATGAGAATATTCCAGACAGCAAGGCTGCTGGACATGGTGGCTCGCTCAGTTATTCTGGAAGCTGTAGAAATGAACAGTAACTTTCCCAATCCCTGTGAAGATAATCTGTCCATATAAATACTCTTCTCCCTTGAATTGCATGTGACCAAGAAGTATGATGATTTTGGTTATAGTGTATTTTTATTGGCTGTCCTATTTGGGGGCAGTGGTGAGGACCCAGTATCCTGGGCATTTGTAGCCATGGCTGGAACTACTGGCCATCAGCTTCACACACACACCTGCCTGGTTCTTTTGTAAACAAAACCCTGGTCACTCAGTTCAGCTTGGCTCTCATTGCAGAAGGGGAGGTTTGTGGATGAGGCAGATTTCCTGCTGTGAGGAGGAGGCGGAGGAAGAAGAAGATTGGGATACCAGCCAAAGAGATGTTACCCCACGCATGGTGGCCACTGCTGTGGCCAACTGGGCTGAAAATGCTTGCCTCCTCTTCTCCCCTTCGCCTTGCACCTGCTGGCCAGCAGAGAGACAGATGGTCGTCTGCCAAAACCATCTCATTTCAAAACCTCTCCTAGACAGTCGTTCAATAAGCAACAGCCTGCCTGAAGAGTAATGTCTCCTCTAGAGATGGGCACAAAATGAACATTTTTTTGTTTCCATTTTTTTTTTTTTTCGTTTCGTTACGTCACAAAACGACAAATGAATTTTTCTCTAAAATGAAATGAAACGAACAGAAACACCAGAAATTTTGTTGTCCGTTTCGTTTTCGTTATGGCAATACATTGAACTGCTTTAAATGCTAAAAAAAATCACAAAAAATGGAAACAAATGGTATCAAAATGGTAACAAAATGAACGAAAACAAAAACAATTTTTTTGCAAAAATTTGCAAAAAACAGAAACAAACCAAAACAGACCCCCTAAACGACAAACGACAAACGAAACACCATTTTTTTAATTCGTGCCCATCTCTAGTCTCCTCTGCTTACTCAATAATTCATTTTCCCTGTAAGGATCTCAAGGCAGGCCACATCTCTCCTTTTCTTCACTTTATCTTCACACAAAAAACATCCTTGTGAGGTAAATCAGGCAGAGTGTGTGTGAGAGCATGTGCAAACGAATGTCAAAGTTCCAAAACCACCTTAATAGTTTTGATGGCTTTGTGGGGCCCAGATGTCTCAATATATTTATTTTACATCAAACACAATTCAAAACAAAGTATGTTAAGTAACATGTTTGAGTTTCTAAGTTTGGAACTACCTGCCTTACATTTTAATATACAGATTTATGGTGTTTCCACCTCTTTCACTGTAATTGCTACCATTAAACAGACCTTAATATGTTCTTGCAATACATTTCTCAATATTTACTTCTACTTGGGTAGAATCTAAAATGCTCTTGCATGCATGAAATTGAATTTTACCGACTCTGGTCTATGTACTTAGGGTAGGAAAGGAGAAAGGAGCCTATAATATTCTGAAAACATTTCTATATCTTTTCTGGTAATTACTTCACATGGATTTCATGTGTTGCTAAAGTCCTCTACATCTTAAAGCTATAAATAAAAGCCTACATGTCTGTTTTATGGGTATCTGTCATTTTTAGAAGCTGGAGGAGACTGAGGGAAATCAGTTATTGAGATTGCTGACCTTAAGACAATTCATCCCCTCGGACCAACACTTTTCAACCTTTTTGGATAAGATCAAATGCAGTATTTGCAGCATTCTAGAAGGGAAGGGTAGTGTTAAACATCTTCTGGAATATGGAGAACAAGGGTATCAATGGCTATCATTATGGATGCCTAAGGATAACCTCTGGGTTGGAGAGATGGGCAGGATATCTTTCAATACCACTTGCAGGGAATCTTAATCAGGTGAAGAGATCTGCATGAGAATACTCTGAAGCAAATGGTGAGCCACTGTGTGAGACAAAATGCTGGACTGAATGGGCCGTGGCCTGTTCCAGCAAGGCTGTTCTTATGTTCTTATGTTAATAGTTATAGCCAATTGCTTATTAATATAATCTAATTGCTGATGCTGTCATCGGGCAACAGCTTATTTCCCTTACAACCTGCTTTCCTAACTCAGTGTTTTTCAACCTTTTTTGGGCCAAGGCACACTTGGCTCATGAAAAAAATCACGAGGCACACCACCATTAGAAAATGTTTTCCTTCACAGCCACCTGTATTCAGGTTAAATTGCTGTATTTGCCAATTTAAGAAAAAATTAGTGGGTTCTGAATTGCAGGACAGAGGCAGGACAGAGGGGCCACAGATTGAGGCAGCCCGCTCTCTAGCACCCAGTTCCCACTTACCTGTGTTGTTTTATTAAAGACATTTTGCCCTGCATGGACTTCTGTGTCCAGTGGAGACCTGAGAAGGGGCACCCAGCTTCGTGTGTGTGTGTGTGTGTATGTGTGTGCGCGCGCGTGTGTGTGTAATGGGGAGCAGGGGAAGAGGGCCTCTGCCACAAAGCCCCGCGAGGCATCAGAAACAGACTATCCCCTGCCTAGAGCAGGCCTGTCCAAACTGTCCACACTGTGGGAGGTGTGGTCCAAAACATCTGGAGGGCTGAAGTTTGGACATGCCTGCCTGAGAAGGAGCCCCACAAGAGCAGTCCTGACTGCAACTGGCTTCCAGAACCACCCCACTCATCCCATTTAATTTGGCCCAAGCCTTCCTTCACGGAACACGTCCACTTGGGAGGCCAAGCTACAATTCCTGTGTTCTTCTTTGGCGTGACTGGGATGGGAAGCTCAAATCAACCCATCAACTGTAACCCCAATGAAATCGTGCAACAGGTGTGTGCCTGGGGCGGGGGGATCCTACCTGGCTCAGCCTCGTGGGTCTCCCAGCTCTCTCTCACTCTCCAGTCAGCCTCCTCCTCCTCCTCCTTTTTTTTCACCATCCCTGATGTAAGGGGAAAGGGTGTTTGCCTCATAAATGCAAGAGTTCGAATCACCGGTACTACTGGAAGAGCCCTCGAGTCGCTCCCATTAGCCAAAGCGGAGGGGGTGGGAGGGGTGGAATGTGCCAGTCTTATGGGCCAAGCAGGCTCGAGTTAAGCCAGCCCACCGTGGCCATCCGAAGGCAGCCAAGGAGTGCGGGGAACGGGGGAGGGGGCGGACAGGAAAGGGCCGGTTCGTCGGTGCTGCTGCTGCGGGTGGTTTTGTGGAGGGCTTCACCACCGCCGCCACACACACACACACGCACGCACGCACGCACGCACGCACGCACACACACACACACACACACACACGACGACGGCTGTGCAGGCAGGGAGCGCCGAGGGGAGCAGCAGGCGGGCTTCCCTCCGCGCAGCCGAGGCGCAACGAGGAGAAGTTGAGCAAACAGGAACAGGGTTGGCCGCGCGCGCGCGCGCGCGCAGAGACACAGAAACACACGCACACACCGGGAGCCCGCGCCGCTGCCGCCGCTCTGATTCATTGGCCCAAAAGGGGAGGAGAGGAGGAGGCGGAGTTGCTGCTACTTGCTCGCCCAGCCCGCCCTCCAGGCCCCGCAAGAGGAGGCAGCCGGTCCGCATCGCCGCCTCGCAGCTCCTCCTCCTCCACGCGGGCGAGGTGAGAGGAACCCCCGGAGGTGGCCAGCAGGCAGGAGGGCGCAACGGCGGGAGGAAAAGGCAGCCTGCCGCCGCTCCCCTCCACTCTTTCCCCGCGCGGCCGCAGGTGCTGGGTGGGGGTGGCTGGGGGTGCTGTGTGCCTGGGGCGGGGGGATCCTACCTGGCTCGGCCTCGTGGGTCTCCCGGCTCTCTCTCGCTCTCCAGTCATCCTCCTCCTCCTCCTCCTTTTTTTTCTCCTTCCCCGCCCACGGCCAGCCTTTCCTTGGCGCGCAAAGCAAAGCACGCCGGGAAAGGTAGTCCGCTCTCCTCCCCAGGACCTGGGGAGGAACTACACAACCGCTGCCTTGCTGGTGTGGGAAGAATTTTTCCACGGCACACCAGCCAAGGTCCAACGGCACAGCAGTGTGCCGCGGAACAGCGGTTGAAAAACGCTGTCCTAACTAATACTAATACTAACAGATTACTAGATATCTTTTCCTTTTCAAATTTCATGTAAGTTGTTTCTGTTTTAAAAATACATGGAATAAACCAAAGTCAATTCCAAATGGGAACAGAAAATAATAACTTAGGTTAAGAAAATAGCTTTGCTCTAGGTTGCATCCCCCTGCTCAAATTGCTAACAAAGGTGCAAAAAGGGGGAAATGAGATACATGAAAATGTCCCCTGTTCCATTTTGTCTCAGGTCTAGTTAGAAGAAATTAAAGCAAGAACATACAATAGTCTTAGTATGACTGTTAGACAAATGGATGATTACAAGAAATATTGAAACAGTTTTGCTGCGGGGTTGATAGCTGGTGCTGACTTCTACAGCTCACATTAAAACTAATACCATGTGTGAGCATCTGTCCTAGTTTTCAGAGGGATCTAGACTAGCTTCAGTTTAGAAAGAGAGTTTACGACATATCAAAGTATCTACATGAAAGCCGTTTAATACAAAATCTTGCATCAGCATGTTCTGATTCATGATTAAAAGAGAATCTTCTGCTAATTACACTGCCATTTTTTATCTGAGTGAGGTTTTTCCCCTCTCAAAATTAAAAGAATTTTTTTGAAATAATATTTTTTCAGTTTTATGAAAAAGGACTGAAAGTCTTTCATATAGAACTTCATAAAATATGTAAGGTGAAAATGAAAATAAAAGAAGATACTCTATGACAAATGTCCATTATATCAGGAGATAGTAATGTACTGGCAAACCCTTAATTTGGTGATGGCCATACAGAAGCAACCCTTTTTATTTGAAACACATCAACAGAAATTTCAGAGTCAATTATTTTTTTCTTAAACTGTATGCATCTAGCCCTTTAAATTTGTTTGTCTTTTGGATGCTACGGGTTTTGTTTTGTTTTAGTATGCCATCTAGTACAAAATGTAGGTGGGAAAGGAAAAAGGAGAGTGTCATCTACTCCTAAGAAGTCCCAAGATATTACTGAGACTGAAAGAACTGATGGGCAGAATGGGAAGGAACTTGGGTGTCAGAGAGGAGGACGTAGAGGAACTAGAAGCCCTCACACCCACAGAGGGCACAATGTTGGTGGGAAAGGAGGAGGATGAGAAGGGAGAAGGGGCCATCGGGAAAGCAGAGGAGGCCAAGGAGTGCTGGGTGGGTGAAGTAAGGAGTGAAGGCAAGGAAGGCTGGGTGGAAATAGTCAGAGGACCCGTGGACACGGGAATGAATCACTCTGAACATTCCCAAAGAAGTGGCCAAAAGAGAGTGGGATGAGAAACCAGTGAGAAAGTCTGTGAAGATTCTCAGTCATGCAGGTGAGTATATCTGGAAGTACAGTCATGGCAACTGGACTTCTTTTCTTGAGAGACTTAAATGTTTCGCTGCTCATCCAAACAGCTTTGTCAGTCTGAGGAAATCTAGTTGTGAGTCTTCCATTTTATAGTCCACTTTGATCTCATGTCTGAAATACGATGAACAATAGTCTGAGTAGGCTCATTAGGTGGACAATAGCCTAAATACACGATTAGGTGGAAAATGACCTAAGGTGCTGAAACTCATAAAGTATGGGTCATTAGCTATGGCCTTGGTGGTGGATGTGTGAAGTATTTTTGATTTGTCTGGGGATTGTTGGAATCATTGCCTGATAAGTAGCAGATAGACTGTGCCTAAGCCCTCCCCCCTTGGACTGAGAAAGCCATCTTACTGGAGCAAAACAGAGAAGAGAGAGAGCCAATTACTGGGATCCCAGGCGATGCACCAGCACCCCTGGGATGAACTGTGGGAAACCCCAAATGCCACTGAGATTCCACAGTGACCCTGGGTGGAGGGCCTGGGAACCCAACTCAGGTTGAATCTTTTGCAAGTGAACCCATGCTGTAATTATATTATTGCTTCTACTCCCATGTTGGGGGATTTGTTGTTGACAAGCAATGGGACACGTATGGACAGTATCAAGAAAGAACTATGGGATTTTAACAGTTCAGATATAACTGTGTCTTTCACTAAAGAAAATAGTAGTTTTACTAACGCGGTTGAGAATAAACTGTTATATGTTTTGCAAGAGCCTTTGTCTGATGTTGTCTCAAAGGAGGAGGGTGCCGGAGAGGGCTTGCTCAGAACTCACAGTAGGGTTGGCTAAAAATGATAATAATGTGCAGTTGGAAACTGATAGAGGTGAAGTTACAAAAACTGGGGGAAAGTTTAGACATTAAGCATGCATGTTTCTTAGGAATTGCAATGTCTGACAATGTCAGGGACACTGTGTTACATGAATTATGCAAGAATAAAATGCACTCCGTTTCTATAGTTAAATTGTTCAAACCATATTAAACAAATTCTTTTTAGCCAGAATGTCATCTTTTTTCACCTTCCTCATCAGACAAGCAAAACTTAGCCATGTTCTCATAAGTACCCATAAGGCTATGACTTGCAACCAATCTTTCCTTTTTCTGAAGCTAATACAAGACATCTGGTGTGTGGGGGTGGGTGGGTGGGGTGGGGGGTAGTGGCCAATGTTGCCATATTACAATGTATTTAAATATAAAAGCTTTCTGTTTCCAAAGATGCTTGGACATTGCTATTACTTTTAAGCCTTGCATTAACTCAACTGTGACACTATGGGGATATTGGGATATGCACCGACTCCAGACAAAAGCAGAAGCATGGGTTGAACTGCGGTAATTTGGGTTTTTCCAGGATAGAGTAGTGAAAAGCAACACTTCAACAGATGTTCCTTAATCATCGTCTATCTTGAGGGAAAGATGAAGGGAAACTAAAATGACAGGTCTGTTGAGATCCTGGCACCGAGGGAGATGAGGTCGGAAACTGAATCGTACAAAGCCACACGCCCCAAGGCCCAAAAGCTGCCTTACGGAGCCCAGTCACAGACATTCACAGGAACCTTTTCAGAGGTTGTAGCCATTTCCAAGAGTTGGATGGCAAACAGAAAGATTTGTATCACTGCTCAGGCAGCCTTTTTTGCATTCTGGAAACAGTGGCTAAAATCCTATTGCTTACCATAATGCAACGAGACAGTCTGTCCCTGCTCTACGAAAAGACAGAATCCCCCTGGAATTCTCAAGCAAGCACCAACCTGGCCTGCGTGGGCCCTTGACAATCATGTTCGGGAATCAGGATTTTAGCCACTGTTTCCTTTCCCCCTCTTCATCACTCAGTGTACTTCTGGGAGCCAAAGACACCACCCAGTACTCAGGTTTGCAGTCCTGGGTTTCCCCTTCCTTAGGTGATGTAATGCTGCTGCACCATATGGATGTGAATACAGAGCAATGCTATACTGACTGTAGTCTCTTCTTAGGGTCAGTTAGTATACTTTTATTATTACAAAAAAAGGAATTAATTACAAGTACCTCATGATTAGTAGCAAGCTACTTCCAAGCTTTGATTAGTAATGCTACTAACAGTAAATGTAAGCAACTAAGCATTTCATAGGAACAAGAACAGAAGATGGAAATCCTTTTAAATTGGTTCAAAAAGAAACAGAATTACAGTTGGAAATCAGTATTAGTAGTAATGGCTAGGAAATCATCATAGAAATATAAAATGGATCACCAATTCAAGAGGAGAAGAAATGGGTGATATAATATAAAATTTAAGAGGCTTGTTCCAAGATAGCCAAGGAAAATGAAAGGATAATTGCAAGAGAAATGAAGAAAGGCAATAAAAATTATACAACTTTTTGCATGCGGTTACTCACATAATTTCCCCTTCTAGTATAGAGGTTAAGTAGTTCTTTACAATCCACCCTATATTCCAAAGGCCTGTCAGTATGTCTTTTTTGTAGACTGACTGTGTCTGATTTAATCTTCATAATTCCTATTAGTGAAAAGTGCAATAAGTAAGTATGCAAAAGTTGGTGTTCAAGAGCCAGTACAAAATTATAGGATATTTCAAATGCTGCAGTTTTCTGTGAATGGGATTAAATTTGGGCATAGGAATTACATATATCCAGGTACACGAAAAGCACATATGTGGGAGGTTGACTTTTCTACATGTTCCATCCAGATCTTCAAGGTCAACAAGATCAAAGGTTTCCAGTAAAACAAGACAAAACAGCCTCTAATTTCCTTCAGAACTGTTACTGAGGGGATGATCAGAGAAGCATCTAACTTGCTTTTTGGTTCACTGTTGGTGTCATTTGGTTTGTACTATTTTCTGGCGAAGTATGGTGGACCGTCATATAACAAACAGTTTGTATAACATAAAATCTGTACAACATAAAAATTTCCAGAGATAGGGGAAATTTGCTTAACAGAACCACTTATGGGGCGAATCCGTACAACATAAAAATGGTTGTGATTAGGGATTACTACATTTTCAATGCATTCCTAAGGGAAATTTATATAAAGGAAAATTTGCTTAACAGAATTTCATTTGGAACAAATTAATTCCTTTATACAAGGTACCACTGTACATATATCTAATTAAGAGTGATCCACCACACCTCTATCACAAGCTGTTCAGGTCCTTTCTGGCACAGTGCTAGGGCTGCAGTTTGTATGGTGCAGCTGGGAGCACTCTTGATCATCCTGTCTCGTGGTCTTTGTGGTTGCTTAATCGGCTCCCAAATAGAGCTGTGGGTGATGTTCTCTTCAGTCCTGTGACACATGTAGTAGTAGGTTGTGACAGCAGAAAGGACAGTGGATAAATCTTTTCTTCTAATTTCTCTCTTTTCACAGTTTTCAAAATGTTCTTAACCTGTGGGTTCCCAGATGTTCCTGGACTTGCTGTGCTGGAAGGGATTTCTGGGAGTTGCAGTTCAGGAACATCTGGGGACCCACAGGTTGAGAACCACTGTCCTAGATTGACACTGCATATTTCAGCTATAAGGCAATAGCTATGCCTGGTTTATGTACTGCTGAAGCGCTGTGCCACTTACTAAATTAAAACCAAAGACAGAGAGAAGTTGTTGTTGTGTAATGGCCACTTTGACAAAAGGTGGGGAAAGTGGCAGGGCCATGGCATCAGTAATTGAAAGGGAGAGAAATTGGAGCAACCCAAAGTGCTGTCTGGATGGGAGGATTGATCCGGTGCAAAATAAAATAAATTGGTCCAATTATAAGAGCCTATTAATCACTACTTAGATTGCTTCCAATTCCCTCATTGGTCATGCCCTGGCAAACAGGAGATCGGGTCCCAGCAGATTTGGGTGATTTTATGTGCAAAAATGCTTTGCAAAAATATTCACACACACTTCTTTATGGGGGCCAAAGTTTAACAAGACCTTCACTATGTAGAACAACTGTGCTGAACAGCACTAGGCAGATACAGTAATAATAAGACAAAAAGTAAGGCTTCTACTCTGCTACCATGATTGCCATGTCAGAGAATAGGTTCAGCTATGAGTTCTAAGCTGTGTTTGGTCAGTCACAACAGGTTCTCTTCCAGGACGCCGTTAGTTATTTCCCTCATTTCTCCAACTTTTACAGTTCCTTCTTCAGGCAAGCTTTCCCTGAATGAGGGACTACCTACTATGTGACTTTTATATGGATTAACATACATGATTGCATTGACTGATTTCATAAGAACACCAGTGCTTTCCATGCTTACCTTCCACCCCAAATAATGGATTTTTTTAGTGCTCTTTGTAGTTTTAATGTTAGCTTTTAATGTTCTAAGATGCCTCTTCTAATTTCTTTGACTATGTCTTAAATGTTCTGGGATGTATATTGTCCCTTACTATAGTAAGCCACCTTTGGTCCTTTTCCAAGGAGAAAAGTGGGGTAAAAATATTCAAAACTAAAATACAATAAAAATAAAAATAAAATAAAAATAAAAATAAAATAAAATAAAATAAAAGTGAGTGTCCTGAGCTCTGCAAAAGGGGAGAGGGAGTTCAGCAGCAGGTAACCTCTCTATTCCACACACTGACAGGATGTCAGCAGAATCATTGGCCGGTTCCCCAGAGAACTCATGAATCCATCTGGGCTTGTCAATCTGCGATATTCTATTCTGAAGAATTTGGATGTTGTCAGAAACATAAATATAATCAGGATGTGCTCTGTCCAGGCAAAACACTAAACCTCTGCTTTTTTTCACGCTGAGATCTAGGGTGTCCAAAAGAACACTGTACTTCCATTTTAAGCAACGGCTATGTATAGACATATTTTTAAAAACTTTTTGAGCAGCACAACCCTGTATATTAAAGGGACATGGGAGTGCCCATTTAGTTATGGAGAGTGGCATGAAAAAAGTCCTGCCATTGAAAGCCGCAGTGTTCTATTGCTTATCAAAGTGACCGCTCTTCAACTAATAATCTGAATCTCTCCATTCAAAACTTGACTAAGGTCTACATGTGTGTTGAATTGCAAACCAATCTCATAAAGCAAAGTGTTCTGCTTATATACCGCCCCATACCACTACAAGTAGTCTCTGGGCGGTTTACAATTTTGATTACAGTGTGCAGGCTACACATTGCCCCCCCCCCCCAGCAAGCTGGGTACTCATTTTACCGACCTCGGAAGGATGGAAGGCTGAGTGAACCTTGAGCCTGCTACCGGGGATTGAACCCAGGTCGTGAGCACAGTTTTACCTGCAGTACAGGCATTTAACCACTGCGCCACGAGGCCTAAACACTGCCAGAGCTGCAACAAGTTGAAAAACACAGAAAATGCTCACTTGGAGCCCCTCTTTCTTCACTGTTTTGCGTGAGAGGCCTTGTGGTTGGCTCAGTTTGAGACTTGGTGGAATGTGTGGCCCCTGGATTGGCGCGTGTTGGTTTGCCCACAGAATTCGCTATGTCTTTGTCTTCTTCATAACTGAAAATATAATTCTTGGAATTTTCTTACGGGCATACTGTGCTGGGATTGGGATTGTGGCTCTGCTGTCAGTCCCCTCACAGCAAAAATTACTTTTGACACTGTGCTGAAATCATTACACGTTTCACGTGTTTTAACAGAGGCTTTGGATTGATGTCCATAGCCTACACATGCTCTCTCCACAAGTAAACAGCCCAGTCAATAATATCAGTTCATATTGATTAGTTATTTCTACGGCCAAAGAGGAATGTCAAGCTTCAATTGATTTACATTCATAAATGGATAAATACAGTCTACATTAATTTCTGTGAGATACTGCATATACTATTATTAGTTCTATGCAGGCTTTCCCCGGTGGATAAAAGCCAGAAGCTAATTTATACAGTAGAAGGAATTAATCAATAGAATGTCAGATGTGCACTTATCATCCAAAATTAGAGCACAGTACAAATGCTTTGGAAGGCAAAGAAACCACCCTGCTCTTTGTTCTATAATAGCACCAAATGTCTGTTACTGTTACAAAATAATGGACTTTCACCTATGCAGTAGCATTCAGACTGGTCAGTAGGTTAAAAAGAAAATTTAGTTCCAGATCTTTGTGCTTTTGAAAACCTGTTCCAGCATTTCATTTTCCAGACTAATGGCAGAACAGGCTGTCATTTTTGGGCTATTTCTCTTTTCATGCCCTTAACCTCATTAATTTTACAGTTTTGATGGCAGTAAAATCCGGGATATTTGCAGTTATAATCTGAGATTCACTTCTTTGATATTTTAAACTGACATGCTTTCTAGAAGAAGAGGGATGAAATGAGGCAGGAGTCATAAGAGAACTAAAAATGAGCCAATATTCCTCCAGTTAGGAGGACTAATTCAAATACCTTTTATATTGTGAAGGAAGAAGAAACTGACATGCTGCTTTGGGAATTCATCTTCTGAATACTGAAAGTGAAAAGTTGTCCCCATTTATCCAAGTATATTTTCCTCCTCTTTTTCGTCTGAGGACTACTTTATTTCTCTAGGCCTGCCATGATTTTTACATTATTCATTAATTATTGGCTAAGTTGACATATAAAAGTAGTTCCCTGGAAGATTAGTGTCTGATCTTTATTTCAAGTTGGAAATTATACTGTGATTTGAAAGTCACCAGGCTTTTCTGTCAGTTAATATACATTATTTGAGGTAAAAATTCTATTCTAATTCAGCATTTTCCTTGTTAACTCTGAGGCAGATTAGATGTGATGAGAGAAACCCTATGTGTTTGTTCAGAGGTCTGGGTTGCATGTATCAAGAAGTGAAGATGATCTCTTAAGCCATGATGAAGGAAACCAACCCTTCACCTTCCTTATCTTCCCCTTGAGTTCTAGTCCCCCCCAGCTGTGCTCACATTAGAATCTCTGGTCATGTGACATGTGGAGCTAAGGTAGGATACAGTCTCTCTCACTGTACACTTCTGTTTTCAAGTAAATAATTTACCCTCCATTTTTACTTCTCCTAGTTTACTAAATATATATGGCAAATGGGAGCAAGCATGGTTCCTGGATTACACGTCACTTCAGTAAACATGTAGTTTATATCTAATAGCCAGTCCCAAGCAGACAAGAAGACACAGTGAAACAACAGCTCAATGGGCAGCACTTACATAAATCCCACTGAGTCACCAAGTCTATTCTAGTTGAGACTACCAATTGGATTCTGCTATGTACTGACAAGCAGTTTACTACAATAAGCTCTTAAAATCATATTTATACTGGTTAATATGAAGTGTTTCATTCAAAAAAGTAGTTAGCACACTGGTTTCCAATTTTGGATTTCCAGATGTTCTTGATCTACAATTCCCAGAAGCCCTTGCCAGCACAACTAGTGATGAAGCCTTCTGGGAACTGCAGTCCAAGAACATTGTGAACTAAAGTTGGGAACTACTGAGCTAGACCATGGATTTTTAAGGATTTTCAAGTTTCATCAAACAACTCCATTTCAAATGAGTACAACATGCAACTGACTTCCATTGGGCCAAAGTGTGTGTTTAGACCACCTTCAATAGAACCAAGTGCTAGAACCCTATTGGGAATTTCCCTTTGGATAAGGGAAATTGAGTAAGTTATGGTGGCAGATTTCTGCTCATAAACATGGTGTGGTCTGTATTCCTGAGCACAAAACTTGGAATGCAAAGAGCACCTAAAAATGAGTAGCAATATTACAGCATGGCTTTACACAAATTTGTTTCTGCAAATACAAATTGCAAATATGATTCTGAAAAGTGAATTACAGACCTGGTAAAGTATCCCTCAAATTACCTGGTTACCCTATTACAGTAGGAGCCCCATATCCACTGATTCGTTACCACTTATTCAGGGATAAGCAGTGAGGTGGCCAAGTTTGTGGATGACACAAAACTTTTCCGTGTGGTAAAAACCAGAGAAGATTGCTAAGTAGAGATGGGCACAAACTGAAAAAATGGTGATTTGTTTTGGGTTGGTTCGTTTTAGGGTTCATTTCATTTCATTGTGTTTTAAACAAATTTTTTTGAAAAAAATCATTTCAATGGTTCGTTACTCGTTTTGTGTGTAGTGTGTGTGTGTGTGTGATGCTTGTGCAACTTTGGCTGGGGGAAAGGGGCTTAATCTTCCCCTCAGCCACTGTGAGGTGGGGAAAAGAGCTCCCCCAGCCAGCGCCTCTCAGCTAAGAGGCGCTGGCTTGGGGCCAGCACCTCAAAGAGACCCTTCTTTCCGCATCCGCATGAGGCGAGGAACAGGGTCTCTTTTCCCCGCAGCGGATGGCAACGTCGAGTGGGCACTGTCACCCACTGCGGGGAAGATCCCTTTAAAGAGACCCTGCTTCCCGCTTCTGCATGTGGAGGTGAGAAGTGGGGTCTCTTTTGACATTTTCTCCTGCAGCAGATGGCAGCACTGAGCGGGCAGTCAGCACTGTCATCCACTGCAGGGAAGATCACTTTAAAGAGACCCCTTTTCCCTGTCATTGGCTGGGCCCCATTAAAAATGGCCCAGTCCCCAGCAGGGGTTCTCCCCAGTGCTGACTGGGCCATTTTTAAAGGGGTCCAGCTATTGACAGCTAGTCAGGAGCCCTCAGAAAATGGTGGAGGAAAGGGAGGGCTTTTAAAATCCTTTTCCCACCAAAGCCAGCACTACAGCTGATTGGCGGCGCTGGCTTCTGGCGGGAAATAGCCCGTGGTTTCCCCACACCAATTGCAAGGGAAATGTTTCCCATAGGAATGCATTGCTTCAATGCATTCCTATGGGAAAACAAAAAACGAAATGAACAAAGCTGAAATTTCCGTTTCATTTTTCTTTGATGGGTCAGTTCATCATTCGTTTCATTAGGTAACAGAACAAATAACAAATAACAAAATAAATTTTAAATGAATTAAAAATTCCTTTCGTGCCCATCTCTATTGCAAACAGCTCCAGAAGGATCTCTCCAAACTGGGGGAATGGGCTGTGAAATGGCAAATGTGTTTCAATGTAGGAAAATGTAAAGTAATGCATATTGGGGCAAAAAAGTCCAAACGTTATCTATCAACTCAGGGGCTCTGAGCTATCTGTGACGGATCAGGAAAGAGATCTTGGTGTGCTGGTGGACAGCTCAATGAAGGTGTCTACCCAGTGTGTGGCAGTGATGAAGAAGGCCATGGCAGTTGTAGCTTTGAAGTTCCAGTTTCTACAGAAGCTCAGTCCCCCATTCCAGTTTCATTCCCCTCATGGACAGGGCCCACCTGAATTAACATTTATGCATTTTAGTACCTAATAGCAAAGGCAAAATTAAGAGAAGTGTGGAAACATGGATACAGGACAAATTTTGTGACTGTGGAAAAATTCCATCAATGCAACATTTATGTCCACAATTTTAAAACATACAATGCTAATACAAAGAAAGGTTGCAAACAAAGATTTGCACCCAGAATCAGTTAGTTATACTTTGAGCATTCATTTCAAACTATTGGACTTTGGTTGTGATTCACTAAACCTAAAGATTATATCTTAAAAACAATAAGGAAATGTTGGCTCTTGCAACCACTACTGATACTTCTAATACAAGTGGTAAGGTGAGAATATTGAGTCCAAGATTCTGCAATAATCAGGTTTATGGTATATCACCTTCTGTTTTCTGTCTTTTAATAAAAAGCAGCAATTATTTTCTATTTTTATTTAAGTTTTTCGGGGGGGGGGGCATGTCTAGCTTTCATGGTGACATTGGCCGGGTTCGTGTTTTTTTTTCTCTTTACCCTTTAACATTAATTGTAGGACTTTGTTTTTAGACTTTATTTTTTTAAAAAATGAAGTGCAAGTAATAGAATGCATAGAACACTTTAAAATGACAGCACCGAGTACTTCTGTGAAATTCAAGTAAATCTGAGGATCCCTTAATGATTTACTATTGCTGGAAAGTGTCTTCTGCTGCTTATAAGTCATTTTAATAAACTACTCTGCCAAATGACGGGTCCAAACAAAAATTACTTGATTTTAATTGAGACTTTGATTCAGCTGCCAGTCTTTTAGCTGTGTGGTTAAAAAAAGGGAAAGGTTGTACATGGTAGAGAGATGTTTTGAAGATAGATGGGAGCTACTGATAAAATCACAAAGCAATCTTCACCATCACAATCCAATAGTTGATGCTTCTTAATTAATCTTATGAATGAAATTTCTACTGACCGACAGCAAGGTTAATAAAAGTCCTGGACCACCTGCCAGTAGAGATGGCCACGAAATGAAAAAAAAAATTGTTCTGTTATTCGTTATTCATTTCGTTATGTAATGAAACGAATAACGAAAATTGTGATGAAATTGGAACAAACCGAACAGAACCACGAAAATTAGGTTCGTTATGTTTCGTTTTGTTAATGGGGACGCACAATGAAATGAGCTGTTTTTAAATGTTAAAAAAAGGTCCTAAATATCCATAAAAACCCAGCAATAATTATTTATTCTGCCTGATAATACCTACCAGGGGGTTTGGGGTCCTTGGAACATGCATTTATGTCTTTTCTGAGATTGCTGTATTTTTTTCCTTTAAGGGGAGTCAGGGGACATCGACACAAAAGAGCTCCCAGATGCCTAATATTGATTTCTTGGGTATTAAAACGCCCTGGACATCCATAAAAACACAGCAATAATTATTTGAAATTATTACCTACCAGGGGGTTGGGGTCCTTAAAACGTTTGTTTTTTTCTTTCTCCCATCACGATGTATTTTTTCTTTTCCTTTTGACACAAAATGGATTCCAGCCACAAAATGGATGCAAGCCATGTGATGGAATCATGTAAATTCTTGGACAATTTCAACCAATAGCATGCCCAGGTTGCAGACTGGATAGGTGTGGCAGCCACAGAGGGCATAAAAAGCTCTGGCAGTCGCCATCCTCCTTGCACTCTGCGGTGGGAGTTAGGGTGGGATTGCTATCTCTGCGACTCGTTACTTTAGGCCAGCCAGGCAGATGTGTGTCTCTGTGTTCCTGCTGGCTGCAGCCTGGCTCTTAGGGGAGAGAAAGAAGAGATTTCTCTTGCAGCCTCCCTTTGTGCGTGCGTACCTCTCGGTGAGTACCCTGCCCTGTCCCGCAGTGCAGTCACTCTGTGGCTGCCTTACGCCCTGGGCAATGCCCGCCACTGCCCTTGCAGCCTCCCTTCCTACCTAGTCGATACTGTGTCTCTGCCAGCATCATTTTTTTTGTGTTTTCCCTCTGTTCTGGGGCGTTGGGGGATGCCCACGCGCGGAAATGCTTTAAATCGCACAAAAGTGGATAAAAACAAAAAACGAAATGAATTTTTTTCAAAAAATTCATGAAAAATGAAAACAAACCGAAATGGGGCCCACAATGAAAAACAAAAAACCAAAACATCATTTTTTGATTCGTGCCCATCTCTACCTGCCAGTAATGTAATGCACACTCACCTTTGTTTGAAGCAATCACACTATCCAATCATGAAGAGATGCATAACCATAGCACTGGGGATGTATTCTTGCTGGTTATTTCAATGTAATGCTCGATGTTTACAATCTTGCTCTGTCTGTGTCTAGCTCTTTGTATATCCAGATAAGATGGATATGAGAAGTCTACTCAAATTGCAGTTCGTTTTAATTGTTTACATAGCTCATTACATGCATGTCTCATATCTTCTGTCACGGAATTAAAGCTGTTGTATAAAGCAATTCTTATTAGGTCTTCCATCTAGGCATTTTTCATGCCCAAATTAGCTTAGCTTTAGCAAAATAACTACCTCAGGTGCCAGCTATCTCTTCATGTGGCATAAAATGTTTAACAGAAATAATAGCTTACACAAAAGAAATACCATTTAAAGTTACTGGTTTTATAACACATATACACTATCTTCCCTTTGGTAATTGTCTTCAGATAACCAATGAATTGTTTATTTTTATACAGTTCATGTATATCAAAGAAAGAAACAAGCCAATGTTTATTTTTGATTTTATTTTCTTTAGAATAGTTTAATATTGAAGCCCAAATGGTAATTTCCAGGGGATTTGGAAGGGTAGAGAGCAAACATGTAGACAGAACAAATATTTTCATTTACTTTATAATCTTGTGAGCAGTTACTTTTGTATTCTACAAATCATTTCTTTTTCTTTTTTTAAAAAAAGAAGGACAACCAGCACCATTGATGAAAGCATGATCCCTGAATTCTAAACCAAACACTGTCTCTTAAAGGAAAAGAAAAAAGTTAAACACTTTTTTCACTCAGTCACATTTAGTCAGGTAATAAAGCAAGCATAACAGTAAACCATAGCAATGCCACTGAAATCAACTGCTCCCCCTTCTGAGAATTCGAAGAACTTGTTCTATAGGAATATTTTTTTCATTCTTTGGTAGAGGACTGAGAAGAGGTTTTCTGTTTCTCTATACATGGATGCAAAATATCTATGCAAGGTAGGGACACCCCAGCCTATGCATATGTACGCTCCTCATGGAAGTTAGATATGGGTTGATTTCACATTGCTCTCATCCTGGGCAGGAAAAATACTACCCTACAAAAGGCATTGAGTGGCTAGTGTCAAAGAGATGTAAACATTCAAAATACTGAGAAATAAAAAAAATATATACAAAACCTGGTACCAAAAATGTCAATCGATTTAGGCTTTTGTAAAGCAGGGGAAAAATAATTTCACAGCAATACAAGAGAATTATGGCAACAAAGTAAAGCACTTTTCTTGTAACATTCATGAACAGTACAAATACAACAAAGTATTCTAAAGGCTAAATTATCTGTTAACTATCAAATATAGTACAAAGCAAAATATGTGCTATAAAAGAAGCAGCTCCTTTAAATTAGACAAAAATATGACTTTGTTGCTCTTACGACGACAAAGCATGTTGACTGAAGACAACAGGATTTCCTCCTTAGATTCAGAAACATTTAGCTACACAGGTCCATTGTAATCCACTGAAAAGTTTTATTGGTCTTTTCCCAAGTGCTGTACAGAACCATGGCTGCCACACGCAGAAAGTCAGTGTGTAACACATGGCCTCTTATAGGTAAGCTAAGATGATTCTGTTAGGTGGCATTGTTGAACTCTTACCATGAGCGTTGATCCTGAGGCTTCTCCATACTATGCAAAACCAGAGACAACAACAACTTCTCTGAAATTGTGCGCATGTTTACAAGGGCTGCAGCATAAGGTCATTTCACTTTAGAAACTCCATTATAAAGCACCATATGCACCAGTTTAGAAGAAACTGAGCAAGAAACTCCAAGGTCCTGAAAATAGAATTCAGTAACTCACCCTGACAACACATATCACTTTTACAAGGTAATCTATAGGACAGAGGAAATACATTTTTGCTTTATGGCTCAACCATTCCCCTTACCCCCCCCTCCCCACCCCATTAATTTATTTCATGCATTAAACCATAGGGGGGTAAATGGAATATAAAAACTCAAGAGTGTCTGCTTCATCCAATCAGAAAACTATTGGCCTGGACACCAAACACACACATGGGAAGTGTCCAAACACTATGTACAAACCTTAAGGATGTGTGTGTGTGTGTAGTAAATAGGGAAAGCAGAAAAAATGCAGTAGAGATGTTTCCCTCTCTCCTTCTGAAAGTGCTGGAAAGAAAGCTGGAAGAACTTCCAAATGTTTGCCAGAACAAGAAAAAATCAAAAGCCTACCCCTTCCTGACATTTATACACATCTCCTTATAGATGGCTGTGGGATATGTAAAGGACGTTTCTGAACCAGTCAATTTTTGCACTGAAGTTGTCATTGAAATTGTTTCTACTATATTGCACCTCCTGACTCATGTGTGTTCTTAATCAGTACTGCACACACACGTTTTCACATGAAACTTAAGAACATAGTATTTTATGGGGCAACTGGGTCTGCTGTTGTTCACACTTGATAGTTCCTTTGATGCAATCAATGTTAGTGTATCTGTGAAGAATCTGTCATATACATTAATGCTACTCCGACCTGTGGAACATTTTGGGACTATTTCCATCATGAAAGTCAGCCTTCCTATACTGGACCAGTTACCTCCATATATCCTTTCTCTGCCAAGCCCACTGAAACTGAGGCAACAGAAGGGCTTTGTTTGCTCTTTCTGATACCATCAGCTAGCTGTATCTTTTATAAGCATGTTTACCAAAAGGCCCTTGTTTACTTGGGATGAAAAAATATTCAAAGCTTAAAAAATGCTCCAAATGAGCAGAAGATTGGAGAAACAATGACTATGAACAGTGTGCACAATCTGTATAGAAGACTAGAAGACATTCCTTCTCCCCCAGATATCTGCCCGCTTCTCCAGCACTTTAGCTTCACACTGAATCATCACAAACCTTCAGCATAGCATTGGTCTAAACCAGTGTTGGTGAACCTATGGCATGGGTGCCAAAGGAGGCACTCAGCCCTTTCGGTGGGCACCCAACATCGCCCCCTTCACAGCCACCTGTATTCAGGTTAGATTGCTCTATTGGCACTTTGGGAAAAATTAGTGGGTTTTGAATTGCAGTTTGGGCACTTGGTCTCTAAAAGGTTCGTCATCACTGGTCTAAACTACAGTATTTGATTCACATAGGTGATGCACATGTTATTCAGGTCTACTAGTCTCCTACATGTATTGCTTGTGCCAGTAGACTACTCTGTTGACCAGTACTATATTGAGCAGAACTGGATAAAGATCTCTTCTTCTGTTCAATTAAAACCAACACCCACAGGTAGACAGACAGCACTGCATTCTCCCAAATATGGAGGAAAAGCAATGTTTTGCAAGTTCTCTTCCTCTGGTGTTAGGGTGCAGACAAGTATACTAATATAAGCACTAACATTTATTTACTTATGAATTTATATCTGAGCCCGCTATTAGTATCTTATGAAAACTAACAGACTATTTCATAGCAATCCTTATGTTTGGACAACAGTCTTGTAATATCCCTTATTTCAACCATTGTCTCTGATCCCCTCAAAATTACAGGATGATAACCCCCCCGCCCAGGATTGGGGTACATACATAAATATTCATGTTTCCCTCTAAGAATCTCATCTCACTGAGAGGAGGAAGCATGTATGCAAAACGAAATACATGGACGTTTGAATGAAATATGACAAAAAGTGCCGATGCAGACATTCCCAAGCATAAACAAACCTCCTTAAAGTTGAGAGCAGTTAAGCTGCATTTCCACTTTTCAGAAGATAAACATTTCAGTACTATGTCATAAACTCGTCATGGGAAAGTCTACTGATAACGTACTGAAATGAGAAAAGAGGCAAGAATGATGTCAAGTTAACACATTGCTTATTTTCTTCCACATAAGAAACAATTATCATAAGCCGCTACTGCCACCATGAGGTGTTTGTCAATACTAAACCAAATTGATTGCCAGTAAAAGATCAGGAAGCAGCAACATAAATTATAAAGAAGTTTGGACAAGCATATAAGAACAATGTCTAGGACAGTGCTTCTCAACCTGTGGGTTCCCAGATGTTCCTGAACTGCAACTGCTAGAAATCCCTTTAAGCACAGCGAATGGTGGAGGCTTCTGGGAGCTGCAGTCCAGGAACATCTGGGGACCCACAGGTTGAGAACCACTGGTCTAGGACAATTGGTCCAATGCCTTTTCTGAAGAACATTACCTCATACCCAACTGTTAACGTGTCTCCATGAAATAAACAGCATACATTTACTACCAAACCAAATATAACAGCGGCTGATGTGTTTTTAAAGCTGGATTAAATGCAATAATAGACAAAGCGGGAAAATGCAGTATCTGTAGTGTGTCTGATTTAACCCAAAATAGATGTTTCGGGAGGAACTGTAATATTTGTTTTGCTAAGTTCTTGTCTTTTAGCCATAAACACAGGTGTACCCAAACACACATCATAACTCCAAGCGTAATCCCCAATACAAAAGTTAAGAGTTAAAAAGAGTCAAGCTTGATCAAATCAAGGGCTTGTCTGGCTTGGAATTATGTTCATATCGTTCCAGCTTGAGGCCAATCACAAACTGACCCATAGGAAATAAATTAGAAGTGGGCATGAAGCATGACAAATCACTTTGGATGAACCTGTCAGCACAGCACCATGGGCGCTGCCCTTTGCCTCCCCCCACCCCCACAGACTGGCTGTCCCACTCACCAGCCATTGCATGCCACCTTCTTCTCTGTTGGCATGCCACTTTAGGCAGCCAGCTACTCACCCGCGGTGTAGAGAATCCCCATCCCACCTCCTTGTTGGAGCAGATGGCTGCCGAAGGACGTAGGGCTGAGGTGGACAAGCTCCTGCCTAGAACAGAGCACCACGGGAGAAGAAGTACTCCGGCAGCACACAAACACCAGTCAGTAAGCCAGTCAGCCCATATGGGGTGGAGGGAGGCAAAGCACGGCATCACTGACACGGTCAGTGCTATAAAGCACTTCCATCATCGTGCTCTGTGACCACCTCTAAAATTAAGTGCCTCACACTTCCTATCAAGTGATATGCAGAGGCATCCCAGCTCTAATATTAGAGATTTTAGATAAGCTGTTAGCTGTGCCCTAATATCCCTGAACATTTAATCTCCTTTTAAATATGACCAAGCTGGCATACACTACAGGAGCTGACAAAAGCAATCCATAGTCTAACTACACAAAGTCTAAGATCATAACTAGAGTAGGCCCACTGAGTCAATGTAACTCACCCATGAACCAACTTGCCAAGTCACAACTGATTTGATGGGTCTCTTTTAGTTACAGCTTACTATACTATGCAACAGGAGTTCGGCACTATAAAAAGGACTATTCATCTAACACTTTTCAGCTTCCGTGTGCAACCCATATTTTAATATGAGACAGAGAAAATCTTCTAGCCATCCACTTTCTCTCCACACCATACAAGCTCATATAAACCTCTGTCAGGTTCCCACATATTTATTTTGGTTCAAACTTAAAAGAGCCCCAAACACTAACTTTTCCTTAACGGAGAATTACTCTAGAGCCTTAATCGTTTTGGCCACCCTTTCTCACATCTTTTTGAGAGCTACAATATGCTTTTTCTGGTGCAGAAACAAAAAGAATTATTCTACATGTGGTCACCTTAAATACTTGAATAAAGGCAGTAACATATTGGCACTTTTGTTTTCATCCTTTTGCTGATTAAGCCCAACACGGAATGTTTGTTAACAGCAGCCATACTTGGTTGGTGCTTTTGTCTATTATAACCTGAAGGTCTTTTTCTTGATGTCACCTCAGATTCCATTACTGCATCTGTGAAGCTGGTATTCCCCCACCCCCACCCCCATTCCCATAGGAATCACTTTAAATTTCCTTACATGGAATCTCATTTGTCATTTCAATGCCAGCTTGAAGAAAACTTTCTGATGTGTTCCACTATTCATTTTCCTTTTCACCATTTTAATAAGAAAAAAGTTGTATCATCAGCAGATTTAGCCGCATCACCATACTCATGCCTAACTCCAGATAATTTTTGACTGGTCCCAAAATAGATCCCTGAGGGCAACGAGCCTGCAATCAGAGGCTGTGAGAAGTTAAGTGAGGGAGCCTTGGCTGCCCAACGGCCACTTGTGTTAAAATCAGGTGGCATTTAGTGTTAAAATTAGATCTCGGTGTAATTAAGGAGTAAGTATGTTTTTAAACATACACATCAATTGCATCAAGTTTGGCCCTTATTTAATAATTCAAAGCAGCACAGTTTAATATTATCTAACAGAGCGAAAGAGAAAGATAGAAAAAGGGTAGTCTGGAGAAAGCCAAACAGGTTAAAATTATATTTAAGACAACAAGATATATTGCCCAATCCTGGTTATTCTTACTTGGGAACAAGCCTTTCTGAATTTAATATGGCTTGCTGTCAAATCAAAATACATTGGATTGCAGCCTTAAGTGCTTCAGTTTCTCTGGATTATGTCCAGATTTTCAATGGTAAGGTTTTGGAACTACTGTAATGCATAAAACTTTCACAGATACCAGTCCTTAGGACATATAGACAACATTATGCCAAATGAAAACTATTTCCTAGGGTTACATTGATGACAGAAAGACAACATCCTGTCTTTTCAGCTACAATCACCCCTCCAATGTTAATAGGAATTTAATGAAACGGGGATTTCATCCACTGTGTTTAATCATTATATCCAAACTCTAATTTAAAATCCTCTTAAATTCAACATGGAAACGCATGCATGCGTGACAATGGCTGGATTTTGCCATCTTGAATATTATAAAAACATGCTTCTTCAAATACATATTTGGGAAAACAATCTCTTCATGGTTACCTGAAAGTGCTGAAAATCTGCATGAGTTTTCTCTTTTGTGAAAGGGATTTTTTTGGTCTATGTAAAACAATCACAATTGCCTCGTTCTTTCATACTGCAGAGTACTTAGGCAATCTACTTGTCTTGCTATTAAAACAAAATAATTTTACGATTAAAATGACAAAATGCAAGTGAATGAAAGAGGTTTTATATTCAATATGGTCCTAAAATAACTAAATGTTCAGATAGTAGAACTTCACTAACATGTGAAAAAGCCTGAGTACAGCAATACCTTGGTTTACGAACATGATTCGTTCCAGAAACATTCTTGTAAACGAAAACATTCTTCTATCAAAGCAATTTTCCCCATTAGAAATAATGGACACTCAGATTATTCATTCTGGGGTCTCATAGACCACATACTGTACATACAAAATGTCAAAACCCACAAAAGAAGTTGGCTAGGAGTCCACATCCACACCATGGTTTAGGTACCTTGCTGTGGAATCCGCTCTGCTTGAGACTAACAACTGGATTTTACTCTTCTTTTAATGTGCCAATAATAAAATCCAATGCATAGCCGTATATACACTTGACTAGCTGCACCATGACTGGAAATGATTTGAAAAATAAGAAAGCCTGTTGAAAACAAACTAAGTAAAAATATAAAGAAAAATAAAACAAGCCCCTAACCTGCACTCCTATTTGAAAATGTTCCTGGCTGGTGCAAGGGAGACCTCCATTCTTCTCGCCTCCCTCTACTTTGGAGGCTGCCTGAGATGGAATGTTCCAGACAATCCCACACAATCCACCAGGGGGAGAGAAAGAAAGCCACCATTGGCTCACTTGCAATCATGTGACCTGATCCAGTTACTTGTATTGTAGGACACTGCTTATTGATCAAGGCAAAGTTTAGAAGAAATGTTTGCTTATCTTGCAAAATGCTCTTAAACCAAGTTACTCTTAAACCAAGGTATCACTGTATTGTGTATCATTGGCTGCACTGTTACACAAACAATGTCTTTTAGAAATGAACTGCTGTTACTGAGAAATCTTGGTACACATTAGCTCTTTCACAATAAGTTGCACAATTTGTCATGCAACAAACAACAATGTTGTATTCTTGAAGACTTTCACGGCCGGGATCTGAAAGTTGTTGTGAGTTTTTTGGGCTGTTTGGCTGTGTTCTGGAAGTTTTTCTTCCAGCCGTTTTGCTAGACTCTGTGGCCAGCATCTTCAGAGGGCACAGAGCTCAGGAAACTAGGAGCTATCTCTGTGCTCTGGGGTATGAGTGAGTGAGACTGTAACTACAGCTTGCAAAAAATCAAAGTTCAATGATTCCCACCCAGCTACAAGCACCGGTGATCAGTTCACACAACAGAACAGCTAATGACACCCATCAACTACAGAGAAGGATTGCTGCTACCCCTGATTGCAGTGAAACTTCTTAATTCCTCCATCACAATAAAATGACTAACACCTATTCTCCTGCTTAGAAGTTTCCTCTTTCCCACAACTTTAAAACCACACCGTATCACTCACTCACACCCCAGAGCACAGAGATAACTCCTAGTTCTCCTGAGCTCCTTGCGCTCTGAAGATGCAGCGTCTGCTGAAACGTCAAGAGGAAAAACTTCCAGAACATGGCCAAACAGTCCAAAAAACTTTCAACAGCTATCAAATAACACTATTTCTTAGTGTACAGTAATTTGTGTCTAAAAGTTACACCATCTGCATAACTGTAGAACAGGCATTTTGTAACAAAAATGATAAAGCTCATAAAATACCTCAGCATGTATTTTAACTTGGTAAAAGTTAAAATACATGTCTACACATGAACTTGATTATCCTCATTATGTCAACACTTTGGGATAAAAATAACATCACACTCATACAAATAATAAATTAGTAGTAGTTTAGTGTGCCATGATCTTACAAATCTTTCCTGAAAAATGGAAAGATGTTACCAATATTTTGTATGGATTGCCAGAGATTCAGTTAGTAAACTTCTACAGTATGGGTACAAATTATGTATTTCTTGAATGTTTACTTCATTGTTGTCATTAAACGCACATGATAGTATCCAAGTTAGTTCCAGTCTACTGTTTACATAAGAAGGAAAAATAACATTTTAAGATTAATGAGCAAGGAGTCTTGTGGCACCAAAAGAATTAGCAAGTTTTATTTGCATAATTTTTGCGGACTCGTTGCCCACTTTTTCAGATGCTTCTGAATTCACAACACTCCTTGTTCTTTTTATTGAAACTTTGTTCCCCTGCTGCCTGCCTATCAATATTACAGCATCCAAATACTTTCTCTTGTCAAGATCCTCATTTTTATCCCTTTATAATATTTTCCTAATTGGCAATTAGCAATTGCTGCAGCTCTTCTCCAGAGGTCTGGTGCTAAGAAACCTGGAATATAACTATTAACATAAAACCCCTACTAAGTACAATACTGAGAGTTCCAAAATGCAATGTCCCTTTACATTCTCTTCATTCCACTTCTACTTCTTTTTGCCTACACAATACTGGTAGTGTGAATTCTCTAACACACTAAAATTGATTACATGTAAATTTGTGAAGTACTGTATTTTAAAATATATCAATTGTAAACATATTTAAAAGGATTATAAATCACACAACTCTTTTCAGTTTTTCTTTTCTTTTTGGATCTACGCAGAGGCAGAATCAAACAATTTCAGATTATTAAAATGGTATTGTTGAAAACATGCTTGTTGCTTACATAGTTTGGTCTATATAGGTATACATGTTGCATTCCTCCCCTTGGGAGAAAGTTACAGGTGAGGTTTGGGGAAGATACATGGATTACTAGATTATAATACCTATGGTTATTATTTCTCACCCTCCCTGTCCCAACTTCCAAAATCATGCAGATTCCAATTTGTTTCAGGTAGTCCTGACAATTGGCTTAATGAAATCTTCCTTCAGTACAACAGCTTTTTTACTAGGGCCAACTGCTTCTTAAAGTGTTGCAATTCTCCTTTCTGCCTAGACGTCAACCATATGTGGCTTTAGAAATTTATTTTTCCCCAAAGGCCATAGCTCTAGTAGTCTGCTAATGATAGCAGAGTATACTTCTTTCTGTCCATTTTCTCTTCTTCATTGGTTCTGGGCTCCCCTGCATTCTTGCACTGTACCAGGCACAGAAATTTGGAGATTATGACACTTGGCAATTCTTCTATTGGGAAGATATGATGTGTTTATACATGGTACAAATAATGTTCTGAACACATAAATAGACATGGAAATGCAATTTGTACTTTAACACAGTAAGAAAACTGGACGTGTTTTTAACAATTTTGTGCATATCACCTGAAGGAGTGGTTCTTACTGGGGAGAGTTGTGCAAGCAGAAGGAACTAGATTCTAAACAAAGGTTTCCCAGTAATATTTTGTATCCAGATACAAAATAGGCTAAAATATTCCAGTGGTCCCTCGTTTCGCTTTGCGCTGCTGCTTTCTTCTCCCATGTTGGCAAGGGATATACAGCATCTTCACTTCAGGTATTACCGGACGACTAAACAGGCTACACATAATTTTGAAGGGCCTATGCAGTCATCATGGCAGAAGGCGCCACAGCCTTTGCACACAATCATGGCTTTCAGCCGGCAAGAGCATTTGAGTTCCAGCTCATCTGCAGTGCTGCTGTCAGCAAACTTCTGAACCGGAATCTGCGTGTTCTGAATAGTCAGGCTGGAGGCTGTATTTGAACTACTACTTCCTAAAATTCCAATAGATTTTTCAATTGCAGACGCTGCCCTTTTGAAGCTTGTGCTACCAAAATGTATGGTGGGGTAATTTCCACAGAGCTGCTGCTGCTGCTGCTGCTGCTGCTGAGTCTGTATTTTCTGAGTAGCTAATTGGGGGAAAGGCTTCTGTGGCTCAGAAAGTAAATAAGAAGGGAAGTCGGCATTTTTCAAGGCAAAGACTTTCAACTGTTCTTTCACTTCATTGTGATCGTAAGAAGCTTGTTTCATGCCCAGCTCACAGCTGCTGCTTAAACCCTCCTCAAAAGAAACAGGTTCAGATTTTATATTGCTACAGAGACTTGCCGGCTGAGGCCAACTAAGTCTTTTAGTGGTTTCCATAGTAACTGTCGGTTGTTTGTGATCAGATGGGGCTTCTGCATTTGGAAGGGGAGGGGGCGGTGGAGGTGGTGGAGGTGGCGGCGGCGGAGGTGGAGGGGGTGGTGGTGGTAGAGGTGGAGGCGGGTGTACTAATGATTTATTCTGCAGAGTCTGTGAGGCACTAGAAATGTCATCACCTTCCTTAATCTGAATGTTAGGGGAAAAACACTCGCCAGCCTCAGTTGGTGAGATGTTGTCGACATACTGGCCTCTCCCAGTGCCTTCTGCTCTAGATGTCTGCTGAAAGGAAAGGCACTGCAGCCAGATGGAGCCTTGAGTGGTGCCTGCATCAAAGAGCCTGTGGGGACAGGGCCTCTCACAGCCATTGGCATTTGGTAGAAATGCTGTCGATGGGAGGTACTTGCTTCTGCATGGAAACTGCCATTTTTGTCCACATTAAATAAGTTCTGCTGGAAACTGCAGGAAGGAAGCGGCCTCTTTTGCTGCTTGATCTCCGGGCTGTGCGTGATCCTGCTTTGGAGGGTGTGCTTGCTTGGCCATTCTTGTTTAAAAAGTTGACCGTGCCCAAGTTGGCTCATGCTGGAAGTGAGGATACAAGGGCCCGCATTCACATCTGTGTCCATTGAGGGTTTCCCAGGCTCACATTTCAGTTCCCCTGCTGTTCTAGCCACTCTCTTTTTGGGATGGCTTTCACGCTTTCTAATTTGCAGCGGGGTGACACTGGCTGCAGAAAATCCTCTGCTGTCAGTACCCGGAGAGGTGGAAGAATTTTCGGCCACATTTCGCTCAGAGGGCACTGACTTGCATCCTGAGGTAGTTTGCAAAGGCAAGGGAAGCCGGTTAATTTCAAGCTTGGCTCCTAACCTGGGCTGTGGCAGCACTTTCTCCAGCGGCAAGTTACCTTGCAGTAACTGTGTCACCAGAGGGTTGTTGGCTTCTACAGATGATAAACGACAGCTGGAGCTTCCAACGTTGGTAACTCTTTTTAGTATTTCTGTTGTTAGCGACATAGAGTTTTCCACAGGATCTGTAACACATGCCTTGGAGCTTTGAGCTGCCTGTGCATTTGTCGGCATTTCTGGAGTCTGGAGAGGTATTTCAGGTCTTGCAAATTCTTCTGTGTCCATCCTAAAGCATTTGTCAGATTCGTTAGCTTCTGACTTAACAGGCACGGTGATGCTTGTCACAATGTTCCTTGACGGCATCTCGTTCATATGTGCATACCCTGACGGCTCTGCTTTCACATTTTTAAAGCAGTTCTGGTCAGTATATTCTTTATGCTTATTCAGGTTAAGATGACCGACTAAAGATTGGTCAGTATTCATTGCTTCATCATCATTCCAGCAGATTCTGCTATTGGGGTTATATGAATTGGCACAAGCACTGTCTATGTCACTTTTAAAAGCCAGAGGGCCCCGCAACTGTTCTGAAAAACCTTGGGCAGGAGAAATACCCTCAAGTCGTTTATCTTGAGGCATGAGAGGCACTTTTCGAAGACTGGTGCAAACTGCTTGCAAATGTTTGCCGTCTTGCTTTGTGGCCACAGTGCTGAAGCCAGAGCCATGGTCCAGATTATCATTGGTAAGCAGCTCTGGCCTGCTTATGACGGACACTTGAGGACATGTTATATTTTGTAAGGCAGTTTCTGTCCTAGCAGGCCTGTTCTGGACATCTGTGCTGCTTTCAGCGTTTTCAGCAGATATACCCATGGACAGATTTGAGTTCATTGTTGTGGTTGTGTGGTCAACAATGACTTTACAAGGAATAGATCTATTCATAGGTGCCTGGGCATAACCTACTGAGGGTTTACCAGGCATGTCCAATCGGCTTCTCAATCCTGTATTTCTCTCCATGGCATCAGAACTCATTTTGGTGGGACCCTCGTAAGAACCTACTGTCATCATATTACTGGCAAACACTGAAACGGAAGTCCTTCCGACTGAATCTGCTTCTGGATGTGACTCACTGCACTGCAATGGTGCCCTAACAGATGTGTTATCCGACAAAGAACTTGGGTCACTGCACCCAGTTATGGCTATCTTATCAGAAGAATACCTCTTTGTAGATCCCACAGGAGGAATTAAAACAGAACTACCAACTAGATGATTTGGCAAATTACTTGCAATGGTTGAAGTTGGCACAGTCACATACTGGCAGGAAATGGCACTGTTTGCATTGCTGCTTGGCAAGGGCAATCTCTTCTCATCTAAGGAATTTGACAGGACTGTACTGTCTACTGTGGATGGCCCAGTGGGGTTTTCAATACATTTTGGCATGATAGCAATGCATGGAGACTCACCCCCTTGGATGGATTTCAGCATGGTTATATTGCAAACCTTTGTGTCTGTACTTTCAAGGGACATTAAAACGGAGGATTTATCAGCAGAACCTACAAATGGCAGTTCCTTGATAGCTCCTGACACAGCAGTGCTACACACAGACATGGGAACTGAGTTTTTATTATATAGGACTGAGACACTGTTACTTTCTGTAGAGGTAGATGAGAGCATTTTCTCACACAAATGAGACACAGGTATATTTTCATCAGAACTGTGTGCAGAAACACCAGTACTAGTTTCAGGTAAAGTTGTGGCATTAAGTGACGGCTGCAATAAAGCTGAAGTTTCACGAAGGTGAGCTGACTTGTTGCTAGGAGACCTACAGTTAGGATTAACTATAATTACGCCAGTAGAACCTTCAATCTTGGTTTCAGGAGAAGTAGAGCTATCTACTGCTGATGACCCTTCCTTGGAGGCATGTTGAGACTTGGTTTCTTTATTGTTCTGGAGCAGGTGGGCTCTTGCTTGATGCTTGGCAAACAATTTGGCCTTGGTTTGCTCCTTGATGTGTGCCAAGGTCCTGGTCTTTCCACCTTCACATGGGCTTCCTAGGCCCCCAGAGACAATGCTTGCAGCTGCTGCAACAGCAGCTGCGGCTGCCGCCTCCCTCTGGGCTCTAGCCTGTTGGGCTCTTGCTTTGATATCTGCAAGTGTTCTCGCTCCAGTATTCCTCCCACTGCTGACTGAGCTACTTGCGGCAGCTCTAGGTTCTGGTTTGGAAACTGGCTGGCTCTTGATGATAAAAGGTGGTCCAATTTTGGACAGCTGAATCTGAAAAGACAAAAGAGGAGGCGGACAATTAAATTAAAGCACCCTCCTAAACATTAATGTATTGCTTTAATGTCTCATAAAGATCCAAGACCAGGCAATGGAATATCTGGAAAATGATTACTGGGCTGGGGCACCTCCCTTATGAGGAAAGGCTAAAACATTTGGGGCTCTTTAGTCTGGAAAAAAGGCGCCTGAGGGGGGATATGATTGAGACATACAAAATAATGCAGGGCATGAGTAAAGTGGATAGAGCGACGCTCTTCTCCCTCTCACAAAATACCAGGACTAGGGGACATCCACTCAAATTGAGGGCTGGGAGAGTAAGAACAGAAAAAAAGAAAATATTTTTTCACCCAGCACGTTGTTAGTCTATGGAACTCCCTGCCACACAATGTGGTGATGGCATCTGGCCTGGATGCCTTCAAAAGGGGATTGGAAAGATTCCTGGAGGAAAAGTCCATCACAGGTTACAAACCATGATGGAGATGTGTAATCTCCAGGCTTAAAACCAGGGTACGTCAAGGGCCAGATGCAGGGGAGTTGTACCAGGAGACAGATATCTGGTCTCATGCGCTCCCAAACACATCTGGTGGGGCCACTGTGAGATACAGGAAGCTGGACTAGATGGGCCTTTGGCCTGATCCAGCATGGCTCTTCTTATGTTCTTATGTTCTTATCACCAAGCAAATGTTATGTATGTTTTAATAATTATTGCCCATCAAAAAGGCACTTTATCCCTGAAGTAACCAGTTTGTTGTAAACAAAGAGGCCTTCCCATGGACAGAATCGACTGGTGTGCTTCTGAAAGGAGAAATGGGATGGGGCAATGACTCCTCCTCCCTGCACCCCATCCAAAGTGCCTTAAAAACCTCTTCCACAGTGGAAATCGTTTGGAGCAGGTTTTAGGTGCTACAGAGGGCTGCACCTTGGAGGAGGGGAAAGCACTCCTCGGGGAATGAGGTTGGAGAGGGTAGAGAATCACATAGAGAAGACATAGCAGGTATAGGTATTAGCACCGGGAGAATAACGGAATGTGACAGTTCATCTACTGAAAATAAAAGCTGTGGGGCGAATAGAACAAGGCAGCAGCTGTTGTTGCGGGACCCACTGTACAGGTGCTTCTACGCCAATGCTCGAAGCCTCCGAGCTAAGATGGGAGAACTTGAACATTTGGCAGCTAGGGATAACATAGATATAATAGCCATAACAGAAACCTGGTGGAATGTGGAGAACCAGTGGGATACAGCAATCCCAGGCTATAAACTCTATAGAAGAGATAGAGGGGGGCGGGTTGGAGGAGGAGTGGCCATCTATGTCAATGAAGGGGTAAAATCCAGCAGAATGGAGATTGACAGAGGGTTTGACTCCACCATAGAATCACTGTGGGTTAAACTACCAGGTCCAAGGAGTGATGTGATCGTTGGAGTATTCTATTGTCCACCAGATCAGAAACTTGAGGGGGACCTTGAAATGAGGAGAGAAATCATGTAAGTGGCTAAAAGGGATAGGATAGTAATCATGGGGGACTTCAATTATCCCCACATTGACTGGGCCAATGCGAGCTCCGGGCAAGAAAGAGAAACTGGGTTTCTCGACTTGCTGAATGACTGTGCCTTAGAGCAACTTGTCACGGAGCCCACCCGAGAACAGGCAACTCTGGATCTAATATTGTGTGATACTCAGGACCTGGTCAGAGGTGTGAATGTCACTGAGCCTCTGGGGAACAGTGACCATGCTGCTGCTATTACCTTTGCCATGCATGTCGGAGGAAGAGTGTCAACCAAATCAGACATAAAAACCCTTGATTTTCGAAGGGCAAACTTCCCTCAGATGAGGAAACTAGTTAGAGAGAAACTGAAGGGGAAGGTTAGAAGAATCCAATCTCTTCAGAGTGCATGGAGCCTGTTTAAAACAACAATAATAGAGGCCCAGCACAAGTGCATACCACAAAGAAAGAAGAGCTCATTTAAGTCCAAGAGGACACCGGCATGGTTAACGAGTGGAGTTAGAGAGGCTCTAAAGCACAAGGAGAGGTCCTTCTGTAAATGGAAATCCTCCCCAAATGAGGAAAATAAAAAGGATCACAAACTCTGGCAAAAGAAATGTAAGAAGATGATAAGGGAGGCAAAGAAAGACTTTGAGGAACGAATGGCTAGCAATATAAAGGGTAATAATAAAAGCTTCTTTAAATATGTTAGAAGTAGAAAACCTGCCAGAGAACCAGTTGGCCCTCTGGATGGTGAGGGAGGAAAAGGGGAGGTTAAGGAAGACTTGGACATTGCAGAGAAATTGAATGAGTTCTTTGTGTCTGTCTTCACGACAGAGGACCTTGAGCGGATTCCGCTGCCTGAGCCGCCCTTCTTGACTAAAGAATTAAATCAAATACAGGTTAAAAGAGAGGAGGTTTTAGGACTAATTGATAAATTGAGGATTAACAAGTCACCTGGCCCAGATGGCATCCACCCAAGGGTTATTAGGGAACCGAGAAATGAAATTGCAGATCTCTTAACAGTTATATGCAACTTGTCTCTTAAAACGGCCACAGTGCCGGAGGACTGGAGGATAGCAGATGTCACACCAATTTTTAAAAAAGGAAGGAGGGGGGACCCAGGAAACTACAGGCCGGTTAGCCTTACATCTGTCCCAGGGAAGATGGTGGAAAGCCTCATCCAAGAGAAAATCTTAAAACACATAAAAGAACAAACCTTGCTGAGAGAAAATCAGCATGGCTTCTGTAAGGGTAAATCTTGTCTGACAAACCTCTTAGAATTTTTTGAAAAGGTCAACAGGCACGTGGATTTGGGTGAACCGGTTGATATAGTCTATCTGGATTTTCAAAAGGCTTTTGACACAGTCCCTCACCAAAGGCTGCTGAGAAAATTGCACAGTCAGGGGATAAGAGGGCAGGTCCTCTTATGGATTGAGAACTGGTTGAGATCCCGGAAACAAAGAGTAGGTGTCAATGGGAAATTTTCACAATGGAGAGAAGTGAAAAGCGGTGTGCCCCAGGGCTCTGTCCTGGGACCGGTGCTTTTCAATCTGTTCATAAATGACCTGGAGACAGGGATAAACAGTGAGGTGGCCAAGTTTGCCGATGACACAAAACTTTTCCATGTGGTAAAAACCAGAGAAGATTGTGAAGAGCTCCAGAAGGATCTCTCCAAACTGGGGGAATGGGCTGAGAAATGGCAAATGCGTTTTAATGTAACCAAATGTAAAGTAATGCATATTGGGGCAAAAAATCCAAACTTCATCTATCAACTCATGGGCTCTGAGTTATCCGTGACGGATCAGGAAAGAGATCTTGGTGTGTTGGTGGACAGCTCCATGAAGGTGTCTCCCCAATGTGTGGCAGCGGTGAAGAAGGCCAATTCCATGCTAGGGATTATCAAAAAGGGGATTGAAAATAAAACAGCCAACATTATAATGCCATTATACAAAACAATAGTAAGGCCCCACCTGGAGTATTGTGTACAATTCTGGTCACCGCATCTCAAGAAAGACATAGTGGAACTGGAAAAGGTGCAGAAGAGAGCGACTAAAATGATTACTGGGCTGGGGCACCTCCCTTATGAAGAAAGGCTAAAACATTTGGGCCTCTTTAGTCTGGAAAAAAGGCGATTGAGGGGGGATATGATTGAGACATACAAAATAATGCAGGGTATGAGTAAAGTGGATAGAGGGAAGCTCTTCTCCCTCTCCCAAAATACCAGAACTAGGGGACATACACTCAAATTGAGGGCTGGGAGAGTAAGAACTGACAAAAGAAAATATTTTTTCACCTAGCGCGTTGTAAGTCTATGGAACTCCCTGCCACACAATGTGGTGATGGCATCTGACCTGGATGCCTTCAAAAGGGGATTGGACAGATTCCTGGAGGAAAAGTCCATCATAGGTTACAAACCATGATGGAGATGTGTAACCTCCAGGGTTTAAACCAGGGTACTTCAAGGGCCAGATGCAGGAGAGTGGTATCAGGAGACAGATATCTAGTCTCATGCTCTCCCAAACACATCTGGTGGGGCCGCTGTGAGATACAGGAAGCTGGACTAGATGGGCCTTTGGCCTGATCCAGCATGGCTCTTCTTATGTTCTTATGTTCTTATGTTCTTATGATGTCAGTCAGGGTTTGCCTCTTGGTACTGTATTTCTTCTATGTGTCCCAAACAAAGGTATATAGTAACAAAAGTTACTGAAAATGTTTTCCCTTCTGGTCAAATTCTCAAATACTGCCTGTGTGAATTTATGGGGAATGCTGGATCAGTATATGTAAGGAACAGAACTACAGTGGAGCCTTGTATAACAAACAGTTTGTATAACATAAAATCTGTACAACATAAAACATTCCGGTGATAGGGAATATCTGCTTAACATAATTGCCTATGGGGCGAATCCATACAACATAAAATGTGATTACTCCGTTTTCAATGCATTCCTATGAGAAATTTGTATAAAGGAAAATTTGCTTAACATAATTTCATTTGGAACGAATTCCTTTATACAAGGTACCACTGTATAAGAGACACAGAAATCAATTTCCAAAACTAAAAGCCAGCACTCAGTACAAATTTCTATTTCACATAGGACGTAACTGTTCTGTAGCTCATTTGCACAATACAGTGGTACCTTGTATAAAGGAATTAATTGGTTCCAAATGAAATTATGTTAAGCAAATTTTCCTTCATGCAAATTTCCCATAGGAATGCATCGAAAACAGAATAATCCCTAATCACAACCATTTTTATGTTGTACGGATTTGCCCCATAGACAATTCCATTACGCAAATTTCCCCTATCTCTGGATTTTTTTATGTTGTACAGATTTTATGTTATACAAACCATTTGTTATAGGAGGGTCCACTGTAATTACCCACAAAAATCTATGAAAGTTAAACATGTTCTTTTTTGGAACTATACAGGCTGCTCTTGCATAAGACTCTCTGCATCAATTCTTCTGATACTTCTTAGACTTGATCTACTTGATCTCATCAGAAGGGGTCACTGTCCCTGCAGATTTCATTCAGTTCTACTGAGAAGTTTTCAAAGCTGTTGGCAGTTTTCTTAAAAGGGAATTTTAAAACTGTTTGCTGAAATCCGGCAGATATATTTTCCTCCTGCGAGCTATCCTACCTGCAAATTTTACACAACGTAGCAGAGAGAAAAATAATTGCCATTGTCATCATCTTAGAGCTGTAAGTTATAATGATTCGTTGTGCATCCATGGCAGACACAACATTTTGCTTTCCATGTCAAGATTCAGAGTTGGACCTGGTGCCTTTCAAAACACGTCTACCAAACTAGGAGGTATGCAGAATCATATAATAAGGACCCAAACCGAATATTTTGGCTAGTATTGTCATAAGTCCACTTTCAGCGCTGCTCAGGGTGAATAAATTATGCAATTATGTTAAGCAAATTTCCCCTATCTCCAGAATTTTTTATTTTGTACAAATTTTATGTTATACAAGCTGTTTGTTATACAAGGGTCCACTGTGTATATAATGCTATATCATGTTAATGTTTTGGTTATAGAAAACTATTTAAATTGTTATTATTAATGTAATGCTTATTTTTCTCCTTCGTTTACAGAACAGTGGTCCAAATATGAATGATTGACCTATTAAACTGGAGATAGTTCACCTTACAATAATTTCACAATTATCTATCTATGTATTTCTAACGGTATATAACCAACGAATCAGTAATTTTCTGATATAACTGTAAAACTAATTTTAAAAATGAAACCTTCATCTGGTTGTAAATATTAAGATTAAAACAACTCCAGCAAAAATGAGTCTTTATGTAGAAAATCATGATTTAAATCGAGCCTTACTGACTAGTGATTTAAATCAAATCCACCCTAATGCTGCTGCAATGTTATAACACATGCACTATGCTGCAGATAAATGACCCAAATAACTTGATTATAAAGAAGATCAACACAGCATTAAAATGTCAGTATTTACTTCGTTAAAAAAAGCTTCCAATGAATATTTCTGCCCATCAGCAGTTGCTCTCCATGCAGCTAACTAAATACTGATTAGAAAACTACAATACCAACTATGGAAAAGCTACAACAGCTGATGTGGCACTCTTGACCTATCCATACTATGTATCTTGTTCATGGTCACTGACTCTGCTAAGTTAAGATTCAAGTTTTTAAGCATCTAAAACAATTTTAAAAACTCAGTTATGCAGTTGCAGTGTAAGTTTTGGAAGCAAACTGGCATAATTTAAGAACTATTTGGAAACATTATCTGTTGCATTCTGAATTGTCCAATTAATAGTTCCTTTACAGTGAAAACTGTTTGCTATTTTAATGAAAGGATCAGAGCTCAGCCTACAGGCTTTAATAGCAACTTTATGAGAAAAAAAGAATAATTTCCTGTACAAGATATAGTAATTCTCATTCAAACTGGAGAGCTGGAAGTGAGCCTATGGATAATTGAGCTTGGTCCCTTATCAAGGAGGCACACTGGGGACTCAAACACCCAACCTCTGGTTCCAAAGCCAGATACATAAGCCACGGAGCTATCATACTTTACATTGTTGATATGCCAGCAGAGATGGGAGCATATCAGCTACTCAAGTGACCTCATTTGAAAGCTGCCTTGAGAACTCTCATTGGGAGAAAGGTGGCTTACCAATGAGGAAAAAAATTAAATAAGTAAATAAATGTATCCTTTTTGGCAGCTTAACATGAAACCAACATCTTTAGGGACAATGAATAGATATCAGATGTTTCCTTTCCGGTAACTAGTGCTTTGCATAAAAACTAATAGAAAGGGGGCTTTGAGTTTTTAATTCCAAATCAGGTCAAAATCCAGTGTATTTTAAAGAAAATTGCAATTCTATCTATTTACCTTAAGAGGTGGAACTCTGGGCTCTTCTCTAGGCGGTGGCTCTCTATCAGATGAACTCGATGTGTTACGGTGAGACGGATCATCTTCAATCCTAGCTCGCTTTTCTTTGCAGATTCCAAACCCATGGTGTTCAGCAGTCTTCCTCTTCGGAATCTCCAAGTCTCTACTTTCACTTCTGATTTCAGGTGATTTTGTGGCTTCAGTTGCCTTTGAAGAATAAGATCCTTCAAAGCGACTCTGTGTGGAGCCTTGAAGTTTGTAAGACTTATTTCTGCCCATTTCAGTGAACTTTTCTGTCGACGATGAGGCATACAGCTTATCATGCAATTTAGATGGAAGAGATTCGGTATTTTTGCATCCAGTCACTTCTGCTAGAACAGACACTTCCAGCTGAGAGACCGCACCTTTTTTCTCAATCCTTTGTTGGGGACCATGGTTTTTAATTTTTAATATTTCTGAAGAAGAATGTTCTGCAACAGAAGACATAAAAGCCTTTTCTGTTTCAATATGTGATCTACATGGTTGATTAGCAAGGTTTATAGACTGGGATTCTTCCACAGCTGAACTTTCAAGTATGGCAGATTTCATAACATCAGGTGCTCCTTGAAGTTGCTTCTGTTGTGATGCAAGATTCTCTTCTTGAGAAGCACTGGAAAGGGCAGACGTTTCTTCTTTCAGGGATGACAAGGATTCTTCAGACAAACATGGTGATTTTCTTTCCTGAACAAATCTTTCACTCATGGGGGAATTAGAAAGGGGAGATGCTTCTGAAGGTAGCATTAAACTGCTTGAATGAGATGTTTCAGAAGCTAAAAGAACAGACGACACGGAAGAGGTTTCAGATGTCAAGGGTAAGTCAGACATTGGTGACGTTTCAGATGGTAAAGGTAAATTAGAAACTGGTGATGCCTCTGACGTTAGAGGCAAATTTGACATGAGGGATGCTTCTGAAGTTACAGGTGAGGGTGGCATTGGAGATACTTCAGACACTAAAGATGAGTTCAAATTATCATCATTAAGTTTTTGTTGACTATCAGCTTCAGTGTTTTCAGTGCAAGACATGTCAGATGAACTCGCTGTTTCCAGAGAAACTGGAGTAAATGGCTCCTCTGAAGTAGATTGTGTGTCCCCTTCAGGAGATGCGATACTGACAGATGGTTCCTCCGGGCTTTCGGAAGAAAAGGAAGTTTCAGAAGTGCAAGCATTTTCAGATGACTGCTCATCAGGGTCACTTTGCAGCTCCATATGTACAGCGACACTTCCACCAATGAATAAGGAACCATTGAGGACAGGGGAGTATTTTCCATCAGGACTTAGCTCTTTTGTGGAGTCAAGACCTTTCTCTTCTGTATTATTGAGTGAATTTGTAGATGAAGCAGATTGTGAAGGTGATGAACTACTTTCTAGCTGATCACTCATGGCTGGTATTTCTTCTTGGGGATATTCCAATCTCTCCTCCACCTTAATCTCGATATGAGATATCGTACTTACTACATCATTCATCACAATGTAAGATTCAGAGTTCCCTATAACTGGTACTGTTTCTGTTTCTTCAGTAATACCAACAGGGCTGACTGGTTCTTCAGAATTCACCTGTTCCACTTTAAGGTTCTCCACATGACATTCACAGATACTTGTCTCAACCTCCTCAGCAATTTCTTCTTGAATAACAGATTCTTCAGGTATCAAAATGTCTTCAGCTTCAGCTATTAGCTCCTTGGATGGAATATGTTCTCTACTACAAAGTGAGTGACAGAAATCTCTGTCTGGTAATAGTGATAACTGGCTGCCTTTCTCTTCCTGATTGTCAAAAGTTGAGTCTCTTGAAGGACCAGGCAAATCTGAAGATCCACAAACGGAATTATCTTCATCTTTATTATTGTTCTGGACAGATGTAAGCTTCATAGATTCTTCTATTGACATTCCTAGCCTAATTAGAAATGATGCAGTTAAACAGCACAGCCATCATACTTCAAGTAAACAGTTCAGAAATTTCAGAAATATATTTGTAAAAAAGCATTCATTTCATTATATACTGCATTTTAAAACCCTCTGGTGAATCAGTAGACAGTGCAGGCCAAGTATGGTCAACACAGCACTCTGGAAATCTAGAAACAGCACATTTTCATGACTTAACATCCACAGATTTCCAAACCATGAAATGGAATGTTAAGCCATGAAAAAATTGTGATAACCCGTAGGCTTTCAAAACATTAATGTATTAATTTTTAATTGTAAATTTGTAACTAGAAGACCTGTATCACCAAAACACAAAGGCTCAAAATTTCAATTTCACTAAATATTGATGGATATTTCCACAACAATTTAAAATTCAGTTTTGTGTGCAAGATTCTGAATTTTAAAAAAACTCAGCTGCAATATAGAACTGCTAATAATTTGAAATATCTAGCAAACACAGTTGTAATATTTAAAGTAACAACTAGATATAGCTCAGTAAACATAAGCACAGTGGTTCACACTCTCTGAGAAACTAGCACAAAATCTCTGAATTGATATTGTATTAATTTTGTTCAACAGCACAATTTATCTTGCGTTGCCTTAACTTCAGTTACTCAGGCCATGCATAAACTAGAATAGAGTTGGCTTAATGCTTCAGCAAGGGTCAAATAAGGTCTTAGTGCCAAATTACACTTTGCATAAACAATTACAGACATAAAGTATAACTTAAAATGCGACAGGACAGGCTGCCACTTGAAGTACTGACATGGTTTTTTATCTGGTTTCTGCAATACCAGAGCTGCTGCTAATAATGTAAACTATCTAGAATTACACTGTCTCTTCCAGATGCATTGCCAACAACATTACCTAGAGCAATAGAAATGGCATTGCCTCTGTTCAAGACAAAGAACATAACTAAGACATATGGTACAAACCATGTAAAATAAGGCAGTTTTCATGTTAATGTATATTGGAAGCCGATCCTTTTCTTTTCTTTCCCTCCATCCCAAGGTTTTACTTTTATACTTACTTTTCTCCATAAAACCTTTCAAAGAACGTCTCTTTCCAAGGTTCTGTTCTCTTTTCCTTTTCAATCTCTTGTCTGATGCGCAACTGCATTTCAGGAGTAAATTCACCTAAAAGGTACAAACAGAGGAATATTAAGTATAGGCTCCCATAGATATTGTCTAAGGGTGCAGATGGGATTTGAAGGTCTTGGTGGAAGCCCCACGGAACAGAGACTGTGCAAAAACTGCTGCAACGTTTCCAGAGGGACCCTGTTCCAAAGATTCCAGGGCATGTATCTATCCCTATCTTTCAAAAATCATCCAGCTGTAGTTCCTTTTTGTGTCTTGAGAGCCATTCCAGAAGGTCCCTCACTGCTGAGGACCAGCTTTTCAGGTGTTAAGGAGAGCTGCAGCAGGTGAGGTACTTCAGTATCTGTCCTTGTGGTGTGGATTATATTGCATTATATTAGTAGGTCTATTCTACCATTATTTCTATTACATCTTCACTTGTGCAAAGGTTATTTCAATGCAAAACAAATCTGAGAGAAACCAACATGAGGGTCTTGATTGTGGTGTTACCTTTATTATTTCTAAAGTAACTGGTAGGATTTAGTCACATGCATTTAGATGTCTAGAGTTGACACTGATGAAAATGCTTGTTCACATTTTAAGGAAGGTTGTTCAAATGACCTTCTACAATTAGGTATCAGTAAACAAATGTACTCAAATCAGTTTGAAGACGAATCAATGCATCTAAATTTTTAAGCCTTACTGCTTTACGTTTTCTTGAATGAAAGTATTTTTAAGTGTGTGAATTCTTGGTCATGACACAAGATAGCATTTCTTGAGGAAAGAAAAATCACTGTTTGGTTAAATCTAATAACAAGTAGAAAATTACCTTCTGCCAATCGTTGTTTCCACCCTTGTGCTGCATATGCAAAGAATTCATTATTTAGAGCGGAACTACTGAGGCGCAAAACTCCATCACTTCCCATCTAGAAAATAAGCCGGTGGTAGCAGAAGACACTGTCAGAGATTGCTTCAACTAAGAGCACATAAGAATAGAGCTCCAATTATGTGAAATAGGGAAGGATAGAAAATGGGAATAACAAAAGGAATAATCTCTTGATATTTAAATAGCATTTTCATTATAGTCATCATATTAAATGCAAGTGGCCTAATCCAGCATCAATGTACCTACATTAATGATGATCATGAAGCTGTGATTTTAATAATCAAATTCTATGGATGTTTGCCCAGGAACAAAAACCTTATTGTATTTAATTGGGGTTTTTTTTCCAGATAAAGATGCTTATGATTGTGAATGTGTCTAATTTAGATGTATGACCATTATTTATGCAAGCAAAATGTCGAACAAAAATTTCTGAAAGGAACTGAAAACCACAGATATAAAAGAAATAATTTTAGGAACACTGGAAATATTAAAAGTCATTGAACAACAAGGATATAATATTGAAGAAAATGCAGCATTGCTACCTCACGACCAATTACTGAAGCAACAGTATATTTCATCTTCATTAGACATTTATGAATTATCAAATTCTTTTGTATAGACATTTATGAATCTATCAAATTCTTTTGTATAGAAATTCCATGGTAGCAGAGACAAACAGCATTAGGAACACAATATTTTCCATGCTCTCTCTTGATCAACAATCCAGTGGTGATCTTGAGATGCATAGAGAAAAGACATTTGGGATATAAGGGTGATTATAAATTTAGGACATTGAAAAGAAGCAGTTTATATATATATATATATATATATATATATATATATATATATATATATATATATATATATATATATATATATATATATATATATATATATATATATATATATATATATATATATATATTTGTTTATTTTACTTTGCCAAGATATTGTACTAAGAGTTGCTTTTCTTTTTTCTTATTCCATGAGTAATTGCTTTGAATTACATTACATTATATATATATATATATATATATATATATATATATATATATATATATATATATATATATATATATATATATATATATATATATATATATATATATATATATATATATATATATATATATATAATAAGTAATGTAATTCAAAGCAATTACTCATGGAATAAGAAAAAAGAAAAGCAACTCTTAGTACAATATGTTGGCAAAGTAAAATAAACAAAAACAGTGAGCATATTGTGTTACAGTATTTTGAAGATGAATAGATGTATTTCACTCCGAGCTTTCATTGATCAAAGCCACTTTTTCAAGTCTACCAAGTGGATTTTGATCTATAAATGTTCACAGTGAAATAAATCTGTTAAGTCTTTAAAATGGCACAATATTTTGCTTTCCCCCACCAGAGACAGACAATACTGAGACAAACTAAGATGGTTGCTTCTTTGGATCTTATAAAAATCTAGCAAATACTCAAGATGCTAAGAAAGACTTGGCAGGATGCACTGCTGAACATGTTAGGAAAAGGGATCATTGTAACACCAAGAAGGTTAAAGAGGCAGCAATAGTCCTATATATTACATATATCCCAATTAGACATGGGCACGACTCGGCGAAATTTTCGTTTCCATTTCCGTTTTTCGTTTCCGTTACGTAACGGAAACGGTAACGATAATTAAGCTGTCAGAACTCGAACTCGAACCGAAAAAAGAAAAATTTGGTCGGGTTTTTCGTTTTCGTTTGTGGCATCACGGCAATCGCGCAGGAGGCGGCAATCTCCCTTGATGCTTATTGTTGCCTAACAAAACAACAAACTGCCCCCTTTCTATCGTGTCCTCTGGAAATCCTACTAAAGAGCCTCGATTGTTTTCGCTTTCCCCCCATTAGTGAAGGTGCTTCTTCTGTCCTCCCCCCTTCCCCAAAAGCCTTAATGGCAAAGTGGACGAGCAGCTCCGGCCTCCCTTTTCTCACCAAAGCCTCCCCCCTGCAAATGCTAGTGGCGGGACAGGAAGGGCGCAACGCCAAGCGCCGGCGGAGGATTAAGCAAGGAAGGCGGGTTGCTCGGAGGGAGATCTTTGATCGCCGCTCTCTCTCTCTCTCTCTGCCCCCCCGCAGCCCGCAAGGCGGGAGGGTGGCGCGCCTTCCTCCTCCTCCTCCCAATATGGTGGAGGTGTGTGTGCATGCCGGAGCTCGGGCGCGCATGTGTGCGCATGCATGTGTGTTCGCTCCAGCCGGGGCTGCTGCAATGCGGCTCCTTTGTGTCTCCCTGCCTTCCAAGGGCGGGCGCGTCCAGCCTCTGCGACGACGAGGAACCCGCGGCAACGGGAGGAGGGATGTGCAATCCCAGTATCAATTACCTGTCTGCCTGCTCCGCCTCCCTCGCTGATTGACGGCCTGGATCACGTGAGAGTGTGGGGGGGAGAGAGGCGGAGGAGGAGGAGGAGGAAGAGGCGAGGACGGCGGGGCGGGCGCTCGCACCTGGAGCTGGAGGAAAAAGGAACACCCGACGGGGATGCGCTCGGCTGGGGTCGCAGAGTATCTGCGGTGAGCTCTCTAGGTAACCCCTCCCGCCGCTTCCATCTCTCCCCCTTTCAATGTTAACAATGGGCTCGGCCCGCCACTTCCATCTCTCCCCCTTTCAATGCCAACAATGGGCTCGGCTCAGGCGGTGGAAACGACAAACGACACGACAAATTTTTGAAAAATTTCGCGACAAACAGAAACGACCCAAAACGGACCCGTTCCGACAAACGAAAACTCGAAACGTCATTTTTTCTGGTCGTGCCCATCTCTAATCCCAATCCACAAGTAGTACAATGACTGCAGCAGGGAAATAGGCCTCTATTAGAGGAGGGCAATGATCTTTTACAGAATGCACAATTCCTTTAGTAGGAAAATCTGAAATATGGGCTTGCCCATTTTACAGATGCATAATTCTATTTTTGAAACATATTTGCTAAGAGATTAAAATTGTATCTCAGAGTGAACACTGAGATGAAAGAATTTTTTTAGTTTAAAAATAAGTATTTACTTCACTAGTCCAAGGAAACAGAGATGGCACAATTAACAACTAAAACTAGATTAGAATTTGGAAAAACATGCAATAAAGCATTTTTAAAATACACTATTATTTTTATGGTTTAAAGAAACGCTGTACAACAGAGACAATGTGTTAATGAGGCAGAACAACAAATGTTTCAAAAGAGGTTTAAAAACCAAATCTGTTGGACTTGGAATTCCAGTGGGGTTTTCTTTTCTTTTTCTTTTCTGATTAAGCACAACGGAGGAATTAATTCCTAAAAATAAGCCACCATTTTATTTAAAAATCCACACGAAAAACATTAAAGAAAATGCCATCAAATTTATTTAAGGGGGGAGTTTGTCATAGCCTTGTGGCTATTTTTATAAGCCATGAAAATGGCAAACACTAGTAGACAGACTTAGGCAATTAATTTTCTATTAATGTCTTACTTAACTCCTTTGTTGCTAAAGCCCACAGTGAAATGTGTGGACAGCATGTAGTTAAATATACTCTCTTTTCAAATCTTCATGCTTTTCAAAGGATAGGACATTATTTTACAGGTATTCAAATTCTTTTACAATGGCTATATATTAAGGAAGCATAAATCCATTATCAATCCCACCTCCTCTAGCTCAGTCCAATGCCGCTGCTGCTCTCATGTAAATCTACTGTTCACGCTTACAGTACAATTGATATATATGTAAGATATACTTCTCAAACAAAAGGTTCTGTTAATACAGGCAGAGATTCTACTATTAACTAACATAGGAAGTAATATATTCTACAAGGACTGATTATGCTATTTTTTGAAATAAAATTAAGACTTTAATATCAAGACTCCAGAGGCTTTCCTCATAAAATTAACTACAAATCAGTAGCAAAATGTTTACAGTTTTAATACAAATCTTTAAATGTTGCACATTTGGAAGAATATAGAGCAAAAAAAAGGATTTTATATATTTTCTTGCAGGCGAAACGTGAAATAAATGATGAGAAGACTGGCAGCTACCAATCATTCAGTTTGATAGACATACACAAATTAAAACCACTCTTTTCATTAAGTTATGATGGAACAGCCTCTAACATAATGTGAAGCAATTATTGGTATGTGGCTTCACAGTTTGGTCAGATCTCCTGAGAGTCAATTTGTCACACATGAGATGTGAGTTCTCTATGTTACATCTCTGTGATCACTATGTTTAATCCAATTTTATCTTTATCATGTGCAAGATGCTTGCAAGGGCAGAAAAGATCTGAAGTAGCATTATCACACTCTTGTTAGTATTATGTAAAGCAAATTAAACTGTTTATGTCAAATCACTTTCTTTTTCTGCCTAGCATTTCACTCTGGATTCAAACAAGTAATAAATGCTAGAAGAATTTAGAAGAAAAAAATTGTTCTGTCAAATCCAGAAAAACAACACACAGAGAGAAGCTGAAACCCTATTGCTTTCCAAAGTCAGATGAAACTAGAGGTCCATTTGAATCAGTTGAACTGACAGAGGAGTTCGTTCATTCACCTTTCCGCACAAAGAAGAATGCTTCTTTCCTTACATTGACAACACTGATTCAGTGGGGTTCCTCTAGTGAGACTTTATATGCTAAACAACAGGATTTCCACCAGCATGTGATCCAAAAAGACTGAAGAAAAGTGCTACACAAATTTGCATATAATAACATCTCAGTACAAAAGCTTGCATGGAAGAGCTTTTCACTAGATACACATGTCACATTAAAAACTGCTCAATGTCAAAGCATACAACAAAACAATGTGATTGACTTGAAATCCAATAGCAGAAGAGAGCAAAGCTGGGGAGAATTTTGATGACCTCCCCTTCTCTTTGCAGGCCTCACTCCATAACTGGAAAATGTGCTCCAGAGACCGAGGAGACTTTCCAACCTCTGTTTTTTGAGTATCTATGTTGGGGCTGTGGAGGGAGGGCAGAAAAGTTATGTTGCCCTTTCACGGATATATAAGAAATCTTGCATATTATCGCTTTCATTACTTTATTTTCATCTGCACTTTTCTTTTGTAATATGATTTCTTCAAATTTTACAATTTCCTTACATTTACCATTTCTTTTTACCCAATCTTTCCTCCATTGCTCTAATTGGATAAGATTAAACCATGATATTCTCTCCACTCCTAATGATTATTTTATTTGCTCTTTATTTCCTTATGTTTCAAACCAATATTTTATCCTAATAACTTGTTTCTTTCTTAACCCATTCTCCATATTTCATTTTTCTTTGTGAAATTCCCCAGCTCTACCACTGGTCATAATGGAGAAATTGATGGGATAAATATTTTTCTATACCTATTCCAAACTACAACCATAATTAAATATTCTGAACCTCATATGCTGCATAATATAGAATATTCCCTGGGTATGAATATAATTCTTGTGATTACATATTCAACCTTATTAATTCATTGAATTGGGATATAACATCAATTGTATGTCTTATTTGATTGCTTATATACTGTAGCCTCAAATTAAGAAGTCCAAACCTTTCCACTTTTTGAAATTTATACCATCTATTTTAATTCATTCTTGACTCTTCATTACCAAATTGTTTTGATATGTTTGAGGCCTACATCATACTGAACTGGAAAAGTACAGGCATAAGTTACAAAACATGTACATCTTGCCATCTAAATACTCTGACAACAGGAATTAACTCTCCAATATGGTTGGAGAGACAAAAGGCATGATTCTAAAGAAATTTTAAAAAAAAACAGAAACAGAAAAATGAAGACAGGGAGTTAAGAGTGCATTATCAAGCAAAGATGGCTGAAATCCAGTTGGTGAAACTTATGCTGCTAAGGCTGGTGACAACATCAGCTGCAATGTATATTTAGGAATAAAGCCTTTCTGATTTCTTTTCTACAGCTCCTGTGGAATCACTTTCATTGTCTGGAAGCCATTTAGGCCTGTGGCACAGGAGGACAACTGATGTTGCCAGGGTTACTTTACTGATAGTGTGGTCCCCCTACTATGTCTGATAAAGTGGACTGTCCATGAAAGCTCACATTAAAGTAGAACAGTTCGTCTTTAAGTTGCTTTGTTTTTGTTTTCTTTTGTGTCTCTGGATATTGCCCAATATGTTTAATTTTGGCAATTAAATCGTTCCCACTCCCATCATGCAGCTCCCAGCGGATGATAAAAGAGATTATATGGAAGACTCAAATGCTTTGGAAAAGAAATCAGAAACATTTAATATGTGAAAAAAATGGATCTGCTTCTGCTGCTGACATCCTCAACCTTATGAGTGTTAAGTTGCAGCAACAAGACTTCAGCACACATGTTGAGATGAATGGAAATTAGTCATGTTCAGTACTTTTGCAGTCATGGCAAATCCCTTACAGATTTCAATGAGACTGGAAATTAACTCTAAATCCAATGCAATGTAACCGGACACATTTTGGGCAAAATACAAAATAAATGCTGTTTCCTGTGGACATGCAGATATAAGCACTAAATGTACACATTATAATATATAAAACACAAAACCAAGCTAGCATGAAGTCCAGAAGGACTGAGTATATTAATATTGAAACTGACACTGGTGAATATACAACATTTAAATCAACACCATCAGACTGTCTTGATTCAATATTGGATATTAAAAGGATAAAAATGTTAAATCCACCAGTGCTAGGGGTCAATTTGAACATTCTCCATGGCAACATAATGCATATGAACGTGTAACACATCTGTTGAAATGGTCATTTGATCTCTGCAACACTAACTCATTGCTGCTGTTCTGGGCACAAATTGATTGGGGTGGGTTGGAACCACCTATTGAACTAAAAATTAACAATGGCAAATTAATGTATGCAAATAAATTAAACAGTGTTATATAGAATCAAACCATTCATCCATATAGCCCAGTACAGTCCACCATAACTGACATGCTTGCTAGTTTCCCTCTTGCTACTTGAAGTATTCCTTCAGGATGCTAGTAACAAAACATGTACTGGTACTTCTGAATTCAAAGGATGTACTCTGTCTAAATTATGACATTGAAGGGAAAAAAACAAATTGAATGAGGATGGGCTTAACACACAAGTAAATACAGTGTACTCCTATTTGAACCTTGCATCAGACAGCCTGTGTAAAAGAAATACCAAGTCCAACTGGGAGACTAGAGAGTAAGTTACTAGAACAACCAGCAGGTAATCGCAAATTGCATCTTCTTAGGAGGAACACAAAGAAGATTGGATGAGAGTACCATTTCTTAAAGACAATGGCTACAATCCAAAAAAGGAGAAACATGAAATCCATCTGCTCAGTAGAAGAACAGCATATTATGTGAAACAGGCAGACGAGGGAACTGAAATACCAAAATAAAATTCCTGTGACACATTCTGGAAGGCAGCCAATGTCTTAAATAATTATAGATTATTCTAGGGTAACTAAATGATTTATAAAAATATCATACAGAAAAATGAACTTTAGATATCCGTAGAGCATAAAAGCACTTAAGATGTTGCTGGTACATTTTTTGTTTTTAATGGAAGGGTGACAGCTTCTTGAAAAATGCTAAGGACAAAAATATATGTTAAACACTCATATTGATTTGCAATCATGTGTAGCTAAGTGCTTTTGGAATCTATCTGTCAAGTCAGAACCAAGTTATGGCAAATCTAATAGGGCTTTCAAGGGAAGGCAGATATTTAAGGAATCATTTTACCAGTTCCACACACACCCCAGTGAACTTCCACTACTGAGCAGGGATTTGAAACCAGGCCTCTTCAGTTCAAGTTCATGACTCCATCCATGACACCAAACTAGACCACCTCATTATTACATAAAAGAAACTGGTGCTATGGCATACAGCGAAGAGCAACTTGAGATAAAAATGGAAGAACTGGTGTTTTATGTTATGCTTTTTTTCTGCTGTGCTGCTTGAGGCGTACTATCTTATAGGCTCCCATGACACTTCCAAAACCAAGTGACTTAACCTTTGGGACTGGTGGCCAAGGTGACACTGGTGCAACCCCATCATGGATAGTACATCTCAACCTGGCTCAACTGAAATTGGTGATAAATATGGTAAGTGAATCTGACAAAGAGCAGATGTAAGCAGGACCAGTGTTGAGCATTAAGGATGGAATTCCTAAAGAGCATCTGCTGGGGAAGGCTATCAGTTCCTGATACAGTAACCAACCACCTATCACAGAGGTAAGGGACCCAACCTGACCTGCAATAATTGAAGATCCATGATATGTGGATGCTGGGTCGGGTCAGGACTTGGGGGCCTGCCTGGGGCCCCTACACTTACTTGAGGCCTGGCTCTACCTCGAATGGGCCTCCAATGGCCTTCCCAGGCCTGTTGGAAGCCCCATAAGAGCTTTCCAGTGATCTGGATATCACTTCCAGTTTTCCAGAAGTCACTTCCAGTTCACCAGAAAGCACTTCTGGGGCCTCTGACAGGCCCGGGAAGGCCATCAGAGGACTGAGAAGTGGTTTTCAGCAATCCAGAAATGACTTCCGGTTCACCAGAAAGCACTTTTGGGGCCTTCGACAGGCCCGGAAAGGCCATCGATGGCCCTTTTGGGGCAACGCCAGGCCTGGGGTAAGTACAGAAGGCCTGAAACAGGCTCATCCAGCTTACCCAGGGGGCCCTGCATTTCAAATACTGCGGTTCTACTGTAATATGAAAGCAGAAAGGAACACTGTAATATGAAAGCAGAAAGGCTACCTTGACAGGGACCAGGACATGTTGGGAATGCTATTTAGTACTGTAATGAGGATATGGTAGCTAAACAATTGAAACAGGAAGAATGTGCTTAATCTTCTCATGTACAGAGGACAGCACGGGCTTCCAGATAGGTAGGGATAAGGTCACAACTCCTTGCTTTATGGTCACTTCTCTGGCTGTATCACCACTAAATATTCTTCACAAAATATGATCAATAGTTCATGTTGCTAATGATTCTGTAGCTTCTTGGTCTGCACTCAAGTCTTGGCAGATGCGCCAATGAGTTTTTCATTTTATTATGTCCACTACATCCTGTTTTCAAAAGACATTATAGGTGCAATTTGATAAGAAAAACAAATCCAGGATGCTTGGCCCTCTGGTTTCCCTTATGCCAATGTTCCAGCACCATTTAATGGCGGTTGTTGTGGGATGATACTTGGGAGTAAAAAACATGTTGATCTATTGACATCTCCTAGCCTTGATTGTTTCTGCAGTAGTTTATCCTTTTGGCTGCCTTTCCACAATGATGGTGCTTTGTATGACTGCTCCATCTCTAGCAATAATCATTCTCAACCCACATAAGGTCATCTTGTAAAGCTGTACCTGTAAATGGCCAAGCATGCATTTTTTGAGAAGCTGACCCACCAAAATTATTCTTCAATTTTAAATGTTTTAAAAAGCAATATATATTTAAATTATTCCAATAGGCCATGGCTTCCTCAGAGCAGGGATAAAAGCTCACTGCAGTAATTAATTTGAACCTAGGAGAATATTTTGCATCTTAACCTAAAGCAGGGGAAAATCTGAAAGGAAACAATGTGAACATCAATTTCTAGATACCATGGGATATCATTTAAATAATTTCCTTACAATATGACTTCCCAGTTGGGCCTCTGGTACAGGGAAATACTGTACATGGTCTCTTCTACATTTGTAATAAAAATATTTCAACACAGCCCCTCCCTGTTACAAAACAAGTTTATTGTCAAAATTTAGACTTTAAGCTGTTTGCAATGAACAAATCAAACAAAAGCAATTGAAACAGTTCAACGCAACCTTGCAAACAGCAGAAAGTCCATAAATTTTGACAATAAACCTGATTTGCAATGGAGGTTGAATAATTTTTATTACAATTGTATTTTAAATACTCTTTTTAAACCTAGCTTCTGTGGTCTAAAATTATAATTATAATAATTTTCACAATTACAGTTATAATTATTTTACTATTTATGTAGGTTTTCTAAAAAAACTGCTAGACTGTTATATTTAATTTCAGGATACCAAGAAGCTGTTCAGTGACACAGAATTATATTAGAAAATCTGTATTCATATATTCATATAAATAGGGGCACAAATTCGAGCCATGCACTATGTTACTTGAACACTGAATTACAGTGACCCCCTGTCTATCGCAGGGGTTAGGGATCCAACCCAATCTGTGATAATTGAAAATCCGTAATATGTGGATGCAGATCAGGCTGGGCCTGGGGGGGGCTAGCTGGGGGCTCTTGTACTTAACCCCAGCCTGGTGCAGCCCCGAATGGGCATGCGAGGGCCTTCCCAGGACTTCTGGAGGCCCCAATAGGTTTACTGGAAGTCACTTCTGGTTCACAGGGATGCCCCTTGGGGGCCTCCAGAAGGCCCGGGAAGGCCCTCACAGGCCTGTTTGGGGCAGCTGCAGTCCTGGAGTAAGTATGGGAGGCTTGAAACAGGACTCCCCCCCTATCCTAGGGGGTCTTTTTTCATATACTGCAGTCCCGCGATATAGCGGGACTGCAGTATATGAACCGCAAAAGGACGGGGCACCACTGTACAACAAATCTGAAGCATAAAAAAGAAAGGGAAAAGTAAGGGTACCCTTCTGAATGAGAACAATATGGTAGCATATAAGGTAGTGTATGGTATTTTACAGAACTGTACATCTAATCAGATGTGCAATTCGAACATGACAATCGAAATACATGAAGGACAACAGCACTGGCTTCAGAAGGACAGGCAGGCAATTTTCTTCTGTGAATAATACATTATACATGCCCTACCAAAGGCCAGTGAAGAACTTGTTGGATAGAATGCATGTGGCATTGCCCTTACAGAGAACGGCCTTATTGGCGCAATAACACCAGGCCTCTAAGGCAAAACTTCTGCTGCTGTAGAAGTAACATAATCAATAACCATGCCAACATCCATGTTTTCCACCAATATACTCGTAAAGTAAAAGGCAAAAACAAAACAAAACAAGATTAACAATAAAATAAAAATAAAAGGAAGAAGCCACCCTCCCTATATCCCATCATGACTGCAGACAGACTAATCTTGCTCCTGACAGAGACCTCTCTTTCAAGGATCTACTGCCACCTCAGGAAGTAGGCAACAATCAAAGGGACCTGTAATCAACCTGTCAAATTCTTGGTCAATGTTCTTTTTAACTTAACTGTTGTGGAGGCTAGAGAACACTTAAAATCCTTATTTATTTACTTTTTCCTGATGAGTGCTGGAGAGGTAAGTTTAAAAAATGGAGAAGTAGAGGCAGAAAAGATGGGAGCTCTCAGTCCTTGTGCTAAAGAATCAGTACTTTCTCTGTAAAAGAAACACATCTCTATGTTCTCTGTGTAAAAGAAACACATCTCTATGTACTGCCATGTTCATCTTCCATGATTAGCAGTCTTGCTGACTGGGAAGACATTGTAAACCATTGTATTTTGCCTCTTTAGAACAGCAGATACCAGCCATGTCCAGGTCAGCGTTCAACCATCTTAGACTGATTGCCCAGTCGTGTCCCTACCTAGACGAGGGGTGCCTAGCAACATTGGTACAGTTGTACCTTGTATAAAGGAATTACAGTAATACCTCAGATAAAGAATGCTTCAGATAACAAATTTTTCGGATAACAAATGGAAATTTCTGGGTATAGGGCTGCCTCAGATAACAAATGTTTCATAATGCCTTGCAAAACAGTATACCCACGATGTATTGCAACCCCTGTAGTTTGTGGAGGGGTGGGAAGAGTTAGAGTGGGTTTTTCCTTTGTTTTAGCCATTCTGGATGTGTTTTGCTGAGGGATTTGGACCTTTCGAACTTGGAAAGATAGGGAGCTAGCTTTTATTAATCTTTGCACTGCTTTTCTTTGCATTTTGGCGGGAAAAGGCTGGGTAGTCATGCTGCTTTCTTCTGTTCATGTTTACATTCTTTTCCATTTCTCTGCAGGCAAGAACAGGCTGGATTTCTCTTGCTGCTTATGTTTGTCTGTTTGCATTTTCCCCATTGTACCTTGGCCAGGAATAGGCTGGGGTAGACTTGCTAGTTTCTCTTGTCCATGTTTGCATTGCACTGCAGGGGAGGTGCTCTGGAGGGGGTATTCCAGCACTGCAGGCCTTTAAAGTGCACTTTATAAAGAGGTCTGGACCCCCCCCCCAGCTTTTTTGCCTTTTCTCAGACCTCTGGAACAGATTAATTGGTTTCCCATTCATTTCAATGGGGAACCACATTTTGGATAACAAAATTTTCGGATAACAAATTGCCTCTGAGAATGAATTAAATTCGTTATCAGAGGCAACACTGTAATTCGTTCCAAATGAAATTCTGTTAAGCAAATTTTCTTTTACACAAATTTCCCATAGGAATGCATTGAAAACAGAGTAATCCCTAATTGCGACCATTTTTATACTGCACAGATTCGTCCCATAGAAAATTCTGTTAAGCAAATTTCCCCTTTCTACAGAATATTTTATGCTGTACAGATTTTATGTTATACAAACCATTTGTTATATGAGGGTCCACTGTATTTGCACTGGTGATCTCTAAGATCTATTACTGTAATATTCTCTGTGAGGGGCTAACCTTGAGACAGACCCAGAAATGACAGCAGAGGCAGAATGTGGGAGCTAGAGTGGTATCAGGTATGAATAAATTTGATCATATCATGTTGGTTCTAATTCGCCTGGATTGCTTCATGCTGTTTTCTGAGCAAGGCTCCAAGTTCTAGTTCTAGTATACAAAGCCATTAATGGTTTGGGTCCCCATTATATATCTGAGCATCTCTCCCTTTGAACATGAGGTCATACCACCTGTTCTTCTCAGATGCCACTTTGCCATGTTAACAGAGGCAAAGAAGACTTTTGCCAGAAATTATGCCTTCTCAGTCATGGCCCAATCCGTATGGAATGGGCCTCTAGCACAAATGGGGGGGGGGTGAACCCCTCTCTAATTCTTCAAGACTCTGCGAAAGACTATCCTGCTTCCAAAGACATTCAAAGGCATCCTCTCTTAAGCTATTTCATATCTGTTCCAGGTGTCAACATCCTTTTGGGTTTGCATTTATTGCTGCTTTTATTCGAAACATTTAATGTTCATATCTGGGTAGTTACTGTTACATGTGTTACTGTCACAGTATATAAATACATTAAATTGAAAAGTAAGTTTTGAGAGCAACCCCGTCCTTTGTGGAAATTATCTGGAGATAGCCTTCCCAACTGTGATGGAGAAGCCTGACCCTTTGCTAGTTGTCCTTTTCCACTTGATAGTAAACCATTTATTTACAAATGATCTCTTCATTCATGTGGAGCTTTGACAATTAAAAAAAGAGATATGGAATACATGCAAAAGTATTGTTGAAAGATATGGCTCTAACAATAAATAATGTTTGAAACCATGTTTCTTAGCGTAGTAAGTCACACAACTAATTTGTAAACCCATTGAATTGGTGGGCATTTGGTGTGTTAATCTCTCCATAAGCTCCATTGATTCAGTCTGCCTGCTGTAGTTATGACTTACTATGCTTAGCAACAGGATTTCACCCATTATGGCCTGATTCCAAAGAAGCAAGTTCCACAGGTCCGTGGTAATTTATCGTTTCTGTTGTTTCTTAAAAAGGCAGCATCTCCCGCTGCTTGAAATTCATGGGAAAGATGGAGGAGGTGAGATTGTGAATATTTCCATCCCATTAAAAGCATTACCTTTCAAGTAAATTTTTGCATTTCTTCAGAAGATTAGAAACTATTTGAGGGGATTTCAAGAGAACAAGGTAACGTGCCACAGTGATGCTACCAGCAGCGATAGAGGGTGAAACAGAAATAAAAACAGCTTTTGCATCTCTGCTATAACATCTGAAAAGCAGGAGAGTTCAATGGAGATTTCATTTGTTAAAAAATTTATTTATTTATTTATTTATTTATTTATTTATTTATTTATTTATTTAGCTGTCACAGCTGTCTAGAATGCATGTCTCCTCTTTTTTTTGAAAATTATTTTGGGCATTACCTACCACAGCTTCTCCAGGCAAATATATATATAAAATTTAGTAATGCATGGTATAAGAGAAGCACTTACTCATGTCAGGAAGTCTGAATAACATGTGTCAAATTAAGCTGTAGATAAGCAGCAACTGGAAAAAGAAAAATGCCATGGAAGCAATTACTATACATTTTTTACTTACCTGCCTATCTACTTCTGGAAGCAAAAGCAGGAGGTATTGTTGGAAATGCTGAGGTAAGGAAAGAAATGTGTGTTTGTTTATTAAAGCCCTCAGGTTAGTGTTCACAAGAATAGATCCTGGTGTTTCTATGTCAATATCCTCGGCTTTTGTCCATTTCAAGTGTCCTGGATTGAACAAACCAAGAAATGTAAGGTTACCACAAAAACATAGTGGAGAAAAAAAGCAGTTTAAAAAAGTATGTTTCAGATTTATTTATATTTTAGATAGGGCAGCACTGTTCCATGTGATGGAGTACACTTTTTTCATGGCTTCACATATTTTCCTCCATACATCTCCCTTTTCCTTCCACAATAGTGCAACATCCATCCTCCTGACATATTGTAAAGATAAAACTTTCTATTTTATTTCAAAGATGAAATTACAAAACTAAAAAGAATGACTCCATTTCCAATCTCATTTTTCATCAACCTATACTGTTAAATTACAAATTACTGGATCACTTCATCCCTCCTGCAAAAGCAAACAAAAATGAATACTGCTTTTTTAGAAAGGAAGATAGATTTGTATCACAGCTTTTCAAGCAAATAACCAAGTATATAACACACACATTTTCTATAATCTTTATTTATTATTTTACTCTTTCATGGCAAACAACAATATATCTTTTATTCACAGCCTTCTTGCTATTCATGCCCAGCTTAGTCATAAGCAACAAAAAGATTTTTAACACTGTAAAGTTTTAACATATGATTTAAAGGGTTTAAAATGTTAATGAGGTAACTAACTTCGGCCTTGTGCGCTCTGTTACATTGGACTCCAAGTTCTATAACTCCTCTCTGCACTGTTTCCACCTCTACAGTATCTTTGAGGTACATAAATACCAAGTGTAGCTATAACACAGGTGTATACAACCTTTCTAGATTAAATGTAGACATTTATTTTTTTATTTCCTAATGATTCTTAAAATGACATTTGCCCTTTTTATAGCTGCCCAATGACTAAGACCTCTTTCTTGGTCCGGTAGTATCAATCTGGCATCAATGTTTGCTCTAATTATCTACCAGCATTGAGCAGAAGCCCTGCCCCACTATGCACAAAGTTCTGGCAATGACCTGAACTAAATAAGTGGATATACTAACTGCAGGTGCACAGCGCTGATACAGCACTGCATAGTCATGCACCCTCACAGTTTAGATGTAAAGTTGCCTGTCATGTATACATGTGAGGCATGTATTTATTATTTTATCTATTTTAGAGTATATTTACCGCACCTTTTGCCTTGGAAATGGACCCAAGGCAGCTTACAGTAATGAGGGATAATATACAGTTCATTATATCTTACAGCATTAAAAGACAACATTACATTAAAGCTATAAGAGAACACGAGCAATTAAAAGGAGAGTAAAAAAAAGTTATGAGTGATGGAAAGTAACATTGAAAACATAGTGTCAATATAATCACACAAGGTTATAAGTGGTTATAAACACAAAGTCTATGTTATCCTATAGATTCATATGAACAACACATAACAGGTAGTCCATCATTCAGGGAAAGCTTTCCTGAAGAGAAAAACATTTGTTGTAAACAGTAATTATCAAAGTTTACCAAGACAAACAAGATGAACAGTGGGTACCTCAGTTAACTGGAATTTAAGATTTTTTTCTTTAAATATGAAAATTAACTATTTTTAGATATGTGTTTTAGACAATGGGTAATGCCTTGAGTGTATAATACAACTCACAAACCAACTCACAAAAATATAAATCTGGATGCCACAAACAGCCAACTGAATTATTAAGGGATAAACCAGCTCTCTAAGAACTAATTTCTAAATCATCTGAAATGGCTACTACATTGGTTCACTGTAAAAAAATTCAAAGATCTGACCACTAATCTAAGGAGGATAGGTATTAGGTGTTTTGTTTTGTTTTGTTTTGTTTGGAAATGATGCTGCACTGTAGTGGTGGTGATTGGGCTGCTCTGCAAACAAATGTGAAGCAAAGGAATTACTCCAGAGAGTAGATGGAAACATTCTATTACTTAGGAGACATTTCCCCACCATAGAGAAAATATGCTTGCTTCCACATGGTTTACCAAGACATGTTGCCACCTAGGATAAGTATCCACGTACATATTAGGTAGTAGAATTGGGAAAATAATAATAATAATCCAGAAACCATCCCATTGTTTAAATGTTCTACAATAACAATAGGGACATACAAATAGGTTTGTTTACAAATGAATGTTAAAAAACCCCACTCAGCTACCATGTCTCAATATGGAACGGAAAAGTAAATCCAAAGTAAGGAAACAAGTATGATCTACCACAATAAACAATATAGCATCCTGCTGTTCTATTCAGGAATCAGGAGAAATGTAACATAAGGGAAGAATAGTCCCACCTTAAAACAAGACAAAACAAAGGAACAGATAGCTGCCAAATGGCCATTTTCAGATGGCTTGGGTATGTCAGTCAAAAGGTCAAAAGCAGAAAAGAATGTTGGGGAAACGTCCCAATAAGAGGGCACATTTGTAGCATTCAAAATGATGGAGGCAACAGCTAAGAAAGTCATTTGTGCATTGACAATACCAAAACATCAGAGAAGCAATATAAAATTGTCTATAGTTAATTTAAAATAGTGATATTTTTATTACTTGAATAATTTAATTGACAGAAAAGGATATTTTAGAGACCTACTCACCTAAACCAGATTTTTTTAATCTCTTTAAGTGCTGGCTCATTTGTTTTCCAGTTGGGGACTTTTGCCCATGTTTCATTTCCTTATCAGAACTGTCTGCTTCACCATTTTTAGATTCAGACCCTATAAAAAACAACCATTGCACTGAATATGTCTCCACAAAACAAAACAAAACAAAAACAAAAGGTAGAATAAAAAAATCCGGGAGTGACATCTTCATTAGCTACTCCATTTAAAGGCAATGTTTTCTGCTTGACAATTTGATTCCCTGTCTTTAGAAGCAATGAAGCAAAAGCTCATAAACCCATTAAGGGGTGAAAACAAGTTTCTCCAATATAGCAGTCAATAAAGACATTTGCTAATCCAATGTAATGAATATGTCTCTTCTTGGACAGCTGTGGGACATCTCTAAAACAATCATGTTCTGAAGACAAAGACCGGTAAGTCCTCCCTTTGTAAAGTTAATTTTCTCCCACATCTTTGGTGGGGGGGGGGGGGGGTGGGAGACAATAAGTGTCACAGATCTCAGCAAAATCCATTCATAGTAAAGCAGGTATCAATCGCAACTAAAGGTCAGGGTTTCACCATGGTGATTCGTATGGTGCCAGAACACAAAATCTTATTAAAAGAACAACTGGTATTGCAAGACACAACTAAGAGAGTAATTCGTACTCCCAGAGGAGCTGTGAGGGTGATTTATTTTACCCCCTGATGGCACTGCATGCCAGTACACAGTTTTCCCATTAGGAATCCGCATCCAAGGAGTCTATTTTACATTTCGTTAAAGTAGCTCTTGTGAGGCTTACTTAAAGCGGCAGGGGGGAGGGGAGGGGGTTTACATATTTTCCTTTCCTCCTTTCCCACAAAAGAATTAATTATTTTTGGTCTGAATTAATGAAATTAGTCAAAGAATACGAATCCGGTTAGTGGGAACGGCACCATTAACTTCACCCACCCTAATTTTGCGTGCTATAGCTCTCACCCACAGGGAGGGCTCTTTCCCTACAAACTGTGCTCGCAGCCGTAGTCCTTTCGCTATTTACCTGAAGGTGAATCCGACTGCTCATCAGACACCTTTAATGGTGTCAAAACAACCCGAGGAACAGTCTTGTTTACCATCATTGAGACTCCATTTCTTCTTTTCTGCTGCTGTCTCAAAGCCTATAAAGAACAACAAAGTAGGAAAATATAACACAAAATGCTGCTTACAAGTGAATTACACATGACACCGACTTATATAATTCAACTGAGCTCTTTAAGATAAACACTGTTATCTAGTTTCCAGTTTGCCACATGCTAGACTCTCATGTCATTTGTTTAAACACACACACACACACACACACACACACACACACACAGAGAGAGAGAGAGAGAGAGAGAGAGAGAGAGAGAGAGAGAGAGAGAGAGAGAGAGAGAGAGAGAGAGAGAGAGAGAGAGAGAGAGAGAGAGAACGAGAGAGAAAGGACGAGAGAGAGGAGAGATAAAACAATATATGGCTTTAAGTACATGGAAGATGCACATTTAAAAAATCATTTCCAAGAACAATTTTGACAACAAAGAAGCATATATAACTGTTTGCGGTACCTTAGCAGCAGAAACATGAGAACCCATGGAATGTGAGACTACGACTTCCAAGCAAAATAAATATTTCAAACCCACAATAAAAATGTGTGTCTGTACATCTCTCGCAGGTACATCTTCTCCTGTATACTACTCAGTCAATCAAGTTAACACAGTGTCATCAGTATGTACAGCATGTAAGGGCTACAGTATTGATGCACTCACTCAGCCGTGAGTAGTGCTGCACAAAATCACTGCACATGGCAGGAATCATTTATTTCTGCGAAGGGAGTCAGTCCTAATCTTGGAAAACCTTGCAGCACTTGGCTTCTGTCTGCTTGACTTTGGGCATTAACCTTCAGAACACGAACATGATGGTGTCCTGGCAAATCTGGGGGAAAATGATACAAGAATAAATATCTCCAAATGGGAGGGAGGGTTGTATGTCTGTTTTTAACTGTATCTGCTACGGGAATGATAATGCAATACAAAATACAAACAGAAACCGAGTAGCTGCCAGGATATTTTAGACACTAAACGAGCTCAGACTGGAAGGTTAGGAAACATATTAATGTGAGAATTTCCCTGTTAAAAGAATTTACAATCACAGATATGTAAGTCATGCAAGTCACAACAAATCAGCCAGCTGCTGATTATCAAATACCTTTCTCATAATCTTCATTTTACACTCTCATTTTTGATTCATGTGGGTTTTAAAAGCAACAACATTTAACCAATGGAACTCATTCATAGTGTGAATTAATATCCTTTGTCTCCTTACAAGCACGAATGCCTAATGACTTGTGAGGTTAATTCTGTAATTGCAATACAGCTGTAGCCTGTTTAGAGGACAATGCTTTATACACGCACTTCAGAAACTAAGAAAAAATTAAACAATTGCTTCCAATTTTTTTCTAAATGAAAATACTCCACAAGACAAATTCATCCACCATTTGAGAAACACACACACACACACACACACACACACACACACACACACCATAGTTGAATTATTATGTGGTTATTTGAGCCTGGAGTGTATCTGTAGTACATGAGTAGCATATATGAAACGGAACACTTGCTAAAGCTGGTTATCAATCAAACAACATTTTAATTGATTAATTGAATTTAATCAACCAATTTACATACATCTGTCTATTTTTCAAGACATAAAGGTAGTATATTGAAGAAGGACATTGTTGTACTAAATTATAATATAGCATTTGTAAAAAATCTGTGAACAAAAGCTACCACCATTCATTGATAAAAGGCGAGGTTACCGTTATTTCTTTTTCATCAGTTTGGGAATCTGGACTACATTACACTCCTGTTAAGCAGTTTCAAATATAAATCTTCAAATCCCATCTGTACTGTGGCAGATCCTGGTTTAAAAGACATACTGACACTGATTTCACCTGAGGATTGCCAGCTTTGGTTGCCCAGGGTTATTATTACTAGAGGAAATACTATTGCAGTATCACCCTAAAAATACAAGGTACTGTATCTAAAATCTTTTGACACCATGTGAATGGAAAAGCCAACTTCTCTAATATTGTTAGAATCACAACCCCTATTGAATGATCCCACGACCATGCTACCCAAAAGCTGTGAATGTGTTCAAGTTGTTCTGGCAGATATTGCAATTAGAAATAAGGGTCATTTCTCAACAAGCCATTGCCTTGACCCCTGGGCTAACTAGAGCTTGTTCCAAGACCTGATCTTTAAATGTATACACACACACATATATGCTAGTAACTAGATTGGAAGTGATAATGCTGTGGAAGGCAGAGGCTTCCTTTTCAGTCAGTGGATAGTATACAACAAATCTGGGACAACAGTCTTTCAAAAAAGATTAAGCAAGTGTGACAAACAAGGGACAATCGGAGGCTAGGCACCGATTCAGTGGTTAAATTGAATGTTCTGAAGAGTGAAGGAATTGCACAAATGTGATTGATTTCTTCAGAATGACTATATTATATATATTATTAGATGTTCATACTGCTATATTTAATCTCACTTAGCTGTGTTTGTATTAAGTGTTGCATTGTATCAGAGACTACTTAAAGTGGTATGGGACGGTATATAAGCAGAACTTTAAGTGTTGAATTGTATCCCACAACTAGGAAATTAATTTTAAAAATAATAGATAGCTACTAGAGAGGGGCACGAAACGAGCAATTTTTTGTTTTCATTTTCGTTTTCTCGTTTCGTTATGTAACTAAACGAAAAATGAATTTTGTCTCCAAAATGGAACAAAACGAACCGAAACAGAAATTTTGTCGTGTGTTTCGTTTTTGTTGCGGCAATTACATTGAACTGTAATGAATGCTAACGAAACAGTAATTTTTTGTTTTTGTTTTTTCATTTCGTTACGTAACGAAACGAAAACGATTTTTTTTGCAAAAAAATCACGAAAAACGAAAACGAGCCGAAATGGACCCCTAAACGACAAACGACACACCATTTTTTGAGTCGTGCCCTTCTCTAATAGCTACAGTAGGTCATTATATTCAGTATCCTGAAAAATAACTTTCCAAGGGTCAGAATAATAGGAATGGTGGTAAAATATCATCCTCACAGCCTGTACCACACTGGATACACAACTATACCATACCAGGCATTTCTTAAAAACTCAAACAAATACAGAAAAAAAGCAATGTTTCGTAATGAAGAAGGTGCTGATGATTACTCGGTGACAAATAGTATTTTCAAATCTATGTCCCACAATATGATGTATCTCATACTATATTTACAAAGTGCTATCACACCATTTTAAGATGCGGAAAACCATCTTGGTTTATGTGACATTTATTGCATTATGAAGTGACATAGAGCTAACATGAAAATAGTTGGCATTTGTTATATTGACTTAAATTTACATCAGTGTAGCAGCATTTTATTATATTAAAGAGCAAATGTCTGTGTTCTGTCATACACTGAGGTCAGGACCATGTAGTTTGTAAATAAAATGGCTAACTGCTGAAAGTCCAAGCATAAAATTGTTATCTAGTATAGCTAACATCCACCTACAAAAATCTACCACTTCCCATAGAAATTCTGCCTAAAGAAAAGTGAAACAATATTATCCTCCCATAAATTAAAATAAGTGTCTGATTCAGAATTATCACCACCAATTCAATTCACATCCAGAGACTCCACTAACAACATCAATTCACCTTTCAAAATCATTAACCCCATTCTTCCTCTAAAACGTTCTGCAATATGTTTCACGCAGCAAAGAATCAAAGTGCTAAGCATAAGAGCTCAGTATGTCTGCAAGGCTACAGCCATTTTATTTAACACACAATACTAAAACATGGTAGCTGAAAACACACACAAAGCAATTGTATCTTTCAAATACATTTCACAAAACCTTCTTTCATACACAAAGCTTAACACCCCCTCCCCCCAAGTAAATAAGATGACTCTACTTATAGGAAACTGAACTAAATTCAGGAGTCACTGTCTGACTTCACTATTCTTTAACCTGTCTTGTTTTGGTCCAAACTGCAGGCAGATAATTCTAAATACCCCACCATTTAAAAACAAAAACAAACAAAAAAACCCTCTCTGTATGAAGCAGCCATGCAGTTGAAGTGGCATCAAACTACTATAACTGCATAGCATCAATACTAAGTTCTTGGGCCATATGATCACCAAATAAGGCCTATGTGCATACCTCTATGGTATTAAAAGTGCAGAACAGAGAGCAAGTGCCCGGTGCTCGCTGGGTGGATTGGCACTCTCTACAGATAATTCATATCATATCAGACATTTGTGAAGTTAAAATGTTAAAATAAAAAAGATACAAAATAAAACCAAAAGCATATTATACAGCTTATATACTGCCCCATGGCGCTTAAAGCACATAGTTTTATAAGTTAACTATGCAGGCTACCCAGTGCCCCTCACCCCCTGTGAGCTAGGTACTCGTTTTACCAACCTCGGAAGGATGGAAGGTTCAGTCCCCATCGAGCTACCTATTTGGGATTGAACCCTGGCTCCTAAGTACAGTGCTGGCTCCAGCACTGCAGTTTAATCACTGCAATGAAGCTCCTATGTAACTGGATATTGCAATTAAATGTATGTTAAAGGAATCTGTGTGTCTTTATTTGGGTATGGACTGGGGATAGGGAGAACTTAGTAGATCCCTAACAGTCTTCTGTTTTGCTCTTTCTAATTTGTAGAATTGCTCAAACTTGTTCAATATGGTTTTTCTTGATATATTCTAGTGTGCTATTCTGACAAATGGCTGCAACATTTGCCAGTATAGCTAAGGCCACCCCCACCAAAATATTATTGCTCTTAATGTGCTAAATCAAATTTTAGTCTCAACAAGAGCAGATTTATTGAAATAAATGGGAATTATTACTTGCATTTATTTAAATTCCATTGATTTCAATGGCTGTAATCTGGCTGGCAATAAGACTGGATTTACCTCATTGTTGCCAATTGCATAGCATGTAAATTAGAACTAGCACAATATAAAAGAAATATACAGTGTTCTAAAGGTTCAGATAGATAGATAGACACATACACACAGCACATCAAAAAGCATGCTCATATGTTCACAGCTAAAAGTTCCTCTTATCTTAATAAAAATAACCTGTTAGTTGCTTTCCAATAACAAAAAAAGTATGCATAAATCTGGATATGTGGTTTAAGTAGTTGTGCCAAATTTCACATCAATGAGAACAAGAAAGACAGAGTACATTAACTTGGACACATTTCCCCATTTTTCTTTTTTGTTTTAAAAAGACAAACATTTTCTCCATAAAATGGTTTTAAAATAAGCTATTAATGTGGTCAATTGAAAAAATGTCCTGTGGGGAAATATTATCTCACTTCTACCACAGTACAAAAGCAAACAAGCTAACTAGAAGGCAGATTGCACCCTGCTGCTTTAATGGCACTGCGGTTTGTTATTTCGACAGTAAAACAAGTTTAGAATTAAAACAGCATTTTTTGGAAGCTCTACTGTCATGCAAAAGGTACAGAACAGTGTTGGCGAACCTATGGCATGGGTGCCAAAGGTGGCACTCAGAGCCCTTTCTGTGGGCAACTAACATCACCCTTTCACAGCCACCTGTATTCAAGTAAAATTGCTGTATTGGCACTTTGTGAAAAAATAGTGGGTTTTGAATCACAGTTTGGGCACTCAGTCTCTAAAAGGTTTGCCATCACTGGTGTAGAATACGAGAGAAGGATCATCTAATTTTTCTTTAGTCAACACATCTGTTAAACCAATACTCAGTAAACAAGTCAAACTGCACATTCTCTGGTGAAGAAGAAAAAATGCTAAAATGCTAAAATGCCAAGTTTATTGTATGCAAGCCAACTTATGGAAAGCTTAAGTGTCACTGTGAGCCCACTACCCCATGCTGAAAGAAGTGGGCTTTCCACCTCCTCAAAAATAAAGGTGTGCTTTCAAACCTGCAGCTCACCTGTAGATTGGGATGGTGTCACAGACAATGTGCTAGAGGCCATCTGGGTGAGCTTGGGAGAGCTGGAGATTTAAGGAGAATCTCCATCATAGATAGTGATGGAGATACCTGGGAGGATGCACAAGATTGGGAAGTGTTTGGAGGAGCCCCTGCTACAACAGTCCTTTATGAAGGGATGAGAGAAGATCTACCTTCAGGACCCAGATTCCGGGATCTGGGAGGAGTTCCTGGTTCCTCTGGAGGAAGTAGCTCAAGTTCGGCAGGATGAGACCACATGGCAACGGATCCACTGGGAGAAGCACTGCCAAGTCCATTACCACGAAACATCAAGGATACCCAATCTAAGCTCATGAGCACTTCAAGGATGTTTCTCCACATGAGCCAGCTGGGTCCTCTACTATGTGCACTCCCTCTGCTTCTCAATATGCCCCAGAGTCTGCCTGAGTTAAGGTGGTTTTCAGGAAGGTGATCTAGCAGGAATATTACCTGGGGAGGCTTGGAAAGGGTCCCAGAATACCCGGCACTACAGGCTTGTATCCAACACCCCTGCTGTGGCACCCCATGTCTGGCCAACTTGAAGGGTGTGCTGTGGAAGAATCAGGGCTCCATCCTTACCCAGAGAAGCGACTTTGAAAGATCCTACTAGGAGTAATCAACCATTTGGGATAATAGTAAACTCCCTGGTACCAATAAAAGAACCTGTTTTTGTTGTACCAATAAAAAAGAACCCGCTAAGTGAAGCATTTATGGCATTTTCATGGAAGGGGATGCTTGGTTTCTAACAATCACCTACCACTTTGTTTTCTGAGGATGTTCTTAATTCAGACACCATACCCGAAAATACTTCACAATACTAGAAATAGAAGCATTCCTTACTATTCTATGATTTCCAAAGTTGGAAAACAACCCTAAAGGTATATTGAGGTAGTACAGGTGAGTCTCTGCTTGCTGTGCATTCTGGTCACACATCCCAGCATTTGGCAGCCATGTAATACTGTTTGCGCTCAGAAAGATACAGTAATACCTTGATTTATGAGCATAATCCGTTCCAAAACATGCTTTTAAACCAAAACACTCTTATATCAAAGCAAATTTTGCCATAGGAAATAATGGAAACTCAGATTATTCATTCTGGGGTCCCACAGACCACATACTGTAACATAAAATGCTAAAACTCACAAAAGAAGTTGGCCAGAAGTCCATGTCCACACCATGGTTTAGGTACCTGGCTGTGGAATCTGTTATGCTTGGGACTAACAACTGGATTTTACTCTGTATTTTTAATGTGACAATAATAAAGTGCAATTTGTAGCCTTATACACACCTGACTAGCTGCCCCATGACTGGAAATGGTTTGAAAAAATAACAAAGAATGTTGAAAACAAATTAAATAAAAATCTAAATAGAAAGAAAAATAAAACCCTAACCTGTATGTTCCTAGCTGGTGCATGAGAGACCTCTTTCCCTAACCTGTATGTTCCTAGCTGGTGCATGAGAGACCTCCCCCTCTGCTTTGGAGGCTGTCTGAGACTGAAAGTTCCAGACAATCACCCACAATCCAGCAGGAGGAGGTAGGGAGAGACAGCCACCATCGGCTCACTTGTGATCATGTGACCTGCTTCACTGTTTGTATATCAAGACATTGCTTGTTGATCAAGGAAAGATTTAGAAGAAATGTTTGCATGTCTTGCAAAATGCTCTTAAACCGAGTTACTCTTAAACCAAGGTATTTCTGTATGTGTAAACCAAGCTTCCTAGGAATCCCTTTTGACCTTGGGAATCTGTTGAGAGGCATAGGATGGGGAGGTTGTCCATATCACAAAATGGTTACCAGACAGCCAGTGGCAGTCCTGTTACTGGATCAAGATTGCTGGTGGTGATCTAGCAACATTTTTTTCAATATGAAAGGCATTCCCTAACCTCAAGTTCTGAAGCTAAGGGCTTCCCCAGGGCAAAAGGGGCACCCTTCCATTGGGGCCTTCGAACTTGAAGAGAGGGACATGACATGTAAATGACATTGAAATCGTAATGTGATGACATTATCCTTGTTGCACAGAATAAATCTGCACAAGAGGATTTCAGCCACAGTAGAACAGGAAGTCTTTGCATGAAAGATTTCTCCTTTGCATGAAGAAGCTCTATATACCTCTGTCTGCATGTGCTGTTCATGTGGACTCTACAGTCAGCAGGAGAGGTAGCCAGTGCACAAAGGTAGCCTGGAAGACTTTGTAGTTCCTTCACGTTTGCACAGGGTTCCTGTATAGTTTCCAATCTCTTTGAAGCACTAAGTCAGTTTCCCTGCTGCCACATTTACCCAAGTAATTTCCATATTGACTGCTGTGAATCTGATGTGAGCAAGTTATATTTTCACTATGTTCCTTAATATGAGTTGTTTAATGGATTTTGCAATCAGAGCATGGAAATAACAGAGCTTGGCTAAGCAGGCAAAAAAACACACACACCAAAAAGATCTGCTCAAAAATAATGTTTTAGAAATAACTGTTAATGCTTATAGGCATTAAGTGTACTTAGTTATTGTTATGCCTTCTGATATGGGCACATGTATGTGCACTGATCCCAAACTAAAATAGGAACCACCCACATGCCTTCAATGAAAGGTCCATCCTACAAGCAGTCATCTTCATATGTGAACCCCAGCTGTTTTGTTTTACAATTCCCATGGGGTACCAGATGTTCTTGAGCTACAAAGTGTGAAGGGATTTTATAGGTGAGTGTTAACACCTTAAACTGGCAGCCAGTACAAGTGAGCCAGGACTGGGGAGATGTGATCATATTTACTCACACGTGTCACTAACGTGGAGTCCGCATTCTAAACCTACTGCAGTCTGGGCCAGCTTCAAGAGTGGCCCCATTATAGTAGTCATTTATTTGAGGGGTTATTCAATTTTATTTTTACAGGTGCCCTTGGAAGGTCAGCAGACTGAGACAGAGTGAACTGCCTCAATGAAAGATGGGAAGCCTTGCTTTTCTTGCCCCTTGGAAGTAAGGTTGAGGTACTGCAATATGCTCGCCCTAGTCAGAAAGATGGTGAGGAAATTTCCCAGGGCTCTCAGTAGCATTCTCACCTTGGTAAAAATAATATTTTGCTCATTTCTGTACAAAATTGTGCAAAATTCTATAAATTGTTTTATTGATGGAGTTCATGGAGAACAAGGGTATCAATGGCTATCATTATGGATGCCTACGGACAACCTCCGGGTTGGAGAGATAGGCAGGATATCTCTCAATGCAATTTGCAGGTGAAGACATCTGCTTGGGAATACCGTGAAGCAAATGGTGAGCCACTGTGTGAGACAGAATGTTGGACTGGATGGGCTGTGGCCTGGTCCAGCAAGGCTGTTCTTATGTTATGTTCTTATGTACTACTAGCAAATAAGCTCAGCTTTGAACAGGCAAGAAAACATTAATTCCACCCTCATCCCTATGCCCTCAGCTCCATTCTCACAAACTCCAAATTCATTTTCACATTGATCTCTTTTCTCTTTCTTTCCCCCATCATTGTACTAACTTTGGTTGTGGCATAGTTAGAAGCCCATAAGCAAACTCCACCCTAACAACTTCTTCCTCCACTCTACCTTTTTCTCTCATTGTTCTTTCCCCCCATGGGATAGAAGTGAAACTTCTTTGGACAACAACTCCAAATCTCTCCCAGCATGCATGGCCAATCAAGATATAATTGATCCAGTTAAGAAAGCATGAACATCAGGAACATAAATGCAATGTTTCATGTTTCCAGCATTTGCCATTTTCAGAGATATTTCTAGATAAGAGAAATCAAGCCCCCAGAGGTGATAGCAACTCACAAGAATCTCCCAAGCAGCATGGCCAATTGTGAACTAATCCGGACAATTATTTACATTCTAAAATCAGGTTTATTGTGGCAAAATTCTACATTTCTTACCCTAGCTACTTTGGTAAAATAATTACAACTCTCCATTGTATAACCTTGCCTGCATGGCCAGTTGAGATATAATCCACACAATTACTTCAGTTGGGTCTGCAGTAGGATCTGTGCAAAAATGTGTCTTTTGATGCCTTTATCATTTTGGAAAAATGTTTGAGATGAACAAACCAACTCACAAAAACAAACACAAACTTTCTGCTGTATTTATAAAATCTGAAACATTCAATGAGTAGTTTGCATTCTTTTTTTTTCAACCAACCAGTCTTTGCTTCTCAAAGGAAAAGGAAATGAGAAACATTTTTAGCGAATTGTAGAGATAATGACGGGAGAGGAGAAAGCAACTGTTTCTCACTCTTGGCTGGAGACAATGAATTTGTTTGGTTTAACAATTCCTTGGAGATGTGTCCCATCATGTCAAGAGAGCATAAAAATTGAGGACTGTAGTGGTATTATTGACATCTCTAGCCCAAAGGCAGCAAAATGAACCGAATCTATTTCCAGCACTCTATGTGCTAACTACATTGTTCCAAAGATAATTTGCCATAAAGATGACGGTTAAAATACAATATAAGGTTCTCCAAAGGAATTTATGAGTAAAATCTGATGAAATCTGAATTACTTTGTTTCCCATTACTATCACCTCTATCTAACATTGTTTTTAAAATATAAACTGGAACATGACTGCTGTGGATATCTGTAATGATCTTATCTTTTCTAACATACTGCATTGCAAAACTTTTGAATTCTTTCAGATGCTAAATTGGAAGGAATCAGCAAGCTAAGCCAAAATAAAAATACAGCTAAGCTCACATTGCTCCTGGCACTCTACAACATAACCCGTTTATTCCCAGAACATGTTAAAGGTTCAGCTCCTGTTATTGCAGAACAAATCCAGTAAGTTAATATCAGGAGCTGAGTGTCACATATGATTGCTTAACATCTCTGTGTATTCAGAGGCACTGTAGGCTATTTGTAGTAGAAAGGAAGCACATGTTAAGTCCATAAAAGCAATATAATGTCTGAAGAGCAGATATACAGTAGGAGAAAGAACTCCCAACAGCAATCTTCTGAACAAAAATTGCTGCTTAAAGTTCATTCACCTATCAGTTAGGATTTAGAGTGATATATTAAATGAAATCCAGCTGCCTGCATCTGCTAGTAATGAATACCTGCAGTGAAACAAGAAAGCAGGGGGAAGGAGTGGAAATCTCCTTGAGCCAAAATACTTCAAATTAACATGTGTATGGGGAAATGGGCTCTTTACTGAAATCTGTAACAATCATAATTTCAGACAACTATAAACATCTTTAAAAGTGAATAACCTCTCATTGATTGTCTTCTCTTATGCGCTGACCATGTGTATAACTATTTGTATATCTCATCTTCTTGATTTTATTTATGCTAATAAAGTATCTGTAATTGCATTCATGGATTTTCCCCATTTTGCTCAATTTATCTTGCTGCTACCAAGCTTCAGATTTTCAAAGAAAGCATTTCTGTTGTATAGCCTTATCTCATTGCTAAGAGTTGTCTATAAGTTTCTTAACTACTGTATTGTCCTCTCAAATCCATGATTCTGTGAGGACAAAGGCAAGCTGGGTTAAACCCATGCTGGGTTTCCTCAATAAGGAATACTATGTGAAGCATTGCCATATATGTTTTATTCTCTGGCATTTAATTGCTGGTGCACACAGGCTAAACAGAATCATCTCTGTAGAATGGCTTGGTTGGTGATGCGATAATTTCCAGGTCCAACCAAGATCATAACACCTGGCATTTCAACACCAGACAGGGATAAGCAAAGCAAACAGCTCAAATCTCAACCAGACTCCAAAACAGTTTCTGATATGGTGCACATTTTATGTTTGTTAAGGAGTGTGTGTGTGTGTGTGTGTGTGTGTGTGTGTGTGTGTGTGTGTGTGTGTGTGTGTGTGTGGTGTGTGTGTGTGTGTGTGGGGTCATTACAGTCGTGACCGACTCTTCGTGACCCCATGTCCATGGAGTTTTCTTGGCAGGAATACTGGAGTGGTTTGCCAGTTCCTACTCCAGGGAGGAGGGTGACATTCTACCAAAACCCTTACAGGTCACATGAGGTTGCTGCCTTGCATGTTCCTTGCCACACAGGCAGTCTCTAGGATGATTCAAGAGGAATCTAGCATTAGAGTCCCACCCTTTCTAAATTTGAGGATCCCCATTACTTTTCAAAAGGGTTTTGTTGCCTAAACCAGCATCTGTGGCTCCGACAAAGATACCCACTGGAGTGGCATCAGAATCCTTCATGCGAAAGACAAAGCTCCAGCTTAGGGGTGTAAATACTACTTGGTAAATTCTTTTCTCCTGTAGTTTTTGACTGTTTCAACTTAATAAGACATGTCAACAAGTTGTCAAGTTCCACAAGATTACTTGCCTCCAAGCAGTAATGCAAGAGCATGGAACATTATTTTTTCTCTTCAAGGCTATGTAATTTGTAATAAGTATCTCTGTATATAAAAAGGTGACACCCACCCACGCACACACCCTCAAGCACAGAATACCTGATTATTCTTAAATTAAAAAAACAGGCAGTGCTTCCAATCCTTATTTCTGTACACCAGTTAAAATACTATTTGTGCAAATGTGTTTAATCTACACAAAACACTCCCTTTCTCTTCTCTTGTTATGAATCCCACAGAATAACTTGCCTTCCTGGGGTACAGGTGTTTAATTGTGGATTTGCTCATTCTCACATATGATGACATGAAAACCAAGACAAAACAAGATATCCTGACCAAGTCACTTGTGCAGAGAAACAAGAGAAGGCATCCCTAACCACAACTGTCTGGGAAGGAGAAAGACTACATTAAGGCAGTATGACAGCAATAAATTTAGAAACTACATTTAAAGATTATGCTTTCTTTTAACAGCATTAACTGCAATCTATAAACAAATGTTTGTTTACCTGCTTAAGTGCCTTTTTGGTGTGCTGTTGGAAGGAAGAGACTAGTTTGCTTTGCATGGATGCATTTGTAAGGCTTGAGTCCCGAATGGAAGACACTTCTTCAGGTGCTTGTTTTGGGCAAACTAAAAAGATAAAAATAAAAGAAAGGACTGAGAACATAAGAAAGCCAGCTTGCTCAGTTTAATTTAAATTCAGTTGACAATGTCACAGAAATGGTCCCATCCAAGAAAATATGTGGGCTGAACCTGGCATGAAAGAAACATCAGTACTGCAGACAAAATGGACTTTCTTCAAGATTGCCTACAGAAGCAGAAAGGCAACTAACTGATAAGTAAGAAGCCTCCACCAAAAGCCATTCAGAGAAGCACAGACATGCCTAATGTGAACTCAGGAAGACAGCAAGGACCTACTCCAATCAGTCTGGTCTTTATTTCCATCCTGGTGAAACATACAGAACTGGAGATCAGGAATTCGTAGGGTTAAGTCACAAGTGATTTGATGGGATGTTACAACAATATAAGCCACTACCCACAGAGAGCATCTGCACAACCACTGGCAGAGAAATCACACATAGCTCAGTTCTCTTAAGCTGTAAATTTTTGATTTTGTGCTGTCAACCCATGCTCAATTCACTGAATGCCTTGATACATACGAATTAACATTGGCAACTTTCTTTCACTTTCATTTGACAATGTGCTATTTCTGTCCACAATAAAATACAGGCCTGAAAGCAGTCAAGAGAAAAACCATCCATCTAGGAAGCAAAACACGAGGTTGCCCATCATCTTGATGAAACATTACTGAATCTAATGGAATTGAACAGCCTCAAGAGACTCCACGACCTGAAAGGTTAGTGGTAATGTCACATTGTTCTACAATGTAACATTTCTCATACTACAGGCCAGTCGAGCACACATTTTTACTCTTATGCTAATACAGTCTTTCAATGCTTTTACATATCTACAGTATTTCCAACCTTGACAGTAAAACTCAACCAGAGAGAAAAATAGGCAGAAACACATACAGTAGATTCTGCCAAATTAAGTTTAAATATCTCTAAACCTTCCAACGGAGCACAAAAGAAATTTCAGAGGCATCCTTCACAGAGCTAGTAATTTAATTAGAAATAGTTTGTATTTACATAGCACTTTGAAGTGTTAAATGGACTTTACATGTATTATCTTGCTCAAACATAAGAAGCTGTCTAATACCGAGTGAGCACATTGGTTTGTTCCATCCATTCGACACAGGGGCCATATGATCCGTTGGGGCTCTTGCACATTTGAAAGGGGCCACACATTCATTTGTTCATGCTGAGAATGGCTAGACCAGCCCAACTGTGGCAGAAGCTTTTGAGGATTTTTGACAGGGATCTCCGCCATCACCTGCTATCCTGAATTCTGTTACACTGAAGGGATCGGAGATTAAACCTGCAATCTTTTGTATGCAACATATTCATACTACTGATGACCAACTGCTCTCCCTTCAAAGTACCTTGGGAAAATGACTGAAGGACAGTTTAAAGTTGTCAATGATAAAACAACGAACTTTCTGAAGTAGATGGGTTTGATATAAGTGTACTGAAAAGTGGCGTGCTAAAAGTCCTGGAGTGAGTCCATGTTCAAGAAAAGAAAAACTTAAATTAACAAGCACCTCTGCATTCACAAGTGACTAACTGTGAGGGCAGAGGGGTTATTCTGCTGATTTTCATGGCATTGCAAAAAGAGCCAATGGTCACTCTGGTACTTGATGGTGTTCTGCAGAGTTTGCAACCATATTTTCTACAAGCAGGGAGAAGGGAGGATATCACTTCACTTTGTCTGACTTAAAAGCTGCCCATCCAAAAAAGCCAAAACAGAGACAAAAGGACTTTTCATGCTCTTGCAGCAATTTTTATTGTGCAGGTTCCCTGCTTCACAATATAGAGATTTAGCTATGATGTTACAACTGTGCTATGACTTGTTCTACAGGCACCTTTGAAACCAAACAGTCGTGTAAAGGTCATAACAGACATACCAAATATAATTTCAGGGTGAAGAGAATGATATCAATGGGATCAAAGAAAAAAACCTGACTCAAATATTGCAGATGGCCATCATGTAAAAGTATGACTGCTCAAAATGTTTCTGCATGCTGACTGTGACCCTATCCATGGTTTCAGGTACTGTATCTGTGTGCTGCTTACTATGAATCTTTATTCAACTGCACTGAGGGAATCATTGCTAGGGCCATACATTCATAGCTACCCTTAGCACTCTTTGGGTTGAACAGTCTTCCCATGGACTGCTGCTCTGTAATAGCTTGGGATACATCTAAAGGGGAAGACGGTTACATGAACAAAGGGAGGAGGACCTCAAGCCTGCTAGAAGTGTCAAAGTGACCAAGAACTGGACACAACGGGACAGATAGAAGAGAAGAGAGAAATGCCAATGGTATAGATACTATCAACCTATAACAGAAAATCATGGGATTGCTTTAAAAAAAGCAGGAATGCAAGTTCTCCCCCCCCCACAAGCCTTAGAATATGTTTCAGATAGTTTCTCATTTCTTTCTTGAATGAGAACAACTAGAAACTCCCTTTTTAGAAAAATGACTGTCTTCAATGCTGAGAAATTCACATGAGATGTGAATATCTCAACCAAATACTGTATGCATTGCAGTAACACCCCCCCGGCCTATTGTGGGAGTTAGCGACCCACCTGACCCAGAATGACAGAAAATATGTGATATGTAGATGCAGGTTGGGTGGAGCTGGGGGGCATGCCGCTCACCCGGGCTGGTCCGAGAACTCTCGGAGCAGCGCGGGGGAGCGGCGCTAGGGGACCTGATCCACCTCCGCCGCTCGCCCAGGCTGCTCCGAGAAGTCTCGGAAAAGCCTGGGTGAGCGGGGCTGGGAGACCTGATCTGGCATGTACTGCGGTCCTGCGATACAGCAGAACCGCAGTACATGAAACACGAAATGGCCGTGGGTTACTGTACTAAAAAAGAGGACAAAAGAAGACAGAGATCAGCATATAATTCATGGGTGCAGATTAATTTGCATAGATGTAAATTAAAAAAAATAAGGTGTTCTACAAAAAGTACAATACACCTCACCTTAGCAGGAAACATTGTGATCAGGGGATCTGTGTGCCTACTGATGTCTATTGACTAAGTGTTAAATCTCAGTGGGCTGTATCAAGCCTACAGCTCTTATTTCTTATGACTCTTGTCTTTAAAATGGAGAATATATTTTTTTTAAAACCTCACTACCTTAACCAGTTGTAGGTTTAGAAGAGGTAGCCATGTTAGCCTCTGCTAGCTTATGAGGTAAAAAAATAAAAAATAAAAAATAAAATATAAAGAAGACAAAAATATTATGGCACCTTAACAACTAACTGCTATATTTTAGTTCCACAGAGGAACTGCTATGTTTTAATTCCACAGAGGAAGTGTACTTGTCCATGAAAGCTCACACTAAAACTAAGAAATTAGTTTTTGAAGTGCCACAACATTTTCATCTTCTTTATTTTCCTCTTGTTTTACCAGATACATCTTAACTAAATTTCAACTTTTCTGTAGCTTATAAGTTACTCTTCTCCACAGAATCATAGAGTTGGAAGAGACCTCAAGAGCCATCCAGTCCAACCCCCTGCCATGCAGGAACCCCCATCACAATATTTCCGACAGATGGCCATCCAGCCTCTGCTTAAATACCTCCAAAGAAGTAGACTCCACTACCCTTTGTGGCAGCATATTCCACTGCCGAACAGCTCTGTCATGAAGTTCTTCCTAATGTTCAAATGCCTTGAGATACTACAAACCAGAATGAAGCACTTATTGGAACATTTTAAATAGCCTGTCTATATGTCTGTAAGCTCTGTACAACCTTTGTCCAGCTATATTTGTTACGGGAGGCATTCCATACTGGACTCAATATGTTTTACTAATGATATCTTTTTTATACACAAAAACATGTAAATAGTGGGGTCATGGGAAAAGGAACCTCCAGAAAAAAAGCCAAAAGAATGTGAAACGGTAAACCAAATGCTTCAGATTTTTGCAGTATTTTAACATATAACCTTTAATATGCCTAATTATCTCCACAAGAAAGGATTTTTAGTTGTTCAAATACACAGTGAACATAATCTACCTTCATTTGCAACACCTAGTGATTTTCAATTGCGTAATTGGCAATTACATCTTTGAAGTAACCATCTGAGTCCACCTTGGAAATCCTGTATACAGACCATGCATTGTCTTATTTAACTGCTGGGCTAATTTACAACAGATGGGGTTAGTAAATCAGATAGAAGAATGTTGTTTTATTCCAGTTACTTACTAATGTATGCAAATTGAACTGTATTATATTTTCACAGCTTGTTTGTGTTATGAGTATTTGGGAGATGGAAAAAGACATTGGTTTACAAGTACAGTACCTTGGTTTAAGAGTGTTTTGTAAGGCAAGCAAGCATTTCCTCTCAATTTCGCCTTGATCAACAAGCAAAATGTCTTGCAATACAAATACTGGAGCAGATCACATGATCACAACTATGTCTCTCTCTCTCTCTCTCTCTCTCTCTCTCTCTCTCTCTCTCTCTCTCTCACTCACTCACACACACACACACTCCCTCTTCTCGGTTGAGACGACTGTCTAGAACAGTGATGGCGAAACTTTTAGGGACTGAGTGCCCAAACTGCAATTCAAAACCCACAAATTTTTTTGCAAAGTGCCAATACAGCAATTTAACCTGAATACAGGTGGCTGTGAAACGGCGATGTCAGGTGCCCACAGAAAGGGCTCCGAGTGCCACCCTTGGCACCCGTGCCATAGATTTGCCATCACTGGTCTAGAATGTTACATATCAGGCAAGCATCAGAAGCACAGCGATGGGGGGAGGAATAGAGGTCTCTCTTGCACCAGCCAGGAGCATTTTGTTTGTTTGTTTTATTTTTCTTTATATTTTCTTTAATTTGTTTTCAACATCTGTTTTTATTTTTCAAAGCTTTTCTAGTCATGGGGCAGCTAGTCAAGTGTGAATATGGCTGTAAATTACATTTTATTATTGTGGCATTAAAAACACATCATAAAATCCAGTTGTTAGTCCTAAGCATAGCAGATTCCACAGCCAGGTACCTAAACCATGGTGTGGATATGGACTTCTAGCCAACTACTTTTGTGAGTTTTGGCATTTTGTGTGTACATTATGTGGTCTATGGAGCCCCAGAATGAATCATCTACATTTCCATTATTTCTTATGAGGATATCTGCTTTGATATTACTGCTTTGGTTTACAAGCATGTTTTTGGAACAGATTAAGTTCGCAAACCAAGATACAGTATTACTGTTCCACAATTTCTCAAAATATGAAGATGCTAAATGGATCCATAAACTCTCCATTCCTCAATAAGAACCACCACCAATGTACATTGTCACTTGTCTGATAATTGCACATGGGGATGAGAAGAAACAGCTATATTCTTCTGCACACTTTCTTGTAAGTGTGCAGAAGAAATTGGCAAGACATTGGAGGTATGTGTGCTTTGTTTCTTAAAGGGACAGGAACTTAATTTTGTACAAATGGGAAACAAGTTCCATGTCTTGCTCTTGGCTGGAAGGGAATAATCTTACATGCCTTTCAAAATCCTTGTCAAGGTACCTTGGTGAGTCAAGACAGCCTAAAACAAAAACAGCCAGCATCCATCTCATCTGCAAGCCTGACATTCTAAGTGTAATGACAGAAATCATAGTCAATGTGAACTATGGTTCCACTGCAAACCAGAGATTGAATGTTTTGAACTGAGTTGAGAAGTAGGAGGAAATTAGATTGTCATGGAAATAATGTGAACCCTGGCTGTAGAAGGATGAAATAAATCAAAAAAAGAAAATAAGAGAAGTAGTGTAGCATGCATTTAAAGTTTGGCCTACAATTTACAAGCTATGGTTTGTTGGGACACAGTATTATTGGCTTGCTTAAGTTCAGTTCTAGGTGTAACTTAATTGGAAGAATGTGTGATCGCTTCATCAGAGCAATAGTCTAGTGATGATGAAGCAGAGATTGCAGAGGAAGACCTTATGAACTCTATAGCCTCTGGATTGTCTGATGCACATACATTTTAAGAGTCTCCATTCCAGTCTCTGAAAGCAGAAGACAATATGTGTAAAGTTCTAGGGTAGTGGTGGTGAACCTTCAGGACTCCAGGTGCTTTGGACCACAACTCCCACAATTCTTTGTCATTGGCAATCTAGGCTCAGAATTCAGGGAGTTCTGGTCCAAAACATCTGGCGTGCTAAAGGTTCACCAACACTGTGCTAGGGGATGTTTCCTCCCAAGTAAAGGCTTCCTTGAAAGCCAAGGCTCTCTGTAAGAGCTTCCATGGAGATCTAAGACTTTATGTATGTGTGACACCTGGATTTGGGGAATGGCTCACAACAATAGCACCACATATAAGCTTCTGTTTCACTTGTGTCCAGTGCTGGAACCAAACTGTTTGATACCACTTACACCAGTGTCTATCAAACATGCACATATTTCTTGTTACTGTTTTAGAAACAACCAGGACTATAGTTGGGCTCTAAGTTTCTCTCCTTCAGTTGCTTCCTTGGACTATCTCTGTTGGCTGATTACTGTGGCCTATTTCCTTGACCTGGATACTCCTTGTCTAAAACCATACCAGTGGTAGGACTGTATTGCCTATTTGTTCAACATCTATTAAACAGGCTATATTATGCATAGATGTCCCATGGATGGGGTGGACTGTTGCCAAGAAACAGTAGTCTGAATGAAATTACATCCCACTTCTTTATGACTGGTATTTAACATTAAGGTCAAAGGATGTTGATTTAATTTATCCAAGTAAATGACATCAGTTTAATTTATCTGCAGGTTTAAATGGAATAGACTGGGGTTGAGCTTCCATGGTACCAGATCTCACTATGGTTGTAACCAATATCCCTACGCTTTGGGTATCCAACTAGTCAACTTCAAACACTAAGGAATCAGTTATTATGGAACACAATTTTATACAAAACTGGGCTACTCTTCAACAGAAGGCAGAAAAAGAGTTTTAACTAAAAATAAACAGGAGCACAGCAATGCAAAATATGCTGTCATCTTCTTCCAGAATAGACTCAGCCAGGCGGTTTTTCATGTGATCAGAAAAGCTTGCCAATAAAAAGAAAAAAGAGGAAAACACAGGGGTGCCAGCTTCAAATGAATATGCAAATGTTGTGCAATATGGATAAGAAAGCTTGATTTGTCCTACTCCCCTCTCCTCTGAAACCAAACATAATGGCATGCTTGTTTTTAATTTCTAACCAGATTGATTGGGAGTAAGATCAGAAAAGGCAATTTCCTTAGCCATTATACTAATTCTAACTTTTAACCACAAACGATCATATTACAAAACATGTACTAATATTTCTTTCTTTCAGTAATACATGTTGCCTATCACAGGCAGAAAATATGTACCCATATTCTTGACATTTTTTTCATTGAATTCAAGAAAAAAAATACCCTAAGGAAAGGAATGCAAATATAAACTCCTAGTTAAACTGCCTTATAAACTCAATACTTTTTCTTTAGGCGACACAGATCTATATATGTATTGACATGAATGGTCATGCACCGTCAACAGACATAAATCAAATAATCACCTAAATCACTCAAATCAAGAGAGCTTAACTTGAAAAACTAGAACAGCTTTTCTATAGCTAGTCTAGGCTCTTTTTAAAAAGAGAAAGAAAAAAGCAATCGTGGGATCAAAATGCAACGCAGTAAGAAATGGATGTATGCACCTGGGGCCAACACAGAGCTTTAAACAAAATATATTGCTGTTTTCTGAAAACAATTAAACCTCTCAATCAGTGAAATTCAAGTGCCCCATGGGAAAATTAATGTAGATATAGGAACTGTTGGGGCAGCTCAGTGGTTGAGGTACCTGGCTGCAGAGCCAGAGGTTGGGGCTTGAATTTCCTCCTGTGCCTTTTTGATGGAGCTGGACTCTATGATTCATCAGGTCCCTTTCATCTCTGCAGATTTTATCTTTAAGATAAGATCCTCAGGATAAAGTAAATGAACAAAGCAGAACACACACACACACACACACACACACACACACACACACACACACTTCAGTAGGGAATTACAGTAAAATTCCAACCAGTGATTCCTGAATTTTGAATTTTAAATGTTGTTCAAGTAAAACTCCTAAAAGCTGTGATCACTGCATGTGCTGGCCTTGCCTGCAAAGGTATGGAACTTTGACAACATATGTGGCTAGACAGACCAGTTGAAGATGCACTTAAGCCACTTCTACTCATTGGAAATAAGGGAATTTGCATATGCTCAACTGTGTCTTTGGAAATGTTCCAACGCTGTCGCTGATTGTCATAAACATGTAGAGTATAAAGAATTGCACTCCCCACTAGTCCTTGAGAAGGGATTTGTTTCTTGCACCCACCTCCCTGCTGGCCGTCCGCGAGCGGACAAAGCGGAGCGAACCTTGACAACTACTCATTGAAAATAAGAAAGAATTGCACTCCTGTGTCTTTGGAAATGTTCCAACGCTGTCGCTGATTGTCATAAACATGTAGAGTATAAAGAATTGCACTCCCCACTAGCCCTTGCCCACCTCCCTGCTGGCCGTGGTGAAAAAGTATTTCTCCTGAATCTTCTCATTTTTTTGAAGATTCTTGGTATAGCTACACTAGCTGCAGGGAGCAAGCTTGTGTGGCAGCTTGAGACAACCTAATCAAGCCTGACCATTCAAAGAGAAATGGCTCCTGCCAATATTGTGAAATGACTTAATAAGTGAGCCACTTCAGGATATTGGCAAATTAATCACTTCTCCTGCTTGGGAGAGGGCAAGAGATATGAAAACCTTTTAAACGGTATACAGACTATGGCTAATATACTACATCAGTTACAATTTTTCCATTGCCTTCTCTTAAAGGGCTGGTTGAGGAACTGCCTGCAGCTGAAGCCACCACCATGGATTTGAATGCAGGCAGCTTCTTGATCCGTCCTTTGAGGCAAGACAAAGAAAATATGTTTTGTTTTAATTCCCCTGTACCTAATATAGCCCATATGCAATAGTTTTAAAAAAGCATTCTGCTTCTCGTTCCCTTTGCCAACCAGCGGAAGGGATTAATTTGCCAATATCCTGCATTGGCTTGCTTTGTAGAGTATTTGCTTATGGTATTAGCAGACTGAAAGAGGAAGGCTTGCTTTCTTTGGATTATTCCAATAATAACACAAGTTGCAACCAACATTCCCTCTAAGCTACACGGGTATGTGGCTGTGCAGCATTGTATTGGTGCTGCATACCTGCAGTTAGTGTTCCCATTCATTTAGTTCTAGTCATGGTCTGTACTTTGTGAAGTGGGGGGCAGGGTTTCTACTCAGTGCTAGTAGAAAATTAGACGGACCAATTCAAACCAGAGCAATCCTATGATGGCTGCAACAAATCTGAGAGAGGACAGTGCAGATTTGATATGCGGGGAGCACTTTTATTCCTTTACTGAAATTCCTTAACTAGTGGTATGTGACCCAGGGACTCTAGTTTGTCTCCTCTTTGACTAACTAAGAATGAACCATGGTTTATAAGTCTGGCTTTTTGAGGCTGAACAAAAAAATCAACATGCTTAAAACAACTGTTTCAGTGAATTTCTGATTTGCATGTGATGATTTAAAAAAAATTACAGAGGGAGCACACATTTTGCTACTCCAGCATGCAGAAATACTTGAATGGAAACAACTGGGGAGCATGCATCAGGTGTTTTTTTTAACAATAAGCTGTGTGTATTTGGAACTGTGACCTGCACATGCCTATAGACTGCTTCTGGCCCTTATTTACTCAGTGCTGTTGGGGGGGGGGAATACAATACAATACAATATACAATAGCGGTCTGCAAGCTTGTTCCCCATCAGGTGTTTGGGCTACAATTTTCAATCTCTACAGCCAAAACAGCAAATAACTATTGTATCTGAAAGATGCAGCAGTTCATAAAAACAGCAAATCCATTTTCACAGACGGACAGAGACAGACATGCTATTCGTAGCTGTGATTCATTTCCTGTTCATTTTCATTGCCAACTTATGATGTATGATCAGTAGTATTTCCTTTCATAGATATCTATGCTAAATATAATGACCAGCACAGTGAACAATATATTTTATTATAAAACATAACGGGACTATATTTCATTGGGAGGGAAAATAACTTGCTTAAAACAACTGTTTCAGTGAATTACAGCTAAGATTGCAACAACGTATATCATAAAAATATATGATTTGCTTACATTGCTTAAATTACACAGCACAAATCTTTAGTGTAGTTAATTTTAGACTGATAGAACTCAACATATTAGACAATGGGGGGGCCACAACTAACTTTGCGTTATGTGAATCTAAGGAAATCAACTGAGAATGTGCATAGTAAAAACAAAAGTATTGTGGGGCATCATTAAGACTGACAGATTTCCTTCATTGTGAGCTTTAATGTATTATAATTGACCATGTATTTTCATTTATCAGACTTTCTTTAGAATGATGGCCAGAGGAAAGTCAAAATAACTTCAGTTTATAGAAAGGAGATTTAACAGCATGATTGTTGTTGTTGTTCAGTCGTTCAGTCGTGTCCGACTCTTCGTGACCCCATGGACCAGAGCTCGCCAGGCCTTCCTATCCTCCACTGCCTCCCGGAGTTTTGTCAAATTCATTTTGGTTGCATCGATGACACCGTCCAACCATCTCATTCTCTGTCGTCCTCTTTTCCTTTTGCCTTCGATTTTTCCCAGCATCAGGGCCTTTTCCAGGGAGTCCTCTCTTCTCATGAGGTGGCCAAAGTACTGGAGCCTCAGCTTCAAAATCTGTCCTTCCAGTGAACATTTGGGGTTGATTTCTTTCAGAATGGATAGGTTTGATCTCCTTGCAGTCCAGGGGACTCTCAAGACTCTCCTCCAGCACCACAGCTCAAAAGCATCAATTCTGCGGCGATCAGCCTTCTTTATAGTCCAGCTCTCACTTCCATACATCACTACTGGAAAAACCATAGCTTTAACCATCCTGACCTTAGTTGGCAAAGTGATGTCTCTGCTCTTTAGGATGCTATCTAGGTTTGCCATTGCTTTCCTCCCAAGAAGCAGCCGTCTTTTTATTTCGTTGCTGCAGTCGCCATCTGCAGTGATCAAGGAGCCCAAGAAAATAAACTCTGTCATTGCCTCCATTTCTTCCCCTTCTATTTGCCAGGAGGTGATGGGACCAGTGGCCATGATCTTAGTTTTTTTGATGTTGAGCTTCAGCCCATTTTTTTCACTCTCCTCTTTCACCCTCATTAAGAGGTTCTTTAATTCTTCCTCACTCTCTGCTATTAGAGTAGTATCATCTGCGTATCTGAGGTTGTTGATATTTCTTCCGGCAATCTTAATTCCGGCTTGTGATTCATCCAGACCGGCCTTTCTCATGATGTACTCTGCATATAAGTTAAATAGGCAAGGTGACAGTATACAGCCTTGTCGTACTCCTTTCCCAATTCTAAACCAGTCAGTTGTTCCATATCCAGTTCTGACGGTTGCTGCTTCTCCCACATATAGATTTCTTAGGAGACAGATAAGGTGGTCAGGCACTCCCATTCCTTTAAGGACTTGCCATAGTTTGTTGTGGTCTACACAGTCAAAGGCTTTGGCATAGTCAATGAAGCAGAAGTAGATGTTTTTCTGGAACTCTCTGGCTTTCTCCATAATCCAGCGCATGTTGGCGATTTGATCTCTAGTTCCTCTGCCCCTTCGAAATCCAGCTTGTAGTTCTGGAAGTTCTCTTTCCACATACTGCTGAAGCCTGCCTTGTAGAATTTTGAGCATAACCTTGCTAGCATGTGAAATGAGTGCAATTGTGCGATAGTTGGAGGATTCTTTGGCATTTCCTTTCTTTGGGATTGGGATGTAGACCAATCTTTTCCAGTCCTCTGGCCACTGCTGGGTTTTCCAAATTTGCTGGCATATCTTATGCAGCACTTTTACAGCATCCTCTTTTAAGATTTTAAAGAGTTCAATTGGAATGCCGTCACCTCCACTGGCCTTGTTGTTTGCAATGCTTTCTAAGGCCCACTTGACTTCACTTTCCATGATGTCTGGCTCCAGGTCAGCAATTACGCTATCTTGGTTATCAGGGACATCCAGATCTTTCTGATATAATTCTTCTGTATATTCTTGCCATCTCTTCTTGATCTCTTCTGCTTCAGTTAGGTCCATACCATTTTTGTCCTTTATCATATCCATCTTTGCACGAAATGCCCCTTTAATATCTCCAATTTTCTTGAACAGATCTCTGGTTTTTCCTTTTCTATTGTTTTCCTCTATTTCTTTGCACTGTTCATTCAAGAAGGCCGCCCTGTCTCTCCTTGCTATTCTTTGGAAGTCTGCATTCAATTTTCTGTATCTTTCCCTTTCTCCCTTGCATTTTGCGTCCCTTCTCTCCTCCGCTATTTGTAAGGCCTTGTTGGACAACCACTTTGCTTTCTTGCATTTTCTTTTCTTTGGAATATTTTTCATTGCAGCCTCCTGTACAATGTTACGAGCCTCCATCCATAGTTCTTCAGGTGTTCTGTCCACCAAATCTAGTTCCTTGAATCTATTCTTCACTTCCACTGTGTATTCATATGGGATTTGACTTAGGTTATACCTGACTGGCCCAGTGATCTTCCCTACTTTCTTCAGTTTAAGTTTGAATTTTGAAATAAGAAGCTGATGATCTGAGCCACAGTCAGCACCAGGTCTTGTTTTTGCTGACTGTATAGAGCTCCTCCATCTTTGGCTGCAGAGAACATAGTCAATCTGATTCCGGTATTGTCCATCTGGTGATGTCCATGTGTAGAGTCGCATGATAGCAGAAATAAAATGCCAATGGACATGGAGGCGAGACATTGATATCATCTGGTGAGCGTTGAACTAGGCTATTGTTTTAAAATATAAAACTTAAGATTGCATTTTAAAAACCTACCTCCATTTTCTTCTCCATTGCTATTGTTTGTTTCAGCCATTTCAGTGCCATCCAACTCAGACTCACAACTTAAATCCAATGTCCCATCTGTTGGGCAAGTAGTGTCTTCCTTCTGCATGTAAAAAACACATGATCATTTTGCATGCCACTTAAAAAAAGAATTAGGCTATATTTTCTATTATTCTTGACTATATCATTAGATAGGAATAAGTAAAATAAATAAATAAATAAATAAATAAATAAGAATAAATAAGCAAATAAGAGCTAAGTCACAACAGAACTTTGAGAAGATCATTCATTCACAAGGTCACTGCATGTTAGATGGAACTCAATACACAGAGTAGCAGCAACGAAAGGAAACTGTTATGTCTGACAAGCTGGGAAATTAAAAGAAACACTTGAGGAAGTTACAGTTAAATTGATCTAGAACGTTACATATAATATGTGCTTATTCCACATTTGTGTCTGAAGAAACAAGCTTTCTTTTAAACATTCAGTTGTCCAGAAGTTAGATTGTTAGAATAAGCTTGCTTACTATACAGAGGTGGAATATACAGTTTTTTTGTATAACTCTTTAGATCAATATACAATGGGGTTCTACAATAGTAGAAAAATATCTGCATCTTTTCAATGTCCTTTCTTCCAGCTCCCAGAGTTCATTTGACAAAGTGTAGATTCTAGATGCTGCCTTACTTTTGTTTTTAATGGATAAATAAATCAGAAACTCATCACATAAGAAAGATATATTTGGGTTCAGTCAGACGGCACTCATATGTCTATTTCTTTTAAAAAGTTCCACATACTTCATGCTCAGTCCTTTATAAATATGGTCCTTTTAATTGCAGAATGGATATGTTTATCTGGAAAATTGGAAGCTATTGGTCCCCTCCCTATTTTGACCCCACCCAGCTACTGCATATGCACTATGTTTACAAATGGCAAAAAACCAGACATTACAATAAACATAAAATAAAATTAAATACAAAAATAAAACAATCAAGATATAACATAAGACAAAAAAAGATAAGATAAAATAAGATGGCACCACAAAAATGTAGAAACTAAAGCAATTAAATTTGGGTTGGGAAGGGAAACTAACAGCTGGGGAACAGTCTCAAAAGCCTCCCTAAAAAAATAAGGTCTTTAACTGTCTGTGAAAGGATATAAGCGAGGGAGCTTGACAAAGCTCTGAGGAGCTGGTTCAAAAATATTGGGGTCACCATCGGGAAGGCTCTGTTTCATGTAGTGGACTTGTGAGCCTCCTTTAGGGTAGCCACTCAGAGCATTTTAGACTTTGATGCCCTAGTGGGATGGGCAGAGTATATTGGGGTAATGTACTCAGGCAGGTCCTGTGGCCCCAAACTGTGGACTGCTTTGTACAGTGGTCATAGACAGAAACTTGAAATTGATCCATAAGGCAACAGGTAGCTAGTGGTGTTGTGTGAGGGCAGAAGCAATGGGATTAAATTTTGCCAAGGCCCATCACCAGTCTAGCAGCAGCCTTCTGAACCTGTTGTAACCTTCTGATCACCTTCAAGGGCAGTCTCACATAGGCATTGCAGTAGTTGAAACAGGAGATAACCAGTGCCTGCAAAACAGTCATGAGTGCATGTCTGAATATGAGCAGAGCTGCGCTATATTCTAAGATGGTAAAAAGCTACTCTGGACACCACCACAATCTGGGATTCTCAAGAAAGGGCTGGGTTCAGGAGTGCACCCAGGTTCTGCACCAGATCATTTATTAGAATGGTGGTGTCTTCCAATGTTGTGATGCAACTGCCCAATCTACATATCAATGGACCCTCCCAGGAACAAAATCTCCAACTTGCCTGGATTCAGTTTGAGCTATTAGCTCTGGTCCATTCCAGTACCAAGTCTGGGCAACCCTTCCTAAAACCCATTATGCTTTTTTTTTTAAAGCAGTAGCAATCTTTGCCTCTCTTTTCACCCCTTCACACACCATTCTTCAAACAATCACATTTGACGTAAGGTTTCAGATAGAAATTCAATTGATCCAGCATAATACTGGAAATGTGGGTTTAAACTTTCACTTCTTCCCTAATTTTTGTTTGAGACATGTAAACAATCCCTACATACAGAAGTATGTTAAAATCAGACATAAATACAAGATGTCTTAAGGACATCAGCCATTTTCTTGAGTCATTACTGCATGAAATAACTTTTCTAAACTCTGAAAATATATTATTTTAATGTGGATACAAGTTCTTCCTGCATTTTAAAATGGCTTCAAATGACATCTGAACAGAGGTAGAAAAACCTTCAGATCACTTCCCCTAGTCCATTCTGATTACTGCTATATATCTCATCAGGGTCTGCACACATGGTCTGCATGAGCCTGTGTACTTTCATTTCTACAAACGCAACTTACTTTGAGTGCGTAGAGTCCTGCCTTGCCAGGAATTTTGAGGAATGTCCCATCACCAACCCGAGTATTAGTATGAAGCATTGCATTCAGACAAGCTAGTGGAGAAGTGCCACTGGAAAACAAAAATGGACAAAATAAAGCAGCATGAAATGGAGGCATTTTACAATACTCTTCTCTCCCTCCCTTCCTCCCCCTTCCTCCCTCTTTTTAATTCATGCTTCCCTTAAAGAAGACAAGAAAAGGAAAACCATCCATCCCTAAAAACATCTACATTACAATAACAGCCCAGTTGAAACTTAATCATATGCATCTGTCCTATCAGCTTCAGGCAAAAAGCCTGTAAATTATAATTATGTTATTTTCACACAGTAAACAGTTCTTCATTGAAAAAGGAACAGCAGTCCAAATATTTATGTGAAATTGCTTTGCAAATAGCACCATGAAGCCTCATTTTTAGAATGTTAACAGACAAAGTGGCTGTTGCACACGAATGATCAAAACAGCATCAGGTTCAAGGGCAGCTGCATCCCACAGGATGGAAAAGCAACAAAAGGAACAACAAAGAGCCCAGGAAGATATTTAAAATTACAAAGGTTACCTGTGAACAAATATAAGCAACATGATCGTAGAATGGTCAACACAAACACACATATTTTGTATGCTTTAGGCAACAGTATAATAATCTAAAGATTTTTATATGATGGGCAACTGTCCTAAATACTCACTCTGAGAAAGGAAATCCCTTTGATTTCAAGCAAACCTGCCCCCAAATGAAGTGTATGGGATCAATTGCTCATGAAGTCTGAGTCCAATCTAAAAAACTTATTCTATTCACAAAGTACATTACAGTAATTGGAATTTTATAAGCACTGGAAAAGTTGGTGGACTATAAGACATAACTGAATGGAATTCCCCTACGGTACACTCTTCAGAAATACAAGCCTTCTCCCTGTCTACAAATACAAATAAGTAAATGATCTGAGGGAAATGGTGTTGAAGGAAACTACAGTAATTAATTAATTAGCAGCACTACCTCTTTATCACAACTGCTGTGCTTCGCATTTAATTTAACACTGGTTTAAAAGAAAGCATCATCTTGTAACTTTTTTTCTTCATAGAATTTCCAATTAAGCCATGTTAACACCATTCTACAATGAATAGAGTTAGATGAAGGTAACATTTTCATTTAGCAAGCAGAAGCATCAATTACAGGTCAATTAGTCAATTTTAATAATGTCTGTATGCCTGTTAAGTGTAATACATTAGCAAGAAGTTAATCAAAACTCAAGACAGGTGCTAGGCCATATGTATTTTTTGCAATCTCCTTGACTCCCTAAAGGAGGCCAATCGCATAAGTTTGCAAGAGCTGAGCAGGGATGTTGAGAGCAAGATATTTTGGTGATCACTCATTTATAGGATCAACATACACTAGGGGCAACTTGGCAAGACATAAGATGTTTCTACTGTGTTAAAATGTAACAAGCTGTTTTTTTTCATTAGCTTATTGCTGCTCTTACACATATGTTTTATAATTGTTGTGTGTGTGTGTTGCGTCATTACAGTTGTGATAGACCCTTCATGACCCCATGTCCATGGAGTTTTCTTGGCAGGAATACTGGAGTGGTTTGCCAGTTCCTGCTCCAGGCAACTACAGCATCTGGTATTCCCTGGTGGTCTCCCATCCAAGTACTAACCAGGGCCGACCCTCGTTAGCTACTCAAAAAACACAAGATACACATCTGGCATGGACATCCAAATGTTGGCCCCCTGTAACTCCAGTCATCCACTCACCAGCGGCTATATTGGCTGATCCTGATGGGAACTGCAGACTAGTAGCATCCAAAAGACCACAAGCTATCCACTCTGATATCAACCATTCAACTAAACACATACATGAATACAGCACACTTAATCCAGATATACCAGAACTACCTCATTCAGGTAAGACAGGTAATCTTCGTTATTGTAGTGACATGGTTATTAAAAATCTTTACCAGGTGATTGCTGTAACATATAAAAATTATTTGGTATAAAATGTTTCAGCCTGCCTTTTCCTTCAATAGCTTATTGAAGCATAGTCAGGAAATCTCTTTTTCCCCTGCCAGCCAGCCTAGGAGAGGGGTTCAAATCTCTCAATGTGATTCAAAGTTAAATGGGGACAAAACCTCCATGTCCCAATTCTGTATTTTTTTTAAATTATGGAAACATTTTTCCCCATAGACCACCATATACCTTCTCCATTATAGACCTACTCCTGACTTATGAGGAACATTTTAAAAGTACATTTGTAACCATTAATCTACAGTGGTGCCTTGTATAAATGAATTAATTCATTCCAAATGAAATTATGTTAAGCAAATTTTCCTTTATACAAATTCCCATAGGAATGCACTGAAAATGGAGTAATCCCATTTTTATGTTGTATGGATTTTCCCGATAGACGATTATGTTAAGCAAATTTCCCCTATCTCCGGAATTTTTATGTTGTACAAATTTTATGTTATACAAGCTGTTTGTTATACAAGGGTCCACTGTATTTTTTTCAAGAGAGTGGGGAAAATGAAGACAGTTTCTGGTCTGAAAAACTACTTCAGCTTGGGTTATCAAATTAGATTACCAATGCATTAAAATGCCATAACTGTAAAGCACAATTCTTTTCCATTTTTATGAAAGTAAAACTCAGAACATGAAAGAGTCAGGGCTTGAAAATTATAAAGACAAGTTAATTGCAATACATTCCTTTCTATGAGTGTACAACTATCTTGTACTATGTAACAGTGAGTAATATCAACAAGTGACTTTCTGTCAGTCAGGCAGTATACAGTGGTCCCCCACCCTTTCGCGGTTCACATACCACGGTCCCGCTATATCGCGGGACCACAGTACCCAGAAAGGGCTTGACGGAGGGGGGATCACATACCGCCTGCCTGCGCCTCCCAGAAGTCCGGGCAAGCAGTGCATGATGGCAAAGGGGCTTCCAGCTGCGGAGCCCCAGCGCTGGGCTCCGCAGCCGAAGTCCCTTTGTCCAATCGTGCACTGCTTGCCCCGAACTCCCGGGAGGTCTGGGCAAACAGCACGCGATTGCAAAGGGGATTTTGGCTGCGGAGCCCCAACACTGAGCTCCGTGGCCAAAGTCCCTTTGTCCGATTGCGGGATGCTTGCCCCGAGCTCCCGGGAGATCTGCGCAAGCAGTGCGTGATTGCAAATGGACTTCGGCCACGGAGCCCAGCGCTGGGGTTCCACAGCCCAAATCCCCTTTGCATCACTCCCCGCTGGCCCCCAGCCCCTCCGAAAGGCCTGTGAGCCGTGCGGGGGGGGCAGTGGGGTGCAATTGCATTGCTCCCTGCCGCCCCCTGGCCCCTCCAAAAAGCCTCAGAGCCGCGGGTGGGCGGGGGTGGGCGGGGAGCAATCGCATTGCTCCCTGCCGCACCGGCCCCTCCTGATCGCCCCCGCCCCCACCTGAGCCGCTTCCGCATATCGCGGATTTTCAGGCATCGCGGGTCGGGTGGTTCCCTAACCCTCGCGATCGGTGGGGGGTTACTGTATAAGCCAAATAAATAAATAAATAAATAAATAAATAAATAAATAAATAAATAAATATTATATTTCCCATTTGCTGCAATAGTGCTGTGATTTTAAAAGCTGCTTAATAGCTGTGGGATGGAGTCTTGGGACTATTAGCTGGCTATTGTGTATCTTGTGTTCTGTTGTGTGTGTTGAGGTGATGACGAAGTGGATAGCAAGGGTGTTTTTTTTTCAACAGGTCAGTTGCAGGTAGCATTTAAGTTTCCTGAAAAGGAACTAAAATAACTATGTTTTTTTCAGAAACAGAAGACTTTTTGAAATGTACATACATTAGTACTAGCCATGCTTGGGAGATATTGATGCTAACAAGAAGATTGGCCTCTTCTGAACGTACACTTGAATTGAGTAATGTCACTCATTGCATGTCCTGATTTAGTTATACACCATTAAGGGATAGTGCAAGGATGAAGTAAGCACAGCAGCACTCAAATATTAAATAGAGACTTGGGATTCATAGCACTGTAAACAATTTCATGGTTATCTGAGGGGCAGAGTTAACAGAAGATCCCAATTAATACCATGCTTACAGGAGCTAAAGCACCCCATTAATTCTTGCCAGGATGAGGCTCTTAATCAAAGGTAACAAGCCTGAGTCAGCGGCTCCAGCTGTCCCTGATCATAAAAACAAACTTTTTATTCACCCACTATACAATTCATGCATTGGTTTTTGCCTTCTCAGTGAATGGTAGAGTTTGGAGATTTATGTTACCATAGGTTTACATGCTTACCTTGTGCATTTTACAAAACCTATGAAATCTAGGTAAACACCCTTTGTAATAGTTCCCGCCAGTTCTTTTCTTTTGCACATCTACATCCTTCTCTCTTCTGACATTCTGGAATATATATCCATGTCACTTCCCAATGCTTTGTATATAGAGAGAGGGAGGTATGAAGATTTCAGGCAAAAATCAAATAAAAATAAAACAAAACAAAAGACAAAAAACATGAGGCACCTTAAAGACTAACTTTCATATTTTAAGGTAACGTTTTGTGGACACGTCCACTTCTTCAGACATATAGCAGCAGCATAAGGTGTCCAATAGAATATGTAATGGAATATATGTTTCATACCAAATATTCATTGGCTGTTGTATGTAGACATATTTGCATGCACGCTCTGTTGAAAAATTTGCTAAAGAGACAGAAAACAGACACCAGGTATAAAGTGCTCAGTTATTACAATGAGTTCAATATTTATTTATTTATTTGTTTATTTAGATTTTTATAGCACCAGTCTGGCAACAAAGGCCACTCTGGGTGGTTTACATCACAAATAAGTAATAACAACTGAAAAAATAAACAACAATGTACATAGTAAACACCACTCGGGTTAAATCTCACTGACAGAAACATGACATAAAGGACCTAAAATTAAGTTAAAATAATTAGCATAATCTGAAAACAAGGTGGCGGAACTGGCTGTTTAATGCTGAACAACCACTTTATTATGGAATTATATGGAAATAATTCCATAATATAATAATAATAATCTGGGAATGTCTGCCTATAGAGTCATCTTTTAAACAATCATTTACTTTCTTTAATTGACTTATATACTGCTCTATCTGGCCCGGAGGATAGAATATTGGTGCCACCACCAAAAAAGTCCAGTTCCTAGTAGATGTTTTCCGGGCCTCGTTTGGGGCTGGCACCCTCAGATGCCTTGCCTGGGAGGAACAAGTGTTACAGGCAGTTCTCTGTGGTAGGAGCAGTTCGGACAGATAGCAAGGTTCTAAACCATTTAGGGCTTTGTATATCAGCATAAGAATATTGAAATCAATGGAGAAGCAGATCGGCAGCCAGTACAAGGAAGCCAGAGTTGGCGTAATGTGCTGATATCTTCTTGTTCCCATTACTAATCTGGCCACAGTGTTCTGCACTAGCTGCAGCCTCCACATTAACCTCAAAGACAGCTCCACATACAGTGCACTACAGTAGACTAACATTGAGATTGTGAGTGTATGGACCAGCATGGTGAGGGCCTCAGCACTGAGGTAGGCTCTCAGCTGTGCAATCTGCCTGTTGATAATGTGTGGAGCAGATAGCTGATGAGACCTGGGCTTCCATGGTGAGTTCTAGGTCCAACAGGACACCCAGACTGCGTAACACAACTTGAGTGGGGAGAATACCCCCCCCCCAAAAAAACTGAGGGAGTTTCCAAAACACTGCAAGAGAAGGGAGGCCAAGATGGATGGGAGTTTCTTAAAAGTGAGATATTAAAGGCACAATCCAAAACTGTTCCAACAACAAGAAGAAATGGGAGAGGTCTAAAGAAACCACAATGGTTTACTAAAGAACTTTCAACTCAGCTAACTATAAATAAAAACAAGTACAAGAAATGGAAAAATGGGGAATGCACCAAAGAGGAATAAAAGCAAATAATTAATATATGTAGGCGGATGGTAAAAAAAAGCTAAAGCGCAAAATGAACTTAGACTTGCCAGAGAGATTAAAGATAGTAAAAAGGGTTTCTTTAGTTATGTCCACAGCAAAAGGAAAAATAAGGAAATGATAGGCTCTCTGCATGGCTATGATAACCAGTTACTAACAGGAGACAAGGAAAAGGCAGAACTTCTCAACACCTTCTTTGCCTCAGTTTTCTCCAAAAAGGAAAGAACAGTTCCCTTGGCACAAAGAGTAGATGAGGTATTGGGATGGGAATTGCAACATAGAATAGGTAGACAGGTAGTACAAGAACACCTGGAAACAGTAAATGAATTTAAGTCTCCTGGGCCAGATGAATTACACCCGAGGATATTAAAAGAACTGGCAGAAGCAATTTCAGAACCATTGGCAATAATATTTGAGAAGTCCTGGAAAACAGGGGAAGTCCCCATAGATTGGAGAAGGGTGAATATTGTCCCTATCTTCAAAGGGGGGGGGACCCAAATAATTATCACCCAGTCAGCTTGACTTCAATTCGTGGCAAGATCCTAGAACAAATTATTAAGCAGACAGTCTGTAATCATTTAACTAGCAATGTTGTCATTACGAGAAGTCAACACAGATTTCTTAAAAACATGTCATGCCACACCAATTTGATTTCTTTGTTTGATAGAATTACAGGCCTGGTGGTTGAGGGGAACACTGTGGATATTGCTTATCTAGATTTCAGTAAGGCCTTCAATAAGGTTCCCCATGATATAATTGCAAAGAAGTTAGTAGAATGTGGAACACATAGAGCCAGTGTTAGCTGGATTTGTAATTGGTTGACTGATCTCACCCAAAGGGTGATCATTAATGGCTTCTGTTCAGATTGGAGAGACATGACCAGTGGGGTGCCCCAGGGTTCTGTTCTGGGTCAGGTGCTATTTAATATCTTTATTAATGGCTTAGAGGAAGGAATCGAGAGTAGGCTAATCAAATTTGCAGATGATACCAAATTGGGTGGGGTTGCTAATTCCCTAGAGGATAGGATGCAAAATCCAAAAGGACCTTCAGCCCTCCCCGACACACCCACCCACCCACCCCCCACCCACACACACACCTGGCCACCTCCAGGGAGGGGCAAGATTAAAGTGCTGGGCCAAAGCTAACGGAATGGATTTCAACAAAGGGAAATGTAGGGTGCTGCATCTAGGTTAAAAAAAAAATGAGTTGCACAGATATAGCGCGCCCCGGGGTGGAGGAGGAGGAGCGGCACCCACCTCCTCTTCCGACCGAGGGGGCCCCCACGCTGCGGCGGCGGTGGAGACACCTGGCTGGAAAATAGTATGCGCCGCCGCCGCCGCCACCGGCGGCGGGCAGAGGAGGAAGGTGAAAGGGATCGGCCGCCCGCGGGAGAGAAGAGGAGGAGGAGGAGGGCGGCGGAGGGGAATCTTGGTGACCTTGAGCACAAATTGGGAAATGTAGGGTGCTGCATCTAGGTAAAAAAAAAATGATGAGGATGGGAGACACCTCAGCTGTGAAAGGGATCTGGGAATCTTGGTGGACCACAAATTGAACATGAGTCAGCAGTGTGATGCGGCAGCCAAGAAAGCCAGTGTGATTCTTGGTTGCATCAACAGAAGCATCGTGGCGAGATCAAGGGAAGTGATAGTACCACTTTATTCTGCTCTGGTCAGACCCCATCTGGAGTACTGTGTCCAGTTCTGTGCACCTCAATTTAAAAATGATGTTGACAATCTTGAACAGGTCCAGAGGAGGGCAACCGGGGTGTTTGAGGGTTTGGAGGAAATGTCTTACGAGGAGGGGCTTAGGGAGGTAGGAATGTTTAGCCTTACAAAAAGAAGACTGAGAAGGGATATGATAGCTATGTTTAAATATTTGAAAGGATGTCACATTGAAGAAGGGGCTGGTTTGTTTTCCATGGCTTCAGAAACTAGGACACGGGGAAATGGTTTCAAACTACAGGAAAAGAGATTCAATTTAAACATTAGGAAGAATTTCATGACAGTTAGAGCTGTTCGGCAATGGAATATGCCTCCCTTGCACCCGTCCACACCAGCTTGAGCAGGTGTAAGGGACGTGTGTGCATGGTCAGCCTTACCATAGGAATGCATTGAAATATGTTCCCTCCAGAAAGGATTAATTGGTTTTCAATGCGTTCCTATGGGAAATCGCTGCTCTACTTACAATTTTTTTTACATATGAGCATATGCTTGGAACAGATAAAATTCATAAGTAGAGGTTTTAGTCTAGTAGCCCTCAGGCACTTTCATCCGGAATACGTAGACCTCGGCTGTTCAAAGTTGGACAGCTCTGCTGTAAACAAAGTAGAAGACTGGTCTGACACAGTGTGTCAACTATCCACCATCTTGCAAAACAAAACAAAACCTAAGATTGTTATTTTTATGTCTCTATCAATTTATGTTATTATATAATGGGAGTTATTGGATATCCTGTGTATGTTCATTCTGGCAAGTAAATATCTCTAGAATAAGTCATCCAATAAGCAAGGTATGGTACCACAGGCTTTCCGTTCCCAGGCTCTGTATTTGCATTCCAATAGATGAGTTTTAAAACTGCTTTTGAAACTCAGCTCCAGGTCTACTGGTTGAGTTAAATGGAAAATGGGAAGGCCTGGATGACGGAAGCAGAATTCAGTCAAAAACCCAAACCAGCAACAAAGCCTTGTGAGACCTTAAAGACTACGTGTTACATTGGTGTGTGTACAAGAGTCCTGTATCTGACAGCCACAGGGTACATGAAGTTTCTGGACAGGAAAAGCCAAAATGAGCACAATTTATAATGTTATAAGCATTTCAATAGCATGTCTTATGTCATTTTCTTTGTTTCAGATATGATTTTATTCATTTCAAAGAATGCAACCACCTTTACCACTAAATCCATTTGAAATACTTTTTAGCAGGAAAAATGACAATTTATATGGTCTACTAAGTATAACTGCATGACAAACATTCATTCTAAGAAGACAGTTTCTATTTAAATTGAGCATAACCCCTACGAAAGAAATAGAAATACTTTTAAAATATTTTTCATGCCTACCTCTCAATTAGCCCCAGGTGCCAAAATTGCTATTTGTAGCCCTGTCTCCAATTTAAAAGGGTTAAGTAGCAGTGTCACATGGGAGCTCCCTGTCAGACATTTGACTGTCACTACTGGTAAGAGCAGATAATAGTGAGGTATAGAAACAAGTATCTGTTACATGGTAGCTTCTTATATTTCCTACTTTTTACTTCACTAAGATTTATCTAATTCATCCTAAGTCTATATTTGAAGCAAATTCTAAGTTATCCAAAAGGTTCCCTTTATGTTACACGATCTTACCATTGTCATAAACTGATTGTGCCCCATATTCAACAGAAACACTATGGCAGTGGTGGCGAAACTTTTAGAGACTGAGTGCCCAAACTGCGATTCAAAACCCATTAATTTTTTGCAAACTGCCAATCCAGCAATTTAACCTGAATACATGTGGCTGTGAAGGGGCAATGTCGGGTGCCCACAGAAAGGGCTCCGAGTGCCACCTTTGGCACCCATGCCATAGGTTCGCCAACACTGCCCTAATGAGCTATGTATTCTAGGATCCAAAGAAAAGAAAAGAGAAAAACAGAAAAAATGTCTTCCATTCCTTCCTTTTTCTGAAGCATCCTGTATTCTCACCAAAGTCTCTTCCTCCGCTTTATTCTCTTGTTATTCTCTCTTCTTTGAGTGCATCATCTTTGGGGTGAGGAAAGCCACAGTGGAGGGGAGCAGAGCCAGGCACTCCATTCTTCAGGTGCTGAATCCAACCAGGTAAATAAAGCTTGAAAGGAGCTCAGATCTCTTTATTTTTGGTAAACCTGGCACCCAAAGCAATGCACTCTTGTAGAACAGCAGGCTGTTCTCTTGAGACTTTGGGGCTTCTTCATACACAAAATGTACAGTTCTAAAGGAACATGTGAACTGCCCCAAGTGTAAACAATGTAGCCGGCTTATTTTGATGTTAAAAATGATTTCTGATTGTAAAAAGAACAGCCCAGGCATCTAGAATTCCCAAACCCTATTAGGCATAGCAACCATTTCTTCTTCCCCTGCCAAGTACACTTCTCTGCAAACCCACGGTTCACCGAAGTTTCCAAAATGAATTAAAATTTCTTGTATATTCAGTTGTTTGAATCATGCCCCTCATTTGTCTGAGAACTGGGACACAAATGGGCTTACAATAATGGTCGTACATTACAAGGTTAAACAAAATACAGATCCCAAATACAGATATAAACATACAAAAGTCTATCACTGTTAAATTAATCACTTCCATCACCACCACCATCATTAACATTAACATTCTCACCATTATCTTAGAACTTGAAAGCTGGAAGGGACACTATGGGTCATTGAGTCCAACCCCTGCCAGGGAAACACAGTGGGGAATCCAACTTCTAATCCCAGCCAGATACCTAGACTACTGAGCTATAACACTTATAAATTAAAAATAAATCAAAACTCATCCAAAAAGTTATACTGAATGCAATACAGCACAAGTCTATTTAAAGGCAATACCCCGACACTTCCATTCAAATAAACTGCTTTACATACAGTAAATACAGTGGATTAGCTATAACTCTGCAAGCACATTTCCACCATTAAGAGAAGCCCGGGCATGTACACGTATCATTGCTGCATCAAATGCAATGACACCAGAAATACCTTCTTCTGTTCAGTGTTCATTCATGTCCCCCCCCTTCCCACCTTTTTCACAAATTTTCCTAACCCAACAAAACTTATTTTCAAAGTACTTTGGGTTTCTGGTTCTGAATCCAAGTGTACTTAAGTTCTGAGTGTTTTCTTCTGGCCCATGTAGGCCTCTAGACATCATTGAATGTAACACTAAAGAACAAATAATGCATAGACACACATACTGTACAATGGAAAAGGCGTGTTATTCTATCAACGTAAAGTATGTTATTCCTATGCGGCTTTACTAACTGCCCCAATATTCCAGCAGATACCTGTGCAGATATTTTAGCCATACTGGTCATTGCAGGAGAGGAGAAAGGGAAAGGTTTGTTCTACAGATCAGTTTGTGCTACTAGATGTTAGAATCCAAGCTTATGTTTTATTGCTATAATTAGCACATGCAGAAAGGGCTTCCATATTGATTCATCAGAGGCAAAGGGCTTATTTACATACTGCAGAAAAAGACAGTTTATTACTCTTTACCATCTTTATTAAAGACATATTCTTTACAATTTATATCATACAGACATATTTATTCTTTTTTAAAGACATATTCTTCACACACACACATATTATATACAAAATAACAGTAAAGTCCTATTAGGATTTCTTACAAAAACATGTTTTCAGCTATCAAACATGTTGCTAGTTATCAGAAGGTGTAAAAAAGAGCAAGCAAACAAGCATCCCTGAACCATGGACAAAATACAGCAATATAAACTAAATTATTTTAATGAGGAACTCTTGTTAGAACTCCACCAGATGCAGGATGTGGAAGAAATGAAACAAAATAAAGCATAACAAATATAAGAAAATTATACAATATGCTCAGAATTTCATTCTAGTTTGAAATACACCATTAGCAGGGTTGCTACAGTTACATATTTATGGAATTCTATATTAACTTTGGACTATTCTCGTTTTACATGGTCTGTGCACCTCATATTTCTAGAAACAAACTCCCTATTAAATTCAAGTTTTCCTTCATACTCCAGTTTGTGTAAAAGCTTCCAATATCCTCCGCCTTTGAGCACCCTCTGCTGGGCTCTGCAGCAAGAGTTGATTAGCATAATCAGATCAAACAGAGAGAATATCGTATAAGGAACTGTACCTCCTGAATTTAGTTACACCACATTATTTATTTATTTATTTATTTATTTATTTATTTATTTATTTATTTTTTATTTATTTATTTATTTAAAATATCTTTACCCTGCCTTCTCCTTAAAAAGATCCAATATGGCTTGCATCATTAAAAGACAATATTAAAGTTAAGAGCAGTGAATGCATAAATACTGAAAACAATCACGCAACACCATAAAGAAAACATAAGCAACACCAAAATACATACAAAGAATAAAGGGACAACAATCCATTTAAAATCCTCTCTGAGGTAGCCAGTCATTCACGGAAAGCCTGCCTGAAGAGAAAGGTCTTCGCCTGCTGGTGGAAGGACAGCTAATATTGGGCCAGCCTGGCCTCCTCTGCGAAGGAGTTCCAAAGTCTGGGAGCAGTGACAGAGAAGGCCCTCTTCCATGTCCCCAACAAATGCACCTGTGAAGGTGACAGGACTGAGAGAGAGGCCTCTCTAACACTCAAGCAGGCTCATTACAGGAGACGGGGTTCTTGAGATAGTTTGGGACAAGCCATTTATAGGGTTAGAACCAACACCTTGAATTCATTCTGGAAAAAGACTGGCAACCAGAGGAGCTGGTGTGCCAGGGTATGGAATTTATACTCTTTTCTTAACTGCTCACATTCTCTTTTAGCTTTAATGTTGTCTTCTAATGCTGTAAGATACCCCTCAATTCCCTGTTCTTAAACTTGAATATGTCTTAATGGTACTGGACTATATATTGTGCCTCCTTACTGTAAGCCGCCTTGGGTCCTTTTCCAAGGAGAAAGGTGGGTTAAAAATGCTCAGAATGAATGAATGGATGGATGGATGGATGGATGGATGGATGGATGGATGGATGGATGGATGGATGGATGGATGGATGGATGGATGAATGAATATGTGAGTCTCATGAAAAGCAATCTAGCTGTTGTGTTTTGAATCCACTCAAGTTTCTGAATGCTTTCCATAGGCAACCCCACAAAGAGAGCATTGTAGTAATCCAGCTGGGATGTAATTAAGGTATGTGTCAGCATGGCTAGATCAGACCTCTCCAGCAATGGGTATGACTGGTGTAGTAATTTTAAGTGTGCAAAGGCACTCTTGCTAGAACCCCGCCAAATGCAGAATGTGGAAGAACTGAAATAAAATAAAGTAAAATGAATACTATTTAAGACGATATCCTCTGAATTTCCTCCTAGTTTTAAATATGCCATTAGCTGAGTTGCTACAAGCATATATTTAAAGTGTGTGGGAGCGATGTAATAAGTGGGGAAATTATGAGAACAAATAAAAGTGATTTACATGAGTTACTTGATTTTTCAAAAGAGACTGTAGTAAAATACACACAGATCAAAGTTGCTGTAGCACTTTAATTAGAACATACTTCTTTATCCTACTGGGTACTTAACCACACATCCAACCTCTTTTTGAAATTAATATGTTTTACTTAACATCAGACTTAACTTCAAAGGATTTGCAGGGGCCATATAGACCAGAAATAACACTCTGTGTCTTTGTACAGAAGAGATTAATTGCAATGCATAAAGTACAGTCTTATACATCATGTCTCCTCAGATGCAAGTGCTTGTTTTCAATACAGCTTACATTTAGGGAAATGCACATGAAATTGCAGACACAGGATGAACTCCAGTGTAAACAGCAATGATTTCACCAGCCCATAATGTTACATTTTTCAAGACTTTCCCTCCCTGAGCCCTTCAAGTTTCAAGGCTCCCTAGGAATCCCTTTTGATTTGGGGAACTCTTTGGGTTCCTTGGCATGGTGGAGGGGGCTTTGATACAACATTGTCACCAGGCTGCTGCAAAATGCCGCGATCCCACAAGTGGCAATCTGGCAGTGATTTTGTGATGATAAAGGGGTTTCTTCCTCATTCCCAAGGCTCCCAAAGACCTCCCCAAGTCCAAAGGGATCACTAGGGAGCCTCAGAACTTGACGAGAGGGAGAGATGAAGAGTTAAATTAAAATAAAGAGTAATGCTGTGGGTTGATGACATGAACGCCATTGACACCGCCACAGACAACAGGACTTCAGCCAAAGAGTGCAACCTACTGAAGCTGTAATAAATCAAAATACCTTAATGTCTACGGATGATGGAAATCATTTAATACCATCCTTGCCCTGGCTGAACTCAGCATCAGCATTTTTACTCTGCTCTTAGGCTGAAGAAGGTCTCTTGTCTGGTTCTTTGGCTGAGAGATTTTAACCAGTAGAGCAGTTCTGGTGGCAGATTGCTTTTCTCACACACCTCAACATTAGACTGAGAAGAGAGTTCTGCCAGCAGGTCATATGTTGTACCTAGCTCTAATCTCCATTTGAAAACTGTATGGTTACAATGGAATCTTAAACCTGCTGATTAGAAAGTTAAATTCATTGAACACAATGGGATTTAATCCCCAAGAAACATGTCAATTAGGTGGTGCATTAGAGTTTACAGTACAGCCTTTAAACAGTGTGACCCATTCAAAGCTATGGTTTGTGCCACAACAACTGACTGCTCTAATGCAAAACCCATACTCTGCACTAGAATTACTGTTCGTACAGAACACAGCAAAGGAAAATGATTTCCAATAGGCAGAAGTGTCAAACAAGGGTATATTTTACCTCTCTTTTTGTTCAATCTGTATGCAGACTATAACACACTGAAAGCTGGATCAGATTCAGATGATGAAGGAATAAACATCAGTGAAGGAAGCATCAATAATTTAAAATATACAGATGATAACACACTACTCAAAGAAACCTATAATGATGCAAAATGACTATTGAGGAAGGCAAAGGGAAACAGTTCAAAAACAGATTACTGCTAAACCTCTAGAAGATCACAGCAATGCCTGTAGAAGATCTATAGGATTTTAATGGTGACAATGAAGGATTTAGAAATTGATTGTCTTAGTTCAATCATAAATGTAAATACAGACTGCAACCAAGAAATCAGAATGCGATTTAGACTCGGAGGAGTAACCATGAAAGAACTGGTAAAGATCCTTAAGTGTAAGAATATCTTACAGAAAACAAAGCCAAGAAAAATCATACTATGGTTTTCCTGTTTAGGATGAACAGCTAGACATTCAGAAAAGCTGAAAGGGACAAAAAGATGAAGTCCGAACGTTCTGTTGGAAGAGAAATTTATAGATCCCACTGATGTCCAGGAAGAATTTTTTTTTTAAAAAAAAGTTGGTGCTAGATTAAACAAAGGTGGCTGGATAGCTCTGTAAGTCAAGTACCTGGCTACAGAGCCAAGACTGGGACTTTGATTCCCCACTGTGTGTCCTAGGAGAAGGACTGGCATGTGTAGCCCGGGCCAAGCCATCTAGTCCCAGGACACTCCTAGAATAAGGGAATGATAAACCACTTCTAAGTACTCTATATCTAAAAAAAAACCTCAGAAAAGGATCACCATAAGTAAAAACTGACTTTGAGGTGTAAGAGAAAAAAGATTAAATCAAGGCTTAGCTCTCAAGAAAACCTAACAATGAATATGCTATAACACTTAGGTCTTACCGCGGGAAGATGAGACTCAATGGAAAAGACAATAATGCTAAGAGGGAAAGCCAAACTGACATGGACTGTTCAATAATGGAAATCAATAAAAGATTACCTTAGTTTGCAAGATCTCTGCAGTGCTTTCTACTTACAAAGGCACATCTTTCGTGGGTCATAAAATGATCAGATCTTTTGTAGGTCATAAATTGATAGGAAGTGATTCAATGTCACATAAGAACAAAATGTGGCAAAGATTACCTTATGATCCACTGAACTAGTTGCTTTCTTTAAAAAGTCTTGCACAATGGGATTCAAAGTGAACTTTTAATGGTAGCATTAGTATTTTGGTACCCTGGATTACTCCATGACACATTCACTACTCTCTTTCATTCAGACAATCTCCATTTGACTCCCTTTGTAAGTAGAAAGCAGAGATGGGCACGAAACAGGAACACAGTGTTTTGTTTAGTTTCTGTAGTAGTTTCATTGTTTTATTTGTAACAATTTTTTTAGTTTTGTTACAAAACAAAACAAAATTAAACAAAAAGTTATGCTTCCCTAGGTCCTAAAGGACCAAAATGGCAGGGGAGTTTCCTCAAGCACTTCTAGGTAACCCCCTGAAATTTGGAAAGGTTTGGGGGTTAAGGAGCTGAGTTATGAAGCTCCAATAAGGGTGCCCCTAGAAAAAAATATTTCTATTAGAATCGGAAGCCAAGCCACACAGCTCGCCTATGATTTGGCTTCCGAAGTTCCAATTAGAATTAGAAATATTTTTTCCTAGGGGCACCCCCTTTGGAGTTTCATAACTAAGCTCCCTGACCCCCAAACCTTTCCAAATTTCAGGAGCTTTCAGGGAAGAGCTTGAGCTCCCCTGCCATTGATTCCTCTAGGACAGGCATGTCCAAACTTCGGCCCTCAAGATGTTCTGGACAGCAACTCCCATGGTCCTTTGCCATTAGCAATCTAAGCTTAGAATTCTGGGAATTGTGGTCCAAAACATCAGGAGGGCTGAAGTTTGGACATGCCTGCTGGGTTGAAGATAGTCCTTTCAGTTCAGCATGGCAGTAATTATCCCAAGACATTTTACTATATGGAGCAGATTGAAAATGATCTCCCTCCCTGTTACAGCCAATATTGATAAAAGTCTTACTGCACCAAATTGTACTTCAACTAGTCCCTTTTCACAATGCTTCCTAAATCAAGTTGCTTTTACTCTCTTGCATAGCAGGGACAGACTGGCAGCACAAATTGCATCTCCTTGCACAAGCCACTATTCACTACTGTAGTGAAACAGAATGAATGCTATAGGAAAATGAAATGAAATTAGTCATGAAAAAAATCCAGTAAATGGGTCTTCCTATACTCTCCTCACCTGTCTTCCCTGTAATATCTCCCCGAGCCTTTCAGCCTCAGGCTGGTCCTCTGGTGAAGCTCCTGCTGCTTCATGTACATCTTTGAGATTATCTCTTATGACTGATGGAAAAGAAATAGGCAATACTGGGATTCAGCCACTCCTTTCAGCCATTTCAGCCACCCAGCATAAAATGAAGGAGAATGTGGTTGAGAAATATATTTGAAAGGTAGGTAGGTATGCTGGCAAAACAGAAGGTGTTGACACACTGGAACAACCTGTAATGTACATATTTTACTTTATGGATCTTCCCTCCAAGTTTAACATTTTTGCAAGACAAGATGTTACATCAAGATACAGTATATCTGTATCTTTCATTATTCAGAAAGCTCATGCATCAGATATGTCCATGACCTGGTGAAAGACAATTTTGGTTTGAATAGTTACTTAAACATTTTGAAAAACACATTTTTCCAAACTAAACTGAAGACAAATGAAATTAAGCCAACCATGCCCTCCCTTTGCTGCAATGTACGCTCAGTATAACAGCCCATGAGAAACCAGCCACTAGTTTCTGCTGTGGTTTTACAAATTTCACTACCGCCCCTCTTTCTTTCACTCATCCTCTTCTGAATAAGTACAGCAGAGGTTTTTGCCTGGACAATCCAAATTATGAATGTAGAGAAACCAATGTGGCCATCAAGTCATCGCTGACTTATGGCAATCCTACAAATAGATGATCCACAAAACGTATTGTCCTTATCTGCCCTGCTCAACTTTTGTAAACTTCAGAGAATCCTTCCTTATGATGTACCCAAAGTAGGACAGCCTCAACCTCAGCATCTCTGCCTCTGGAAATAGCTCAGGCTTGAGTTGCTCTAGGGCCCACTTGTTTATCTTTCTGGTAGTACAGGGTACCTGCAGGACTTTCCTCTAGCACCACATTTCCGATGATTTTTCTTTCCTGTCAACGTTCTTGAGTCTTGGCGGTCTAGCTTTCCCACCCATACACAGTGATTAGAAATACCAGAGTGTGGATGATCTTGATCTTGAGTCTCCAATTACACATCTTTAACACTTGATTATCTTTTCTACTGGGCGCTCTACTGAACCCTTTCTTCTTCTTTAAGCCAGCAATTTAAACACTTTAGGGCTTGGTTCAAGGATCACAACAAGCAAAGGTTCTTGAACAGAATTAGTAGATAGCTGAGTTTTTAGGTGAAGTATCTTTTCCACAGGCAATCCATGGCTTTTTATTGTTTTATTCACATATCTTGCCAGCTGTCATACAACCTGTAGATTGAGCTACAGTGATGATAGTAGTTGTTCCTCCTTATCTCACATTTAAAGGGCCATCAGCACATCCACTTTCATTACATAAAGGAAAGGATATTCAGGAAGGAAGCTAATCTACAGCAACCAAAATACTCACTGATAAGAAGTAAAACACTTAACATTCTTGTGGATAAGTGACTTCATAGATTTTTCATGCAGGCCTTGTTTTGACACACACATAGAAAGACACATAGAAATAAAGTCCAGCTATTTCTGTTTCTTTCTGTAAACTAAGCCATGTGGAAAATGATGCAAAAGGGGGCCTTATGGCATAATCCTCTACATATATTTTGAGAACTAAGCCTCTGAGATCTCAGAAATGTTTATTCACACACAGACACAGGATCACAGCTTCTTTCATCTGTTTCACAGGTGCAGGATTTCTTTACAGTGTGAAAATAATAATCTAATGACATACTTCAAAGAAACAACCATACTCATCTCTTGTAAGAAAATGACTAATACTTATTTTAAACAAGCTTGTCTGCACAATACTATGACCCAATGATACTTTTTTCTTTTTGTTTTGTTTTTTGTTTTGGCAATGAAATAAGCAAAATGAGCTTTTGAAGCCTATATTGTAGTATACATGTTCACAGTGAAACCCAACAGTAAATTTCAATTCGAGTACACCACTGAATCAGTAGGGATTTGCCAACAATACCATAAATTCCCTTGATTAATTCTACTCTAGTTGTGGATTTCTACTCCTGGATTTCAGCCTTTATTTATGGGCATAGATCAAGGATAGGAACCAAATTACTAGACAGCACATATATAGTTCAACTGTTTTATATTCAACATCATCCCCTGTCCCCCCCCCTCCAGCAGTTTTCAAAAGGTAGCACTGAGTTGTTTATATGTTGTAATGAATAATTCATCAGAAGTGTCAGTACTGTTTGGTGGTTTGTAGACCAATGAGAGAGTCTTGGGGAGGAGCCTGAGGGGATTTAAGGCTCTGCTGAGCACTGATTTAGTCAGATAGGGACTGGCACTGTCTAAGAGAAAGACAGGGAATCTGATAGAGTCTGAGAGAATCAGATTGGGATAGACAGGGACCTACACTGTTGGAGAAAAGATAGAGAGAGAAGAGATAGGGCTTTTTAGAGTGTCTGTGAAGAAAACCGAGTGTATAGAATTTATAAACTTAGGAACTGGGTGTGCATATATTCAACTTTATCAGTAACTAAACTTAAGGGGGTTTGAACTATACCCTAAATGATTTTGATTCTACTTTGTAATAAATAAACTTCTTTTATTTTTATTGAACTTAAATCAGTCTGAAGGCTTTAGTATACTAGTGAAGCTAGTTGGTGACAGCGAAAGAGAAAAATTAGAAGTGGCTGGGGGCAAGCACGTTAATACTACAAGCCTATGAGGTTGGTGCAGCAAAACCAAGAATCCTGGGACACCTTAAACACCATTCAGTTTTTATTTTAGAATAAATTTTCAGGAATCTTTTTTAAAATTATGAATGCTGCAAATAAGACTTAGAATTTATAATGCAGTCCCATGTACATTTATTTACTCAGAAAAAGTCCCACAGAGCTTACTTGTTTCCTAGTAAGTGTCCATGGAATTACAATCCAAAGCTATGTACTGTATTTCAAGTTTAAAGGATTATTGTTTTTAAAGCACACTGGCAAAGTCTAACAATTTCTTAATGAAGAAGTACCCCAATTTCCAGTCAACTTATGAGTAAGGAAGTACAACACTCCTAAGGTGAATTTTCTTGAATGGCTTTTTGCTGTGAGGCTAATATTTTGCTCTACATATACATTATTTTTGTCTGAATAGTGAATAAAATGCTGACAGATATATTAAACTTAATAGAGTATTGTGATGTCAGTGTCATATGCAAAATCAACATTTCTGCATAGTTTATTTAAAAAACTAATGTAATATTCTTTAATATATAATCTTGCTTTCAATAGCATCTCATTGTGAAAAAATATTCTTAGCAAGGTACTGCAGTGTTTTCTTATTCCAGAATAAGCAGAGGAGACTAAAGCAATTTAATCTCACAGCAAGAAAAAAAGCAAGCTATAAAAATCCAGGGAAGTAATGTGAATATCCTCACTAGCAAGCTGTAAATGTAACAAATAAGTTGCATTTAAAGTGTCTCATTTACACTGGAAGTTGCAAGTGCATATGATCTATATCTAGGGAAGACTCAAATCCATTTTAATGTTAATTCTATGAGAAGGACTCTCCAAAGCTTAAAAATAAGAAGTCTCACTTTCAGAAAACATTCATGTTTATATGCAGAAAAACATCACGGGTTATTCACCCTATATATTCAGCTTTCATAGCTGATTGGTTTCCTGATGAAACAAAACTGTACTTGAGTTCCTTTTTACTTAACCCCCCCCCCCCGCAAGGTTATTATATCAAACCATATCATTTAGATCTTGAAATAGGTCCTTAGACTCACTGGTTTACCCAGGTTATAATTGAGTTACAGTGCATCTTCTAATTAGGCTTAGTTTAACTTACACTATCTAATTTTAACAGTTTTATCATTTTTAACATAATAAATACTTTATTGTATTTATATTTCTTGTGATTTTTTCAAGTTTCATCAAACCCTTGGAAGAGTTTACCTTACAAATTGACTTATAATTCTCACAACTAAACAGATTTCATGACACCTACCCATCTGCAAATAAAACTATGGGGAATATTAACACAATTAACAATTGGGGAGAATTACAGAAGATTGAAACCCTCTCTCTATGGTATACATTCCCTCCTTCATCATTCGCTCACAAACCTTTGCATTGTGTATTGTCTTCTACCACTGAAGTAGAATGGGCAAATCCAACAGAATGGGCCAACAAGGCCATCAAATCCAACCCCCTGCTCAAGGAAGAAATACAAATCAGGTGGCTGTTCAAATTTCTCTTGAATGCCTCCAGTGTTGGAGCACTCACTACCTCTTGAAGTAACTGGTTCCACTCTCATACTGCTCTAACAATTAACATGTTTTTTCCCTGATTTTCAGCGGAAAGCTAGGTTCTCGTAACTTGAACCTACTGTTGCATGTCCTACATTCTAGGATGACGGAGAGCTCTTCCTGCCATTCCTCTCTATGGCAGCCTTTCAAATAGTTGAAAAGTGCTATCATATCACCCCCCTCAGTCTTCTCCAGCCCCCTGATCATCCTTCTTGCCCCCCTATGACCTGGTTCGAATTTGTTAGCATCTTTCTTGAAGTGTGGTGTCTAGAACTGGACATAATGCTCAAGATGAGGCCTATCCAGTGCTGAATAGAGGGGGACAAGCACCTTGATGTTACATCACTCTTTACCAGCATACCCACCACTGATGCGCTAATAATGGTAAAGAGAAGATTAAGAGAAGACAGCACCCTCACCTCCAGAAGCCGCCTCAACCCAGACCAGATAGGCCTGCTCCTGGACCTGTGTCTGAACACCACATATTTCATATACAGAGGGGACTTCTACAGACAGAAGCATGGCTGTGCCATGGGTTCCCCAGTGTCACCAATTGTAGCAGAAGTGGAGAAGAAGGCACTCAACACCTTCCCAGGGACAACACCATCCCACTGGTTCAGGTATGTAGATGATACCTGGGTTAAAATAAAGACGCAGGAAGTACAGGCCTTTACAGACCACATCAATGCAGTGGATCCTAATATTAAGTTCACTAGGGAAGACACCCAAGACAACAGGCTGGCTTTCCTGGATTGTGCAGTCATCATCAGACCTGACCGTGGCCTAGGAGTAGAAGTTTACAGGAAACCCACCCACACAGATCAATACTTACTGTTTGACTCCCACCATCCATTACAACACAAACTAGGAGTCATCAGGACCCTAAGCCACAGAGCAGAGAGCATCCCCACCTCCTCAGAAGCCAAGAAGAAGGAAGACAGGCACCTGAAGACAGCACTTAAGGCCTGTGGATATCCAAAGTGGGCCTTCAACAAAGCAGTGGGCCATCCCAGAAGAACAAGGGATCAGTCTGAGACCCAGACCCGACGGAAGAACCTGGTCATCCCCTACATGGCGGGAGTGTCAGAGAAGCTTAAAAGGATTTTTGGCAAACACCACATCCCTGTTTATTTCAAACCCATGAACACACTAAGGCAGAGACTTGTCCACCCAAAGGATCCGATACCAAACCATAAAAGGAGCAATATAGTATATGCAGTCCAATGCAGTGAAGAGTGTTCAGACCTCTACATTGGAGAAACTAAACAGCCATTAAACAGAAGAATGGTCCAACATAGGAGAGGTAACAGCTCAGGACCAGAATCAGCAGTACACCTCCATTTGAAGGAAAAAGGCCACTCTTTCAAAGATGAGGATGTACACATATTAGACAAAGAAGAGAGGTGGTTTGAGAGAGGAGTAAGGGAAGCCATTCATGTTAGCATTGAAAATCCCTCCCTCAACAAAGTGGTGGGCTCCGGCATAGTCTATCTGCTACTTATCAGGCTGTACTTTCCAAAGTACCCAGGCAAATCAAGGAGCCTTCACCACCAGGTCACAGCTAACGACCCATTCTTGATGGGTTTCAGCACCTTAGGCCATTGTTTACCTTAAGGCCATGGACACTAATGTCTCCCTAACGAGCCTATTCAGGCTTTGTTCATCTTATGAGCCAATCAGACCAGGGGACAAGAGGTCAAGCTGACTATAAGAAGGTCTCTTGCACTAGCTGTATTCAGACCGATGAAGCTGTTTGGATGAACAGCGAAACGTTTCTATCTCTCAAAAAAGAAGTCCAGTAGCCATGACTCAACTCCCAGTTAAACAAACCTGGATGACTGAGAATCTTCACAGACACACCTCAAGATATTTGAAATTTATACATCTGCAAATACGGCTTAAAAAAGCATTTGCCTTTTTTGGGGGCCACATCACACCATTGGCTCATATTTAGCTTATGATCTAAAACAATTCCATGATCCTTCTCACTTGTAGTATTGCTGGGCCAGGTATCCCCCATCTCGTATTTGTGCATGTGGCTTCTTCTACCTAGGAGCAGTACTTTGCAGTTATCCCTGTTAAATTTCATTATGTTGGTTTCAGCCCAGTGCCCTGCCCTATCAAGATCATTTCAAATTTTATTTCTGTCTTCCAGGGATTAGCTATCCATCCAAAGTTGTGTTATCTGCAAGTTAGACAAGCATTCCCTATGCTCTCTTGTCCAAGTCATTAATAAAAATGTGGAAGAGCACAGGACCCAGGACTGAGCCTTGGGGTATCCCATTTGTTACCTCCTCCCACTTAGAGAAGGAGCCATTAATCATCAACCTCTGAGTACAATTCTGTAGGCAATTGTGAATTTATCCAGCCCACACATAGTTAGCTTGCTAACTGGGATATCATGGGGAACTTTGTCAAAAGCTTTTATGAAGGCTAGATATATTACATCTGCAGCATACCCTTGGCATATAAGTGAAGTTATCCAATTAAATAATCAGATTAGTCTGGCAGAAATTGTTCTTGACAAATCCGTGTTGGCTTCTAGTTATTACTCTACTGTTTTCTACATACTTGCATAGTGACTATTTTATCTGTACCAGGATTTTTCCTAGAATTGATATCAGGCTGATTGGGCTTATTTCCCCAGTTCTTCTTCTTTGCTCTTTTTCAAGATAGGGACATTAGCCTTCCTCCTAATGTCATCTGACACCTCACCCATTTCCCATAGTTTCAAGAAAATAATGCTGAGCACTTAGAGATCTTCAGCCAATTCCTTTAGTACGCTCAGTCGCAGTTCATCTGGCCCTTGAGATCTGAACTCATTCAAAGTGATAAGGTATTCCATTACGTCTGGAGGTTCATAGTATGTCATGTCGTTATGAAGGTTCATCTGCTGGAAAATAAACAGCTCCTATTCAGTCCCAAATGCTTCTACAGCTACTACTAATATACTGCAGTAGCACCCCCATATCCTCTGATTCACCATTTGTGAATTCAGCTATCTGTGGGTGGTGAGCAGTGGGGGTGGGGCAAAAGTGGTGGTGCCATGCCATCCAGTCTACCGGTCTGCGGCACAACCTGTGGTGTGGTGTGGTCCAGGCAGGCAATGGCAAGCTTTGGCGGCAAGCTGCAAGCGGCAGCCACTGCAGCCACACCAAGCAGCAGCACCGAGGGTAGTGGGCTGGTCGTGGCCAGTGGAGCACCAGGGGCTGTACTGGGGGAATGTGGGTGCTTTGGCCACGTTTGCGTCGCCACAGTGGCACTTTCTCTCTCATACACACCCTTGCCCTCAATTCCAGAGCCAGGAGGGTGTGCGCTTCGCCCCGTCCCTTTGGCCGGTTTGATTGCCTGACAGCCCACAGGTTCTGCAAAACAAAGCACCCGCTCACTCGCCCAGGGGAAGGCACTGCTGCTGCCACTGATTGTGCAGTGCAGCCAGGTTGTGGTGAACTGTGGAGGCCGCAGTGGTGGTGAGCTGTGGGCAGAGGAGGTGGTGGCAAACTGCGGGCAAGATAGCGAACTGTTCCGGTCTCTCACCCAGCTACTTGCCTTTCCTTCTCTTCTGCACGACTGGTCCAAGGCACTACCCTCCGCCACTAGCTGTTGTTGCCAGAAAGCCCGCTGGGGAAGGAGCCACTAGATGTGTTGCTACTCCCGCCACCTTCCCACCTACCTTTTGGGAGGGTGACCTTGTTTTCTCTTCTGTCAGCTGGGTCCCAGAATGGATGGACCAGGTGGCGCAAGGGGCTGAGCCACAAGACAGCCCAGCAGTCCAGGTACTGTAGTGCCACTGCATTTACCCTCGACACCCTCAAATAAGAGTGTTCACTCTTATCCACTGATTTCATTATTCACAGGGTGGCCCAGAACCAATCCCCCACAGATACAGGGGTCCTACTGTATTATATTATATCAATATATAGTAATATATAATTTTACTACTAATACTAAGTTTTCAAATATAGTTGCTGCTCTAAAATTACTGTTTGCCAATTATTTACTGCCCAAAATGGGCCAAGTTATCATACTGCATGCATATAACAGATACTGGTCTGCTCTTTTGGCTAACTTCATAAACTACAACCTGTTCAAGTGAACAATGGAAATCCTGCAGCAAATGTGTTGTGAGTGAACTACCAGCCCACACATTGTGGGTCTGTTTTATACCCCCTCCGACTTATACCAATTCTTTTGCAATGACTGAAATAAAATCTAAAATAATTCAGTCTATTACATTTCATAAGTGATAGCTACTGTTCTGAGCTTAGAAGATAAAAAGAGAGAGGAAAATTATAGGGATATTGTTAACTATTTCTCTCTTGAAGGAACTTCAAACGAGCAGTTCTTCTGCCTAGTCTCCCCAACCCCCCCCAAAAAAAACCCACTCCAAATCTATTCCAATGCCTAAAGAAATGCTTATTTGATTCTGCCTTAACATTTGTTCACAGCAGGGATTCCTAGTTAAAAGATGGATATTCCATTTATCCAGGATGACTTTGACCCAGTGTGCTAAAGCTCAATACTAGGATATACTTTTAGTTAATCAACCAGGTCCTATATTGATGTAGGAATACGGATATACTTCAGGCAAAACGCAGGGTGTTTTTTTTTGAGAAATGACTGTAGTACTTTCATAAATTCATACTGATAGAAATAAATCCAAATAAATCCACTCAATAGTTATATAGGAGAAAAATCAAGGAACATATGACAAAGCTGTTTCAGTGTCCACTTTCAATATGAATATGATGCAGCGCAGAGGTGGGGAGGCATTAAGTTTTTGTGAAGTATGCCATTTGTTACTAGAATTTAAAGATCCATCAAATGTGCAGCAGGTCTACACTACACTAAGGGAATACAAGCTGCTTTAGTGGTAATAGCATACTGATGGATTTATATCAGTGTCTGGTCTCACAATTTGGAAAATAGACATGGTGACCAGGAGGACTCTAGGAATTTTCATCTAGTGTAAATTTTCCTGAGATGTTCAAATGAGTTTTCTATATTTTTATTTAAAAGTAGGTACAGCTAGTGAAAGGGCTTAATTGTATTTCATTGTATTAATTATATATTATATAGTTGTATTTATTATATAGTATGTCTTATGTTTTTATTATATATAGTAAAACACAGAGAGGGGCCCCTGGAAGATCATAAAAAGCAGATGGAGTTGGGTGCCATCAGCACACTGGTAGTACCAGACCACAACAATCTAGACAGCTTCTTTCAGGTTGTTCATGTACACTATATCACAGAAGTGAATATACCCCCCCACATTTCGTAAATATTTCAGCATATATTTTCATGTGACAACACTGAAGATATGACACTTGGCTACAATGTAAAGCAGTGAGCATGCAGGTTTTATAAGAGGGTAAATGTGCTACCTCCTCTAAATAACACGACACACAACCATTCATGTCTAAACCGCTGGCAACAAAAGTGAGTACACCCCTAAATGACAATGTCCAAATTGGGCACAAAGTGTCAATAGTTTATGTGGCCACCATTATTTTCCAGCACTGCCTTAACCCTCTTGGGCATAGAATTCACCAGAGGTTCACAGGTTGCCACTGGGGTCCTCTTCCACTCTTCCACGATGACATCACAGAGATGGTGGATGTCAGAGACCTTGCGCACCTAAACCTTCCATTTCAGGATGCCCCACAGAGGCTCAATAGGGTTTAGGTCTGGAGACATGCTTGGCCAGTCCATCACCTTTACCCTGAGATTCTTTAAGCAAGGCAGGTGTATTTGTGGTCGTTATGATGTTGAAATACTGCCCTGAAGCCCAGCCTCCCAAAGGGGGGGGGATCATGCTCTGCTTCAATATGTCACAGTACATGTTGGCATTCATGGCTCTCTCAATGAACTCTAGCTCCCCAGTGCTGGCAGCACTCATGCAGCCCCAGACCATGACATTCCCACCACCATGCTTGACTGTAGGCACAACGTACTTGTTTTTGTACTCCTCACCTGGTTGCTGTCAGTTTATATTGGTCTCATTGGACCACAGGATGTGGTTCCAGAAATCCATGTCCTTAGTCTGCTTGTCTGCAGCAAACCGAATGCGGGCTTTCTTGTGTATCATCTTTAGAAGAGGCTTCCTTCTGCAGGCCAATTTGATGCAGTGTGTGGTGTATGGTCAGAGCACTGACAGGCTGATCCCCCATCTCTTCAACCTCTGCACTCATGCATCTACTTCCCTAAGCCAACCTCTAGATATGACACTTAGCACGGGCACTCATCTTCTTTGGTCGACCATGGTGAGGCCTGTTCTGAGTGGAACCTGTCCCGTTAAACCGCTATGTGGTCTTGGCCACCATGCTACTGCTTAGTTTCAGGTCTTGGTAATCTACTTATAGCCTAGGCCAGTGGTGGTGAACCTTTGGCACTCCATATGTTTTTGACCACAATTCCCACAGTGCTTTGTCATAGGCAATCTAGGCTTGGAATTGTGGGAGTTGTGATCCAAAACAGTTTCGCCACCATTGGCCTAGGCCATCTTTATGTAGAACAACAATTTGGTGTTTTTTTCAGGTCCTCAGAGTTCATTACCATGAGGTGACATGTGGAATTTCAAGTGACTAGTATGACAGTGTGAGAGCGATAACACCAAATGTGAGAGTGAGAGCAATAATAACACCTGCTTCCCCTTCACACCCGAGACCTTGAGACACTAACGGGTCTCATAACACTAGGGAGGAGAAACGGCTACTTGGGCCCAATTTAGACATTGTCTCTTAGGGGTATACTCTTAAGTATATTTTTGTTGCCAGCGGTTTAGACATTAACGGCTCTGTGTTGTGTTATTTTGAGGGGGCAGCACATTTACACTGCTGTACAAGCTGTATGCTCACTGCTCTACATTGTAGTCAAGTGTCATTTCTTCAGTGTTGTTACATGAAAAGATATACTAAAATATTTACAAAATGTGATGGGGTTTACTCACTTCTGTGATATACTGTATATCTGAAATACTATGGGGAATCACTCCAAAGGCAAACAGTCAAGGTACTGAACAGGAGTCCCCAAGCACCTCTACCATTCACAAAGTGACCACACACAAGGGAAAATCCCAGAAGCCAGCTCCTTTTTTAAATCAGTTCACCACTTATCACCCAAACATAAAGTAATTGTCAGGGCTGTTTTTCAATAAGCGTGAATGGTAGTGGACAGAAGAGGGCATCTTGTAGACCATCTTGACTGTTGCCATTAGTGTTGTCAACATTTAGGCTAACCTTGCTAAGTAAAAGTTGGCATCCTTTTCCTGCTGGCAATACCAGCATGATATTTTGCAGCAATATTGGACTGTTTCCTGGTTTTTGAATTATAGGCATAGAAGCACAATATCCCACATTCATAAATTGAACATTTTTTGAAGAATTGAATTGCATGCATGCATGCATACATACATACATACATTGTATTTAAAAATATACAGACAATAAGAATTAAAAGTGGCTTGGAACCCTATACATGCTGTATTGGATTTCACAGAGGACATCTGGGATGAGAACATAATAAATAACACCACCACCCCCAAATAAAATTTATTTTAACCTAAACTCTTAAAATTGAACTCTTGGAGTCTTGCCCAAAGCATATGATCTGAACGTTATATCAAGCGGGCCTGTTGCCTGCAATCTTTATATTTTGGATTATAATGCCCATCAACCACAGCCAGTGCTGCTACTTGTCAGTGATTATAGGAATGTCAGTTGTAAACATCTGCATAGCAACAATCTCAGGGTATCTGCAACAGGTCTTCCAGCTTTTTTACAGCTCCAGAGGTATTAGGTTCCATTACGCCCCCCCAATAAATAAATAAATAAATAAAATCTATTGTGATGCAAGAAAGGAATTCAACGGAACAGCCAATCTTTTACAATAGCATCTATGATCAATCAAAGCGCTAACAATTTAGTGCCATTGAGAATTGCAGGATCCATGGAATACAAGTACTGTATTCAAATACAGCTTTTTGAGCACCAGAGGCTCTTATGCAGCTACAAATATTCTTAACCAAATTGCAAGGCCCAGCAAGCAGTAGTCACTTGAAAAACACAGATTTAGTATTAGCATAATAAGCCTACAAAGCTGAAGCAGAAAAATAGAGGGATTCTGCAGATCCCTCTCATTTATTAAGGACTATAATTATCATAGAGAGACAGGAGGATATAGGTCCCTAATATGTACCAAATACATAGTTATATTTAGCTCATGTTTTCATTTGCACAAGTCTAGTTAATTTTCTGCCCATTCATTCTGTCACATAAGGTTTAATCAGCCCATCAAGAGGATGCTGTTTGAACTCAGCAGGAGCAGTACAGTACAGGGATACCTCTTCATAATAGTCAAAGGAGACTTGGATCCCATCAGAGCCACCAAGGTCAGCCTCATCTCATTCTAGATCTTTTCCAAACGATTTGGGGGAGAAGAGCTGCTCATCACATAGGAAGACCTAGTCCTCCACCACTGGTGGGCATGTGCCTGCAGTGTGTCTACCTTCACTGCAGGAAAGGCAGAATAAAAATAAAATAAATGAAGAAATAACTAGTTTTGCTAGTGGAAGTTATTTCGACCAGTGAAAGTTGGAGGGGGCAATTTTCCTTCCTTCTTTCATACTGCTCCTAACTAAGTCCTAAAAATCTCCTCTAGAGGGTTGGAAAACCCTCCAAATAAGATTTTGGTGCCATAAAGGTGGTAAGAGGAAGGGAAGGATATCTCATTCCTACCTGATGTGTAGCAGAATTCTGGGATTTAGGCCATACAGCATATGGCAAGTCACCCTTTGTACCCTGGCAGTTACTGCAAGGGTGTGAGTCCGAGGAACCCTACAACAGGATGCTTGCTTTGCTGATCTCAGTGACATGACAACTGAGAACTGAATGAAACTTATACTTTTACAAAAAAAACTGGTAATCAAGCCAACAGCTCTGCACAATAGGCCAATGTCACATAATTCTTGTTGCACCTTTACAAAGGGGCATAATAAAAATTAAAAAGCCAAATTGTTTCCATCTTTGCATAACAACAGAGAACAACATGGAACATTTGGAAATTAGCTAAGATGCTGCAAAAGTCAAAGATGGAATCATCTTTGCCAGTCATTTTTGAACAGAAAGGTTCTTCTGTGCAGGGTTATGCATGTTTCAGAGGTGAATCCCACTATGCTTAATGGGGCTTACTCCTTTCTAATGGTTCCAGCAAGGGTGGGGAAGGTGTTCAGGACATGGCTTGCAACAATCTTAAGCATCCTTTGCAATTGTCATACACAAACAATGATTTCTGCATGCATAAAAAGGCTTTGTAGAGTATACAGTCACAAGTGGCATTACATTTATAGGCAATGGTACAAAAATGTGCTAGCCATGGTGACCATGGCAACCATCCAACCCACCCATCCCTGATAAACATCTTTTTCTTGCTTCTGGTATCTTGCTGAATTTCACAGGTATTTCTAAAAAGCTGCAGTCAGAGATGCACTCTGGCTTGCCACTGAACCTGCAATTCTTTAAAGTTAGTCAAGGTCTCCTATCTGTACTTGCCTTATGCTTTCTTGCCATTTTCCTGAGGGATGAAGGACTTGTAAAGTTTAATATCTAACCTGTAGCTATTTCTCTGCTGTTTCCTTAACTAATTAGAGACAAGGGAGAGGACAGCAGAAATTAGTGTAAAGAGCTCAACACATATGGATGAGGCATTTATCTTTTTTTTCCCATCCATTTTCCCAACCTCCAACATCTAAAAATCAGCCCTTGCAAGGCTAGGGAATGTTACAACAATATTTCCTGTTGCTGTCAATGCCGTTTTTTACATGTTCCCAGCTACTGAAGCAGTTTTGGAGGTGGTGGTCTTGGCTGGAGAAGACAGTCCTCTCCTTTCTGTGTACTAGAGATCTTGATATAAATTGGGGGGCCCTAAACCTCTACTTGGTTTTAAAACAAAACAAAACCGAGAGTACCTTCAAAGTTCATATTAAGCATCACAAGAAGATTTCTCCCTAGGGTCCAAGTTGGGTATCTCAGGGGCAAAACAGAGAGAGGTGGTGTCCTCCCAGATTCCAATTTTAATTAATTTAATGTACTTAGACACACTGGCTGAAATCTAGTAATTAGCTGCAATAAGAATCTGACAATTTAAATCAACAGGCCTTAGACTCATCAACTCCTCCCTGATCCAATGGGATTATTCTACTTGTGACGTACTGTGGGGTTTCAACCATCGTGTTTTAGTATTGCACACAATGCATATAAGGTTGGCAGTCCACCACTATATAATCCCACCACCACAATACCTCCCAAACCAAAAATTCCTATGGACACTCCTGGATTCCATTTTGAAGAATAGGTGTTGATCTTTGGATTTGCCTTCAAAATACAAGGCCTTCGGAGTACAACATTGTCCTATGCATAAGCAATGGCAGCATCCTGCCACATTTTTGAACTTTTATAAGCTTCCATAGAAAATTTAACTAGTTACTCAGAATACTGTTAACCTACTCAGTCTGTGTTCAGCAAACTAAAGCCAGTGGTAGGACCCTACTCTTTTATAAATGTGAGTGTATCTATAGTACAGTTATAAGATTTTGGTATTAACTCAAAGTTACCTTGGCTCTGCCCTATATAATCCTGCACCTTCTCTGAATGTACAATAGCAAGGAGTTGTAACCAAACAGCAAATCCTTACAATTCTTTAACAGTGGAAGTGATGTCAAACTGCTGTGCATAATGTACACAAACTTTGAGTTTCCAGACTCCTTTACCTGCATTCATCCGATCGTTATTCAGTCACTACGGAATATGGGCTAACTAACCTGGCAAGGAGGGAGAGAAGCTAGCCCAGTTGTTTCCCCTGCCTCCAGTCCCTAGTTCTGTTGGCCTGTACACATTGAGGGTAACGGATTGAGAGATTGCTATCAATCGAATTCTTCCCTATGGTTTGGGAAAGCAAGGTCCAGAATCGTATGGAGAGCCTACACAGATACAGGCAGCTGTCTCTTTTAGATTGTCACTCTACATGTAGAGAGCAATACAAATGATGCATGCTAATATGGCCTTCTTCCTAAATATGTCAGATGATAGTCAGTAAAACAGAGGCTTATAGCATGTAGTACAGCGGAGTACGAGTTTGTCGCTTTGTGTGCAATGAGGTTACGTGGTTTGTGCAGTTATTAAAAGATGTAAATGTGAACGTGAAATTGCCTGTTTAGATATTTAACAACTCATATTCAGGTATCCAACGAGCACAAGATAAGAAAATTGGATCCAGAAGCAAGCATTTCAGAATCTGATAGAACAATGTTAAAAAATGTGTTTTTAAGAAGTTGGTACAGCTAGAATATTACTCAAATGATAGTAATCTGGGAGATATTTTTACAAAAACTGTTCCAAATTAGACGCACATGTCTTTCAGGGAACAGTTGGGCATTTGAATCAATTAAACAGAAGGGGTGTTAGATGATAGTAAAATATGTTGTATTAGGTAGAATAGGTTTGTCTATAGGTGATCATATGTATATTTAATTGATTTGTTGAAATGGAGTCCATTATATAATACTGAGTCACTATGACATGTGTACAGGTTTTTCTACTTAATGCCAGGTATGCAGAAAAAGATATAATGGGCAAGGTTGGTGCAATGTAGGTGCAATAGCATGATGTAACCAGGTTTCTGATTGGTTATCATGAGTATAAAAGTGCACCAGAAATCAGTAATATTTGAACCTTTGGTAAGAAGATACCCATGCTGCCATGTTCTATGTCTGTGCTATGTTATGCTGATATGTTAAGCTGATATGCTGTCTCTATGTTCTCTGTGATGTGATGCTGAAACTCTGTTATTTCTTGTATATGTGTAATATAACTAATTTTAAGAAACTCTTGCTGTTTCATGTGGATTTTGTCTCTATAAAAACTAGCTTCTGCTGGCAGCTTGTCAAACTCTTTCAAAATCATATCCAATAATACCTGAAGAGGGCAATAAATATGAGACACTATCAGATGCTACTAAAGGCTGAAAAAAAATCTAAACTGAAAGCTGCTGTACATCTAGGCCCTGAACTGTTGCACTTAGAGATAGATGCGACTAAGTCATACTGACTACAACGGGCCATTTTAGTCACAATTAATTCATTCTGTTAATTTTGGTGGGACATGAGACACAGGGTGCGGTCCTACAGAGGTTTACTCAGAATCCCACTGAATTTAATTTCTGAAACAAAGTTTATCAAGTGGCAGACCATGCTCTAGCCAGAGAACCCCGTAAATCCCATGTGACAAGATGAGACACTCCCCCTGGTTTTGGCCATTGGTAAGTATACTCCACAGCTGGCATAGCTGGACTAGGTAACTTTCTCTTTCCTTCTTGGTAAACTAAGAGTACAGTGGACCCTCATATGGTTTGTATAATGGTTTGTATAACATAAAATATGTACAACTTAAAAAACTCTGGAGATGGGGAAATTTGCTTAACAAGAGCCTATGGAGGGAATCCATACAACATAAAAATGGTTGCGATTAGGGATTACTGTTTTCAATGCATTCCTATGGGAAATTTATATAAAGGAAAATTTGCTTAACAGAATTTCATTTGGAATGAATTAATTCCTTTATACAAGGTACCACTGTATTTTGTTTTCTGACTCGATTTTATGTCTGCTCTCTGCAGCTGACTAGATTTTATGTTTGCTCTTATGTTTGCTCTCAAGATACAGGTTTTAGTCTCTATCCACATCCCAAGCACATTTTTGAAAGTCTGAAAAGAACATCAATTGTTTACGTTCCCAAAATTATTTACCTTAAAAGTTGTTTTTTCTTCCAAGTACAGAGAGGATTGCCCAGATGAAGATCTTTTTACAACTGATTGTTGCAGCAGAAAATATATTAAAAACAAAACAAAACAAAACAAGACCTGAAACGAGTGTCTCAGACATATATTTGTGTGTGTGTTCTTTCCTACAAATCCTATGTTCATGTAAACAGATCGATTTTATTTTCAAGGTACACTTTGGCTCATATTTATATTTTTAATTTTCTTCCTGCTGCACTTCATTTTGGGACACAAGGAAGGAATCAATCAACCAACTAAATTCTTTAACAATATGCAGGAGAAACATGTTTGTGGATCATAAAAACTGACATGCTCTTACTGAAATCAAATTCTGAACAACAGCAACATAGTGTCCAGGCACAGTTAAATCTAAGTTGACAGTACAATAGAACAGGCTGCATGTTTCTTAAGAATGACTATAATGAGTACACCTGAGCCTAGATAAGCATAAGATTGGGTTACGATTTCTGTGGAAAGTCCACCAAAAATTAGCTCAAACAAAAAGTAACAAAAATAATGAATTTTAATTGGAAAAAAATTGCAAGTTATAACATATTAAGCACTATTTAGAGGCCAAGAAGAGTTAATAATCACCTTTGAGGTCTAGACACTGATAACAGTATTTGGTAATTAACGTCAATCTGTATTTATTCCTTTGTTGATTAACCAACCACTAAGCAGATAGGCTATGAATGACGGGACTAAATGAAAATAAGTGAAACAGATGTCATAGACAAAACATTTTATCTTAGGGGATTGTCAATCAAACACCATTAAAAGGGGGGAATCATTTTTCCTCCAAATAATGTTACTTTATAAAGCAGAATCTGAAATCAACAGCTCTTCAGTACAACTATACACCTGTGGCCAGTCTTCTGCCCTCACAACCCTCTGGATGGACCAGGAAGAAGTATGTGGTGGGGGAACAATGAAATCAGAAGTGGCCAGAAAATCATCATCAGTTTTGGAAAAACTAGGACTTTTTGGTGTGTGGAAGTTCCCAGAAGCAGCCAATCACAATTTTATCTGGGAAAATGCATTTGGAGGGGAAAATGGGATTCTAATGTGCCACAGCTATAAAACTACCTTGGGATCTCACTTTGCCCGTTCCTGCTTCAGGCTTTGTTATATTACCTGTTCAGTCACTGTGTGCCTTATCCCTGAGGAAAGCTCTTCTCTTCCTCTTCCCAATCAAGGTGGTTAAGTAGTTTTTTCAGGAGACTAGTAGCTGTTATTTCTCTCCATATTTTCTATTTTCTTGCATTTATCACAATGTGCAAGCTGGTGGCCATTATCCCTTGCATACACTCCAGACATGACATTCAATAGCAGAAGCCATAAGCAAGCCCTTCTCCTCTGTCAAAAATACACATTTCTTATGTCTCATGGTTACAAGAAATTTGTAACTCAAGGGCACATAATCCTAATTCGCAATTAAATGTGAAAGATAATGCAGAAGCACATATCTATGTTATCCATAAGTTGAGTCATGGTAACTGGACTTCTTGTGAGACCAAAACATTTAGCTACTCATCCAAGTAGTTTCATCAGTCTGTTAGAGTAGCCTAACATTTCAATCCCAAAAGAAAAGAAGTCCAGTTGTCATTACTCACCTTCAGGATGACCTCACCTGGATGACTGAGAATCTCCAGACTCATGTTCATGTTGTAGGAAAACAAGGACATCACAGAAGCAGTCCTGTCTTCCACCATCCTCCTTTGAGCATATCAAGATTGCAATTATTTCTTGAAAGCATAATATAGATCTGATTCCTTATTACTCTGCATCAATAGTTCTCCATCTCTGGCATTTGTGGGACTTTTGTTGGATGGAGGATGAGAACCAATGCTCTGCACACAAAGTGTTCACAATATTTTGACTCCCCCACCCAAGGCTGAATCTCTGGCTAACCTATAGGCATTATCATTTTCTGACAACAGTTCAAACTACATTTATTTATTTATTATTTATTTTACACTATTTTTACCCCACCTTTCTCCTTGGAAGAAGGACCCAAGGCGGCATAGTAATGACGGATAATATACAGTTCAGTACATCTTACAGCATTAAAAGACAACATTACAATAAAGCTATAAGAGAATGCGAGTAGTTAAAGGGAGAGTAAAATTCCATGTAAAGTTATGGGTGATGGGAACTAACATTGAAAACATAGTGTCAATGCAATCACACAAGGTTATAAGTGGTTATAAACACAAACTCTATGTGATCCTATAGATTCATATGAAAGACACATAATAGGTAGCCCATCATTCAGGGAAAGCTTGCCTGAAGAGAAAAACATTTGTTGTACACAGTAATTATCACAGTTAATTACTTGGTAATTATCAAATTACCAAGACAAACAAGACGGACACGACGAACACTGGTACCTCAGTGAATTGGCATTTAAGATTTTTTCTTTAAATATGAAAATTAACTATTTTTAGATATTATGTGTTTTAGACAATGGGTAATGCCTTGAGTGTATAATTCAACTCACAAACCAACTCACAAAAATTTAAATCTGGATGCCACAAACAGCCAACTGATTTATTAAGGGATAAACCAGCTCTCTAAGAACTAATTACTAAATCATCTGAAATGGCTACTCCATTGGTTCATGGTAAACAATTCATGGGCTTGTATATAACCTTCAGGCTTCAAATATTTTTATTCAGGAAAGGGAGATTAAAGTCTTGCCTGACTGGAACCATAACATACGACTTGTGCCATCAACTTAAGCACCTACTGCAGTGGAATGCAGGGGTAAGATTAAGGCTGAGGATAGTTTTCAAAGTCCAGAAGGCTCATTGGTTGCTACTGCTCTTGTTTTTTTCTTTTTCTTTCAACATTATGCAAGCTCCATGAGAATCAAGTACTTTTCTAACTTTTTAAATATTGGGAAATTTGACACTTTTGCTCACCAGTTAATGGAGCAGAAGATGTTCGCAAGTAAATTATTTGGACTTTGGAGAGGGAAGGTATAATGATTCAATATATTCCAACTGATTGATAGCTGGAATGACATGACAAGGCACCTTCTTTGTGAGGTGTTTTTGGCTGAAAATCCAAATGAACAAACAGCATAAAATAACCAGAATAATTAGAGTGGGTGGGGTGGTGGCAGTAATGTCAACTTCAGTAGTTTAAGCCCTGGTGTTATAATTGCAGGGGGCTTTTTTAGTGGGAGGCTGTCAGGTTGATTAAAGCAGTAGCATGGGGGAGTGAATTATGAAAATTTTATTTATTTATTTATTTATTTATTTATTTATTTATTTATTTATTTATATACCACCCCATCTTCTGTGACGGAACTCAGGGCGGTGTACAATAAAAGAAAAGAAAAAACACAGCAAGCGAGCATAAAATCAGAGGCATTAGTAAAAATAGGAGGGTACAATACCCTCCGCACAGAATGGCATGGGCGGCCACAGGGAGAGAGAAGAAGGGGGGGGGAGGAAAAATTAAACAAAAAGGTCGCCATATGCCTCCTTGAACAGATGAGTTTTCAAGGCTTTTTAAAAGGCGGACAGGGATGCTGCAAGGCGCAGCTCACTAGGAAGTTGGTTCCACAGTGTAGGGCCCACCACAGAGAAGGCCCGGTTGCGCGTGAGCTACTTCCGTGCCTCCCTGGGTGTGGCCACCCTAAGTGAGCGCGCCTGCGCCATTCTCGTGGGTCTGGTCCCAGTCGACCTCTAAGAGATACAATCCGACAGGTACTCTGGTCCCAAGCCGTGGAGGGCTTTGAAAATCAAAACCAAGACCTTGAACCTTATCCGGTGGACAACGGGTAGCCAGTGCAGGCGAGCCAGGACCGGGGTGATGTGCTCAAATTTACGAGCACCCACCACCAGCCTGGCCGCCGCATTCTGCACCCGTTGGAGCCTCCGTACAAGGGTCAAGGGCAACCCACGTAGAGGGCATTGCAATAGTCGATCCTTGAAATCACGAGGGCCTGCACGACTGTTCTCAGGGAGGACTCATCAAGGTACTGTCGGATCTGGGCGATCCTGCAGAGATGGATAAAAGCGGCCCTGGAGACCGCTGTCACCTGGACTTCCAGGGAGAGGGCTGAATCCAAGACCACGCCCAGATTTCTGGCCCTGTCTGTAGGCTGGAGGGAAACACCCCCCAGTCTAGGGAGGGGACCATTGTACCCAGACAAGGGCACCCCAAAGAACAGAACTCTTCTCCGGATTCAGCTTGAGCCGGTTAATCCTGGTCCATTCCAGAACCGCCTCCAGGCACAGGTCGAGGGAGCGTACTGCCTCCTCTGCAGCAGAAGAAAAGGAGAGAGCGAGCTGTGTCTCATCAGCGTACTGATGACAGCAAACTCCAAATCTCCTGATGACCTCCGCCAGCGGCCTCATATAAACATTGAACATCATGGGTGATATTGCTGACCCCTGGGGCACCCCACAAGGGAGAGTCCAAGGAGCCAACAAATCGTCACCCAGCTGAACCCGCTGAGACCAGCCGCCAAGGAAGGAACAGAGCCAGGACAAAGCAAGGCCCCCAATTCCCGCCTCTGCAAGCCAGACCAGCAGGTTACCGTGGTCGACGGTATCAAAGGCAGCTGACAGATCAAGGAGCACCAACAGGGAGGAACACCCCCTGTCAGCCTCCCTGAGGAGGTCATCCTGCAGAGCGACCAGGGCAGTCTCGGTCCCCTGAAGCGGCCTGAACCCAGACTGCAAGGGATCCAGGATACGATTATCCTCCAGGTACGACTGAAGCTGGACGGCGGCCATCCTCTCAACAACCTTGCCCAGGAAGGGAACAATGGCGATCGGACTATAGCTGGATAAATCGTCCGCCGCCATGCTGGGCTTTTTCAGAGTGGGCTTTACCACGGTCTCCTTCAATCGGGAAGGGAAGATACCCTCGCTAAAGGAGGCCGTGTCAATAGCCGAAACCCACTCTGGCACGTTCCCTCCAGCTGATTTAAGAAGCCAAGCTGGGCAAGGGTCGAAAGGGGTAGCAGCCGGCCGGCAATAAGCCATAACTCTGTAGGACTCTTCTGGAAACACCGGCCCAAACTCCACCAGACGAGGAGGCGTAGGGGGTGAGGCCCCGGGGATCTCAGGCGATGAACTAGAGCAGCCGGAGGGCAGATCGGAGCGGATGGCCTCAATTTTTGATCTAAAATAGGCTGCAAACTGCTCGCTGGTGAACTCACTAGGAGGAGGCCCCAGCTGACCAGGATTGGAGAGGTCCCGAACCACCCGGAAGAGCTCCACCTGGCGGTTCAAGGCCTCCCCAATTTTCAGGGAGACATAGGATGTTCTAACGTCCCTGATCGCGCGAACATAGCGGCCAGTCATCTGCTTAAGTGCAGCCCTACTCACTTCCGTCCGATTTTAGTCTGGGCACATTTTTATAGTCAAAATGCCCTTTCTATCTATTCACCCTTGCACTCAACCACATGGGTCCCTCTATTTTCCTTCCATAGCTGACACACTAACAATTTCCTTCTTAATGACAGTGAGGCAGTAAATGATTTACAACTCCCATACACCTGTATTTCTCTAAAAGAGTACAAAAATGTCAGCAGAGCAGATACTAATACAGTCGTCCCCCGCTATATTGTGGTTCATATACTATGGCCCTGGCATATCGCAGGACCACAGTATATGAAGGCAAGGGCTCCTGGGGTAGGTCAGTATAAATCTATTGATTTGAGTCTTAGTACTGGCTCTCCACAGGGCTGTGTGCTGAGTCCCCTGCTCTATACTCAATATACTTCTGATTGTATTCCCGCCTATCATAGTAACATTATAGTTAAGTTTGTGGATGACACCACGGTAGTGGGGCTTATCTCAGAAGGAGGCGAGTCTGCTTATAGAGATGAGTTGGAGCGGTTGATAGAGTGGTGCAGAGAATAACCTGCTTTTGAACACACTGAAAACTAAGGAGCTCATAATAAATTACAGGAAGAAGAAAACGGATCTTCAACCACTATTCATCAGCGGGGACTGTGTAGAAAGGGTGACAGACTTCCGTTTGTTGGGAGTCCGTATTGAGGAGAATTTAACCTGGAGCGTAAACACCTCTGAGCTGGTGAAAAAGGTCCAACAGAGACTATACTTTCTGAGAGTGCTCAGAAAGAATAACATCACTCAGAGACTATTGGTGTCTTGTTATCATTGTTTAGTAGAAAGTATACTGACGTACTGCATATGTGTGTGGTATGCCAGTTGCACAGTGGCTCAGAGGAAATCGCTCCAGAGGGTATTCAATATGGCACAGAAGATCATTGGATGCCCACTCCTCACATTGGAGGAATTACACAGTTCCTGCTTTGTTAAGAAAGCACAGAATATTATAGGAGACATTTCTCATCCTGGACAGCCTCTGTTTGTGCTGTTGCCATCGGGCAGAAGGTATAGATCTATTAGAACAAGGAGAGAAAGATTCAGAAACAGTTTTTACCCAATAGCAGTAACCATGCTAAATTCTGTTAAAAAATAAGTTGACGAGTAATATCAGTGTCAAATATGTAACATGTATACTGTATGGAGGATTGTGTATGGTTGTTGTTTTTAAATTGTGGTTTTTATGTACTGGGTATGAATGCTGTCAGGTGAGAGAGTGTAGGGCTGTGTGTGTGTGTATGTTTGGTTTTATGTCAGTTTTAAATGAGTACAAGTGATGTTCTGCGTGTGAAGGTAGGAGTATGTTTATGAATGTTTGTTCTTAAATGGTAGATTTTATGTCTTGGATTTTTATACTGGGGTGTGTGAATGAGCTGACTGGATGGCACTTTTTAATCTTGTATTTTTATACAATGACAATAAATTCTATTCTATTCTATTCTTCTTCTGGGTCAAGCTGTGTGGGCCTGTTTGGGACCTCCTGCACTTACCCCATGCCTGACACTCGCTCAAGCGGGCCTCCAATGGGCATCCTGGGCTTCTGGTGAACTGGAAGTGACTTCTGAAAAACTGGAAGTGACTTCCAGGTCACCCAAAACCATTTCTGGGGCCTCCAACAAGCCTTGGAAGCCCATTGGAGGCCCATTCGAGGTAGCACCAGGCCTGGGGTAAGTGCAGAAGGCCCCAAACAGGCACTCCAGTCCCGACCCAACCCAGCATCCACATGACATCCACATAACACAGATTTCCCTTTATCGCGGGTTGGGTTGGGTCCCTAACCCCTGCGATATATGGGGGAATTACTGTAACTGACTATGCTACTGGGTTGTCTGGAAGTACTCACTATGTGTATAAGAATACAGTATTGGATTCACATAAGCCATTCTTGAAGCCCCAGATCTCTCCTCTGTTCCCATGGCTGTAATATGTGGACTCTCAAATCTTGCTGTCATCTTTGCAGAAACCTGGATTTGTGTCCAATCTTGTTGATTTCTGCAGCTACTTCTGCCTCCCCTTATTTCTTGCACTTTCCTGTCCTTCTCCTGAAATGGATGCCTGAAATAATAATCCATTGAAGCTTGCTGTCAGGTGTTCCAGATGGACTCAGTCACTGATCTGAACTCAACCAATGTCTCTCTCTGTTTTGCAATGTCAGTTTGTTCCAATTAGCTTCCTTAACTTGCTGCTCCCAGACTGGCCAATGTTTTACCTCTGACATGGCACCCACTCCACCTTGAAACATATAAATCAATGCATGACAATGGAGAAACTCTCATGCATTCAGAGTGTTATATGGATGACTTCAGATTACAATGGGGAGAGAGAAGAACACAATAGTTTTAATTAGGTATTACAGTCAAAATCCAGGTAAGGATTTTAGTATGATTGTGATAAGGGCGTGAAGGTAAATCATGTTCCCTCAAATCACATGCGACTCTGAAGAAAGGAATACCATGTGTTCACAGAAAATATCTAAAACAGAGTTTGTAAGCATGTTCTGCAGAACATATCAACAGTTTTTCAATCATCAGAACTCTGATAAGACAGAATTACCTATCACAGGAGCACCATAAAACATGTTCTTGTTCAAGCAGAAATGCAAGCATCCTTGTACACTTTCACTGTGAACATCAATATGTGTTTTGGGGTGCACATGTGGAGGTGCAGGATTGCCAGCATGACTGAAGCTGCAATGTTTTTCTCTTTGCCCTGCAAGAGAATGGTATGTTTTTTGGTGCTATCAGTTTTAATATTCTATCAGCTCAGACCTTATGCAAGCTGCACAAAATTATAATAATTGGGACTTCATTTCATAGACTTTTAAAACTATGAATCTTCAGATGGGATGTTTGCATCTATTTTAGCAATCAGTTAAGAGTTTCTGTGGTTGTTGTGTCTGTGTCTGTCTGTTTTATGCTTCGAAATGAGAAATGTCACTAATTTTGCTTAGATTGCCCCAGAGGCATTTGGCCAAAGTGTAAATATTTAATGGGGAAAACATTATTTGTCTCACTTTTGCACTGGAGGCAAGAGGCCTTTTGTAGCTTGGAAATTATTTTTCTGGGTCTTGTTATGCTGAAAAGCCTTAACAGAGGAGAAAAAAGGAATTTAGCAAATATTTCTTTTTTTCCATTCTTATATTTCAGGGCTTATGGAACTGTCTTCTTATGAGAGTCGTGAGTATAGCTTCCTTAGTTCTCTCCTTTAAGTGTATATTCTTCTTTCCACTGTATTTGTTGTTCCTGCTTTTATTAAAAGGTCAATAAAACATATTAATTATATCCCTATGTAGCTCAGATCCTTTCAATGTCAGTCTCTTCCTCTAAATTTGCCATCCATTGCCCACTCACATTTTAAGGAAAATCTACAGAATTCTGTTGTAAAACAGTTGCATTTTAGTATTTTTGGCTATGTGTGTTTTCAGATTTTACTTGTGATGATTTTAAAAATCCTCCTGCAGTAGTAGCCTAGACAAAACACTACCAAAGATTTCTAGGTCTAATCAAATTTTAATTAAATGTTTCTAATTTGCAGAATCTGTGTGTTCATTCACATTTTGTTGAGGGCTGTGACTTCCTGACAATTTGAACATCAAATACCCAATGAAGAAGCTCTCTTAATTGCCCTCACAGTGTTTTTATTCCAGAGAGGAAGGATTTTAGCTCCAGTTCTTTCTCTGATACCATTTTAACTTTCTATAGTAAATGAGCAGTGGTTTCTTAGATAAACATGAAAAGAAAGGGAGGATGTCAATATGCAAACCTTCATCTACCACAGAAAAAGAACTGAGGGTCCAAGAAGGTGAGATGTCACTCTCAGGTAAACAATTTCTTCAAAGTCAAGTGTGTGACAATCAGACCTGGCAATGTATACCTCCATGATCAACCATCAAGCAAAAATAAGCTAATTTGCAACATGCAGAGATAAGGCAAGCATGTAATAAAATAAACAAGACATCTTCTTCCTATTAAGGTGCTCAGCCTCCAACAATGTACTAATGATGTTATCTCGTCTGACCATATTATGGAACAATTAGAAGGAATTTATCATTAATCCAATCACTGTGCTTAACATGAAACAATAAAATGGGTTGAGTCTGAAGTAAAAAACTTTTAAATTAATGATAGAAAAAACATTTTTACTCTTGCATACACTTATAAGTAAACATTGGCTTTTGTAATATTAAAGTATGTTTGATTATGGACAAGTATGGGCGTTTATACACGACCCCTAACTCTTGCTTAAAAATGTTTTCCCACACTTATAAGTGCGAGCCCACCTAAACCCAGCTGCACTTTCTTGTACTTGCTTTTGAGGTGAAAAATATTTGATGCGGAGTGTGCCTGGGCTCTCCTTAAAGTTTTTGTTTGTTTTCTTTTCGCCTCCCCTTTAAGAGCAACCAGGAAGTAAAACCGGGGCTCGGAGCAAGCTTCCACTCACGGGAGGTAAGGGTTTCTTCAGCTAAGCTTTTCCCCCCTCCCTCCCCTCCCGCAGACAGAACAAGGAAGTGCGGAGGGGGTGGGGACGGAGGAACAGCAAGGAACCCTCAAGATCGCTATAATTTAAGGGACCAGCGGATCTTGTAAGGCCCTATGTTACAGCTAGCTTATATATGTGGGACCTATATTTTAATTCAGTTTACATCTTACAGAATAAAAGCAAATCCCAAATACTACTAAAAGACTTTTGCGGAAGCTAAAGGATTGTAGCAGGAAATTACAAGAAGAAAAACTTTGGTTCTCTCTTGACCTTAGACTGATATAGCAACACAATCTATTTTCCCCATTTTTAAAATAGGTGTTGAACTTTACAGATACATCTGTATACAAGTTTACATTGTAATATATACTGCACCATTGTGCAATTCATGAAGGAGTAACAGTTTTTCATTTCCAACTTGTCACTGGCAGTTTATGATTTTCTACCACATTGATTTTTATCTTTCATTTTTTACAGCCCTGAATGCTTCATTTATAGTAGCTGCAGTGTTTTCATCCACTGCCTCCCCCCTCCCCCCCCATTCGCCTTTTCTTCTACAATTTCTGTTACTTGGGTTTTAGCCATTACTCTTCCACAGTACAATTTACAATACTGTACAATAATCTCTGGCAACAAACATGGTAAAGATAATCACACAATCAAGATGTACTGCTTTAATAATATGAGTAATTGTAATAATAACAGAAGCCAGAGTTCAATGGTTTCATCTGACAGAGCAATAAAAGGGGAACAGTAACATACCTTACGACAAAGAATATAAAACAATTGTACTCTGTTGTACACTTTTTTCTTGCTTCCTAATATATGCAGCCTAACACCTGCATTTTTATGTTTATTGTCCCCCTACTCTTCACAGATCTTCTCTGCCATTTGTACAAATGATCTGACAATGCTAACCATATTTTTAAGACAACAGGAACACAATTCCATCTTGGGTTCTCCATAAAGTACAGTAATTGCAATTGCTTACTGTGCTAATACTCCCTGACACTGTCTCCCCCCCCCCCCACCTCTCGGCACTCACTTCTAGTTTATTACATGCACCATCTAGCGTACAACTCAACTGGAAAGTTATGCATTCTGAAAGATTCTAAATTTCATTATCATTTTAAATGAAAATGCAACATGAGGAGCATATGCAATAAAATATGACCACTCTGTTTGTCAGCATGTTCCAGGCAATATGGGTGGGATGGCTCAATTCAAGCTTCAGAAGGCCTGTTTCTCCCCACCTTTTGCCTTCTTAAAGTTCTTAAATGATCTGAAATAGCTCTGCCCTTTCAATGCACATTTCCCAGACTTTTCCGGAACATTCTGTCTCCCTCTCCGCCAAAGTACCTTTGTAAGCACCCATAGAAAGCAACTTTAAATAGCACCAACTTTTGGGCAACACCAAACTCTTCTTTTTTATTACTCTATTCAGATTCTGAGCAAATTCCAGTCTGTTCCTCTTTTTTATTACCTGCTCAGATTCTGCAGTATTCTGCAGTATTACTTGCTGATTTGTTGTTATATTCATTTTGGATGCTACATGTCGTATGCAGAGTTACCAGACAAGATCATACTAATAGGAGTAACTTTTTTTATTTGTTATTTGTTAAATTGTATTTTATTGCTTATTGCTTATTTGCTACTTTTAGGCTCGCTTATGTTTGTTTTTTATGTATGTCACATTGAGTTGTCTTTGTTCAAGCTGGCAGTATATAAATGCTAAATAAAGTAAAAGTAAAGGAGAAGGAGAAAAATGAGCTATACTATGTGGTGACAGATCATATGCAGAACCTCACAGGTTCATTCCTACACATCTCTATATAGGATTGGAAAATAACCCTGTGTGAAATTCTAGAGATCTGTTCCCTTTCAAAATAAATTACACCAAATTACATGGGCTTTTAGTTTTTAAGCTGATTAAGTATAAGGCAGCATTCAGTGCTTTTGTCTCACCTGTGAATTGGGTGGGGCTAATATGAGAGATGAAGACAATCGTCTTCAGCCAAACTTTATGCTGATTATTAACCAACGCTGGTTGCTACCCACTGGAGTGACCATTCACCATGGACAAATTTCAGAATCTGCAGGAAACCACACAGCCTCCAGGTCTTTCTTAATTTCCTCCTTTGTCTGAGAACCCAGGGTCCAAGACATGCACATGATAACCCCCTACTAAATTTAACAAGAAAGATGTGATCCATTCTTTCAGTTTAGAACTGGTAACAAATATTAATTATTCCATAAATCAGTGACACTGTAATACGTTATGTGTAAGACTGGCACTGAAATATATTCATTGGCTTTATGTTTTAATTGGCTCTGTTTCCCCATCAGCAGCAAATTCCAAGAGCAAATAGGATCACAAACATATTTTATTAATAAACTGCTCCCGGTTAAAATAAAAGCAAATGCTAGGAGCAACAGTAAGATTAAAGTTACCTTCAATGATATCCTTTGTGTATCTTCTCAATTGTAAGTCTCATTGAATACAATGATGTTTACACCTAGGTGTTTACAGGACAGCAACCATACTGTCCTTTTAGATACCATCTACCATAACATACCAAAAGAAATTTGACTTCTATTTGGTTTTTTTTTTATCTACAACATTTGTCAGGTACAAATAACATTAACCACAAGTGAAATCTTCTTCCAGAATTCAAATATTTTAATACAATACTGACCTTGTTTCTTTCAGCCCTTCTTTCTGAATTACTTCCAATATCTGCTTTGCAGTCATTGGTGAATTGGGATGTTTTTCCAGTGCCTAAAAAGAAATATATGTGTGAAAAGGTAAAAAGTAATTACAGCATACATTTCAATCACTGTATTGTCTTATTCTCTGCATAATGCTTTGTAAAATCTAGGAATCTATAGGTCATGGGCAGAATCTTCTATAGACTACAAAACAAACAAATATAGCAGACAATAGGGCTGAGGATAACCATGGGCATCAACCTTGTGAAAGACACACGGAGATTCTTATATGGCAGAGAAGTATCAATCCCACTTAAGATTACAAATACAAGAAGCAATTTCTTTTCGAAAGGCCAATAAGTGAAACAGCTTTTGTAATTGTTCAAACAAATTTTGTCATTAATTCTACACATCTAGGAAACACGTCCATTTGCAGTCAATAGGCTGACTGCAGAAGCAACGTGACAGGTTTCAGAAACCAAAAATATGAAAAATCCTTAATATGACAAAGATGTCAAAATGTCCAAAGAAGCATAACCTTTTTTGAAATACACATTCCAGTTCAGCTCAGTTTTCTACTCCTTTGCCTTTAGTGAAGCATACCCAATTGACACAGTGCAGTTCTAACAAATAAATATGTAGGCATGTACCTCCTTAGCTACTCTTTTCAGCTACTTCTCCATGGTGTTCCTCCCACTTAAAATCACTACTAGGCCTGAGAACATGGAGATGTACCAGCCATATTTAGTGTATATACTGCTCCTAAGCATATTATTAGCATACTACTATTAAAAGTGTTCATCAACATGAAAAATAATTAGTTCATCATTTATACTCTGCCTCCTCTGGGCTGCTTTTCTGTAATGGATATCACAACAACAGCTATATGTCAAGAACAATTAATGTTTCAACAATAGTTATTGAACGTAAAACTGGATGGCAGATCAGGGTTTCTTCAGTCAATGTTAGGCACTGGCTTCCCAACTTTTCAAGGAAGTACCAAGGATTCAGAACCACTGTTTTCCAAATACGTATCATGCCTGTCACCCTCTAGCACATCACACAGCCTGGACAAGAATATGAAATCACAATACACTCAATTGACAAGGCTCCACAGCAGTAGGGTTCCAAAATGTGACGATAAGAATAAACATGTCATCTGACCTATACTGTATGCTTCCGCTGAAGTTAAAGACTAGTGGTTCCCAAGCTGGGGTGATCCATGTGTTCTTAGCTTCTAGAAACCCCAGCCAGCACAACAGGTAGTGAAAGTTTCTGGAAAGTACAATCCAAGAACAAGGTTACCTATGACTGGGAAGCACTGTAAGAGACAAAGCCACACCTCCAACATGTTACTGAGTGCAGTTTATGAAAAGTGTCACAAATAATCTTTCCCCAAAACCATGCAATTCAACTATGCATGTCTGCTATTTTCTCTCTTATTTCTACAGCTAAATTTCCTGTCCCCTGCTCTTCCACTCAAAACTCAATGTACCAGTCTACTGCCTATCATAATACTTTGTTACAGTTCAGGCCCTTACTAGAAGAGAAGCAAACTGTACAGATGAAGGCTCTGGCTGACAAACAGAACCTTCAGGGAAACCTTCAGATATAAGCAAACCCCAAATGTTATATGCCTACAGGGCAATGCACATATAAAGTAGATTTGGGATGGGAATGGACAAAATACAGCCTTCCAGATGTTGTTAGACTTGCATCTCCTATTAGCCTTAGCTAGTCTTGGCCAGTGATGAGGAATGCTAAGCAGTTCAAAAGCATCTGAGGGTTACATTTTACCCATTCTGATCAAAGACATTTGTAGAATTAATAGAATAAGATTATTAAACAAGAAGAGAAGAAGGAAGAGAAAATGAAAGATATAGCAAGAAGAAAGAAACTCAACTGAACTGGAAATATTCCAGAGTTTTAATTGAAGAGATTTCAAAAGGGTAATAGAAGAAACTATAGTATATTGGACCAAGCTATGCAGGATATTGGGTGGGGTTACTCACTGTGGAGGACACCCTTTTTCTCTTCTCGTGTACAGGCCCTCAGCACGCCTGGGCAGCTCCTGCCTGAAATTAAGAGAATTTGGGTCGCCCTGTCCCCTCCTGTATAGCATCACAACCTACTCTAGAGAGGATGTGGTAATGTCAGGTATTACAACACAAGCTGGATGGGAAGGCCAAGACAGCAGCATGTCCACTTTGACCTTGGAAGAGAGGGGAAGAGGAAAGGAACTGATCTCAACTGGTGGGAGAAAACAATGGGTAAACATAGGAATAGACACAGAAGATTGTCACTACAAAGACATAGTACAAACAAAACAAAGTTCACAAATATACAAAAAACGAAGTCAAACTTGAAAGGCAGTATTGAAACTTCTACAGTAGGAAACCAAAAGGGCAGGTCAAACTAGTATTCTAGGATATCAAAAGTCGGAGCATGAAGGAGCAAATAAAGTTGCCCATTGTGGCCATTATCTTGGTTCTGACATACAATAGTGTGGGCTAAAGTTTCAAATATCTTATTGAAGTCATTCTTTTCATTTATCCAACACTTCAGAGTACATAACTTACATCTAAAAAGAGAAAGGAAAAGAAATCACATTCCCACAGCAAGAGATACCGTAAGAATACAGTATAACAAGCAGTTTGTTTAACAGAAAATCTGCTTAAAGGAAAAAATTTCCAGAGATAGAGGGAAATTAGCTCAACAGAATCGTCTATGGGGCAAATCCATACAACAGAAAAATGGTCGTGATTAGGGATTAATCCATTTTCAATGCATTCCTATGGGAAATTTGTACAAAGGAAAATTTGCTTAACATAATTGGAACGAATAAATTCCTTTATACAAGGTACCACTGTATCTTGATTTTGAGCATTTTCACAGCCAAGTATATTCTTGAAAAGATCACAGACTTCACACACACACACACACACACACACACAGAGAAAGAGAGAGAGAGAGAGAGAGAGAGATTATATTAACTGGGGCAATTTTTCATGAATAGAGAAAATATCTCCTGTTAAATATGCTCCTTCTGAGAGAAAAATAAAACAGAAAATAAACACTTCTGTGATGTTTAAGTGCAGACTAGGTGGTGTTAGTCCCTGATTTACTGGTACAGTGCCTGACAACTGTTGTACTAAGAGGGCCAATATTATATCTTTCTACCTTTCTGTTTCATCTATCCTTTTCCTTTAATTTGAGTGTTTCTGAGGATGAGGAAGGGTAAGATCCTAAGAAGAGCCTGGCTGAAGCACAACAAAGACATGTCTAGCCCAGCATTCTTTTCTGTGACCTGTTGTCTGCCTGCCCACAAAATGGAGAAGTGCCACAGCTCTCTTCACCTCCACCCCGATCCCCAGATACTGACATACAGAGATATACTGCCTCTTGTAGTGGAGCAGACACACATTCATATTGACTGGTTCATACTGACAGCCCCTTCCACTGAATTTGTCCAATCTCTTTGATGTAACTAAATTGGCAGATATCACTACTTCTTTTCGTAACAAACAGTTAAATTGTGCATGGTGTGAAGAAGAGTTTCACTTTCCCCTAAATTTCTCACTCTACAGTGGATGATCCAAAGCTCTAGTATTAGAGGGAGAAAACCCCCAGGTTGGGAACCACTGCCATAACCTCTTTCCAGTGCAAGGATCAGAACAACACCTAATGTTCTATATCTGGATACATCACAGAATAGCATAAAAGCACTATGATATTGTTCCTTTTTACTTATAATTATGCTAGTTCAGATCTCAACAGTGTACTGTATATGTGATATTGTCATTTTTCTATCCCATGGTGACTACTTTATAAATGCCTACAATGAATCTCATTTGCCATTTTAATGCGATTTTCTAAAAAGTTAGAAAGATTATTTTGGAGTGCTCCACAAACAAGTTTTTGTTGTGGCATCATAACACTAAACAATCCTGTTTAGCATAGGTTTTTATTATCTGCAGCTCATTTCACCAGATGCTGAAAAATGTTATGTAAACAAACTTTGTTATTTTAAAGTATAGCAAGTCTTCCCTCCCTTTTCTTAGGATGAGGAGAAATATTGAAAAATATTGATCTATCCTGTTTAAGACTTCAAACAAGGATTTTAAATTGTGGATGAAATATCTGATTAGGATTCTGATGTTGGGGAACCTCTGGAGGGTGCTTGGCCAGTGGCGGTGGCAGTAAGGTTTTTTTTTAATCTTCCACTGCCTCTGACACAGCCAGCCAGAGACCCAACCAACCAACCAGCCTTTGAATTTTCCACTCAGGTCCCGGAAGGTGGAGTGGGAAGTTCAAAACTTCTGTTATGTGACTACAACTGGTTGTCTCAATTTGAGTAGACCCAATGAATAAATGGAGTATACACAAGTGTTAAATAAGTATTCAATACTTGATTCAATATGTTGAGTCTAGTTTTGACTAGCAATCAGAGTTCAAGCTGCATGGCATTGTGATTAACTCTCTTACCATATGAAACATCTTCTACAGATCAGTTCTAAATAGAGATGGACACGAAACGAATTTTTTCATTCTGTTATTTGTTATTGATTTCGTTACATAACGAAACGAATAACAAACCTGGCGATGAAATTGGAATGAACCGAACAGAACCATGAAAATTAGGTTTGTTACATTTCATTTTCGTTAATGGTGACGCATGACTAAATGAGCTGTTTAAAAAACGTCCTGAATATCTGTAAAAACCCAGCAATAATTATTTATTCTGCCTGATAATACCTACCAGGGGGGCTTGGGGTCCTTAAAATGTGCATTTATGTCTTTTCTCAGATTGCTGTATTTTTTTCCTTTAAGGGGAGTTAGGGGACATCGAACCAAAATGGCTGCCAGATGCCTAATATTGATTTCTTGGGTATAAAACAACCCTGGACATCCGTAAAAATGCAGCAATAATTATTTATTCTGCCTGATAATACCTACCAGGGGTTTGGGGTCCTTAAAACATTTGTTTTTGTCTTTCTATCGCGATATTTTTCTTTTCCCTTTAAGGATGACACAAAATGGATGCCAGCCACAAAATGGATGCAAGCTATGTGATGGGATCATGTAAATTCTTGGAAAACTTCAACCAATAGCATGCCTGGGTTGCAGACTGGGCCGGCAGGTCTGGCAGCAGAGGGTATAAAATGCTCTGGCAGCCCCCATCCTCCTTGCAGTCTGCGGTAGGAGTTAGGGTGGGATTGCTGTCTCTGCAACTCATTATTTTCACTTTGGGCCAGCCAGGCAGGCGTGTGTCTCTGTGTTCCTGCCAGCTACAGCCTAGCTCTCAGTCTAGCAGCCTCCCTGTGTGCGTGTGTACGTACCTCTCAGTGAGTACCCTCCCCTGCCCCGCAGTGCAGTCACTCTGTGGCTGCCTTGCACCCTGGGCAATGGCCGCCGCTGCCTTTGCAGCCTCCCTGCGTACCTAGTCTATACTGTGTCTCTGCCAGCATCAATTTTTTTAGAGTTTTCCCTTTGGTCTGGAGCGTTGGGGGATGCCCGTACGTGGAAATGCTTTAAAATCGCGCAAAAAGCAGGTAAAAACGGAAAATGAATAAATGAACCAACAAAATGATTTTTTTTTGAAAAATTCACAAAAAATAAAAACAAACCAAAACAGGTCCCGCAACGAAAAACGAAAAACCAAAATGCCATTTTTTCGATTCGTGCCCATCTCTAGTTCTAAATGTTGCAAGTAGAACCCAGCAAAGCTGATTAAGGCTACTGCATTCATGTCTTGTCTGTGGGATTCCCAGGGACAATAAGTTGGCCACTGTATTAACAGACTGCTGGACTTCAGTCTAATCTAGCAGGGCCTTTCTTAAAAACTTACCTTTGTACTTTAATCCACCAAGGTGTTACTGCACTGTACTGCTGTAGTATGTTCAATATTTACTGACACAGTATTTTCTTTGGTAGATAATCATTGCTGCACACAAACATTCAACATCTTAAACTGGAATACTACTTTTTTCATCATACACCAACTATTTGCTGCAGTGCTGCCACAAACAATGAAGCAAACATAATTCCAAAGTTGCAATATGAAATAAATGCAGATTTTAAATTTTTTTCAGAGTGCTTTTCAGAGTGTCTGACATATAATAATTGAAATGCTTCCAGCTGGAGCATTCCTTTCCATAAGGAAAGAAAAAAGCCATTAGTGGGAAATACAATTTATTCTTCCCACCATATATATATATATATATATATATTCTTGCCAATTCCCATAGATATTTGCTCAGTCTATTGATGTGTTCAGGCAGCCAAGCTCCATTGTACATACAAAGATGCCCCAATCCACAATTGTTCCATACTTATTTCAGTGGAAAAGGCCAGTTTCCACATACTGTACTCTTGCTTGGGGAATAGAAATTAAGTTATTCATTAACATGAATGGAAAATTTCAACAAGCTAGAAATTTGTGAACATCTTATACTTTTTAACTTAGCTCAGGGCCTTTTAATGTTGGTTTTCTCTGCTTTGATTGCTTTCCTGCTCATTTTAGTAGTTTTAATTTCTAAGTTGTCTTAGGCATTTCTCCAGAAAACTTCCCTTGAGCCATTCAGGGACTTTAAAGGTTAAAACCAACACTGTGAATTGGGTCCAGGGGTGGATACGCAGCTACAGCAGAGGGGAAAACACTGGTATAATATGATCATGGCTATTCCAGTTAGTTAATCTACCTGCCCCATTCTAAATTAACTGAACCTTTCAGACTGTTTTCAAAGGCAATTGTCTACATATCATTATGCAATAATCCAAACATAAATTCAACAGAGCATGAATAACATTTCCAAGGCTATTTTTGTTTAGTCAGGATCATAGTAGATATTTATTCTAAGGCAACAAAAGGTGATTCAAACCAGCAATGCCACCTTTACCTCCAATGAAGTGTCTCATATAATACCTATGACCTTGATCCTTCATCAAAGGAGATGCAACCCTTTCCCGAACAAGATAAATATCACACAATCAAATGGCCCATAGGTATCTCCATCTTATCTCAATGAAGTTTCATCTAATCTCTACCCAAGTACTAGAAGAAGAGTGGAATCGTGTATAATGTAAGGAACAACATTATTCCTATTTCCTCTTTATCTGGATATGATGAACATTACAGTACCCTTTTCTTTTTTTAATGACTCACCCTACAAAAAGGCTGGGCAGTCATTTGGTGGGGTGTAATCCACATGTGGACTATATGAGTGCCAGAAAACATCGAGTATGAATGTACTGTACTGTAAAGAGATCTTCTCCCTTTTGTGTGACATACTGAAGAATCCCATTTATCAATCTTAAGAGTGGTGGATGAGTCTTATTTTTATTTTTAAAGAAAAGTTTGTACACATGAACTTGTTAGAAATAAGATTTATTCATGTTTAGCTGAATAAAATAACGGCATGAGGGAGTGCACCCTCCACTAGGAAAAAAGACGTGAAACCGAGATTCATGCTAGCGGAACACTGCAGGTCTTCTAGATGCTGGGAATAGAGAAAGAACCACTCATATTACCCTTTGAGAAACTGAAAAATAAAGAGAACAACTGGACTACATCCAATATCTATGTACCTCATGCTTATTTGTATTTTTACTCAGTTGCAACATGACTTTTTGACACCACGAATATCTACACATATCATGCTGATCTGTATTTTTATTTAATTCCAGTATGCAAGATCCACTTTAATATTGTTATATCATAGAATGTAAGAATCACTTTAATACTGTCATAGCTAATCTTCATTCTAAAATACAAAAAGTAACACATTTATTCAATGATTATTACTACTATGCTCTTTTCGTGAATCTCTTGATTTCCACCCAAATTTTGTAAACATGAAATTTAGTTAGGTCTTGCTTTTTTAAAAATGGCACTGCTTCTTATTCTTCCCAGAAAAGATGGTACGAAAGCTACAGTATTTCAGTTGCTTCAGAATGGAAGATGTAGGGTAGAGTTGTCATGTGGTGCTGGTGAGCTCCTGCAGTCAATTGGTTTGCCACTATGTGCACTGAATGCTGGACTTCAAATACACTGGCTTGATCCACCCTGGTTTCCTATTTTGTTCTTAGGCCATCCCAAAGGCCGAAGCATCAAGAAAATGTCTGGGGAATTTTAGGAGCTCTCTCAAAAAGAAACAGAACTTAGGGGAAAAAATTAAAAATAGAAATTTATGGAAACAGTAAAGACCTCCTGCTGCTCTAGGCAAATAGCACCAAAACTTCCCCTCTCTGGAAGAACCTGAAGCCCAACACAATCGAACCAAAGCCAGAAGAAAATCTGTGGACATACCAAAAAAAAGGAAGACTACTTCTTTGAACTTCTTTTTAACAACAGGTATCATAGTATGCCTGGAGCACTCTCAAGGGAAGTTAGGGTACTTGTAAGTTCAACATATGAACAGTCCTCACCTGTAACCTGTAGAACTGCTTCTATGGATGAGGGCTACATATATAAAATTCACTCTTGGCAGAGCATTGAAAAGAAAATGTTCAGATGGAGTTTTTAAGCTTGCAATTAGGAGAAACAAGTTTAGTGGTGGACAGAAGCAAGCACACTTAATTGGTCTTGAAGGGAAGCAAAGTGTCCAAGGACACAGAAGCAAAGCCTAGAAGTGGATATGTAAAAGGCATTATGTTGTGTGATCATAAAATGCCAAGATGATTGGTTGTAAAGTGGTACAACATGATGCTGACTATGATGAATGCTGCTGCTGTTAATAATGATGGTGGTGATGGTGGTGTTAAAGACATTGATGATGGTGGCTGGGAATGATGCTGCTGAATGAAGAAATGATGGCTGATGTGCTCAGAGGGAAAAGGTATTGCTAATGGACTGTAAATACTCTAAATAGACTGCACAAACCAGCAACTAGTCTGTCTTGATTTTCTCTAACCTGGACATCACTGCTTATTCTGCAATGGATGCTTTGAGCTCCAGAGGTACTCAGCTGAGGTTAATAAGACAGCAAAGGGTTGACTGAGGGCTCAAACCAATAACTACACATCTTAAAATCCAATCCAATAAACTCTATTTGGGGACCAAAATCTATGTAATTTGTTTTACAAGCTAAATGGAGATTAGAATGTAGGCATTCCTAAGGTTCCTTTTTGGAACCAGGCCACTTACTTACTTACTTACTTACTGCATTTTCAAACTGCCCATCTTGTGAATGCTTGAAACAAAGTCCCTCTGCTCTTCAGTGAAACTTACTTCCATGTAGCCCATGAAGGTACACATTAACACATGATAGTGCTAGCACTCCAGGTATTGAACTATGCTATCACAGATAAAGGATTTAAAACATTTTCCTATATAAGTAACATCAAACTTAGTTTTATGACAAGTTATCCTGTTAGAACAGCTTCTATGGATGAGGGCCACACATGTGATTCACAAAATACAAGCTTTTCTATACTCTGAACCAGGGGTCCTCAAACATTTTAAACAGGGGGATGCTTCACTGTCCCTTAGACACTCTTGGTGGCTGGACTATAGTTTTTTTTTAAAAAATATGAACAAATTCCTATGCATACTGCACATATTTTATAGTGCTCAAAAAACAGGAAAAAGAATGCAATATTTAAAATGAAGAACAATTGTAGATCCAACTGGCACCTATTCTGATCTCTGCACTTCCCCCCTCCTTCTGGTCCTTTTAAGCTCATTCAGACTCTTCCCTCTTTTCTCCCCCTCTCCTCATCCCCCCAATAAAAATGGGGGCTTCCCTCCTTCCTCCTTTTGCCCATGAGCTTCCCCCCCTTAAACCTTCCAAGTGGAGAAATCACCCCCCCCCAGGAGAGAAGGAGGAAGGTGCCGAAGGGAGAGACCCAGAGGAGGAAAGGGGGCATGGGAAGGAACCCTGCCTGGAAGCCCCCCTCCACACCTTTGGCTACCTCAGGTGCCAAGAGGAGGAGGAGGAGGAGGAGGAGGAAGGCTTCTTGCCTTCCTTCCTCCCCTTTGTGGGTCACCCCTCCACACAACAACCGCCCAGCCCCAGACAGCACTCCACCGCCACTGCCGCTGAGGAGGCTCGGAGGGGAGGAAAAAGTCACATTGCAGAGTGAGTGAGTGAGTGAGTGAGTGAGTGAGTGAGTGTGTGTGTGTCTGTGTGAGAGAGAGAGAGAGGGAGAGAGAAAGCAGTCCACTTGGAGAGAGTCTCTCTAGGAATGAGGCTGCCTCTCTATCGCCACTTGCTCCCTTTTTCGTCCCAGCCCCTCCTCTCTCCCTCCTCTGCAGGAGGACTCTCTAGGAACAACACTGCCTCTCACTCCATCCATCTGAGGGGGGGGATCTGCAGAGGCCGGCCGGCCGTATTCAAGACCCTGGTGGACTGGATGCTCCGCACGGGTCGTAGTTTGAGAACCTCTGCCCTGAACACTACTAGTCAAGTACTGTTACTGAACTGTGAATAGAACTGTGAAAATCAAAATGTCCCAGTACAGTAATTGCTTGTTCAAATGAAAACACAATGTAAGTATGGTAACAGCAAGTAGAAGACTGAAACAAGGAAAGATAGCTACTTCTTGTCACTAATCCAAAAGCATTTTTGTTCCAATCTGAATTGGTTAATTCATCTGGGAACTGTACAAGTTTCTGCAGAGATATACAACCTTGTAGCTTTAGAAATAATGCATTTTCTGCACTGTCTTATCTACTACCAATTCTTACGATTTTTCTCTTCAGTACATACAGTATAATTACTAAATAGTTGTTTCAGATTAGAAAACCTAGCAACTGCTTCTGCTGTGAAAAACCTGGCTTGTTAGGACAAAGGGGGTAGGGCTACGCATGACTATTCCATTTTGCCTTCTGCCTCTCCCTTTAGCCTGGCCTCAGCATTCCTTCAGTAGCCAAAGATATATTGCCCTGGACCAGCCTTCCTCACCTCCTCATGATTCCCTTTTATGCTCTCCCTATGTTCATAAAAACCCACCATTTACAAGGTAGCTCTGTGCCAGCAGAATTGTAAGAAGAAGAATCCTAAAAAAATGGAAAGAAATATTTCAGGATGCAGATGTCCCTATTTTCCACAAATATATTTATAGCAATTCATTGGGGGGGGGGGCAGTTGGAAAAAAACACAGCTCTAATACTGTATATACTTGAGTATAAGTCGGCCAGAGTATAAGACGAGGCCCCTAATGTAACCCCAAAAAACTGGGAAAACTTATTGATCCGAGTATAAATCTAGGGTGGGAAATGCTAGTAAGAGAGGTAAAAAGACCCTCCCGAGTCCACCAGGGTGGGCAAACAATGCTTATTGCATATCTTTGGGCTGCCACAAAGGCACATGCCTGGTCAGCAAGGGCAAAACCTGTTTCCTCAGATTGGGTGGGCCAAGTTGTAGGGACGGATGGAAGAGCAGCGGGTGCACGGACTGTCACAACGGGAACTGGGCACAGAAGGGAGGGAGAGAAGGCAGGTGGGAGGCTGGATCAGCTGACACACTGGGCGTTTCCAAAATTGCTCTATGATTCACCCTCATTCAGAGCTAAGCATGAGAAGGGAAACCCTCCTCCCCCATCAGTTGCCTGTTTGTGTAAATGGGCGGCGGGAAGCACCCCCTTCCAACGAGGCTCAAGGTCAATGAGCCCTGCCCATCCCAACCCATGCCCTGCTCCTGCTGCAGCTGATGTGAGCCCAATGAGTCCCCCAGCCCCTGCCTTCCTCTGCCTTGCAGCAACCAATGAGGACTGGAGCATTCCCCCACACCCACCCTCTCGCTCTCAACTGGTGTCACCATAGGCAGGTCCAGGGTCTCAGTCTCAAGTCGCCCCATCCCAACACACATGCACGTAGGGAACTGACGCGGGGTTGAGCAGGCAAAGCAAGGCAAGTATGGGTAGTGGCATCCAAGCTCCATCTGTGCGCAAGTTGGCCAGGAGGAGCACCAAAGCAGCAATGCTGCAGTTGTGCCATCTGTCAGGAGCTGTGGTGGTGGTGGGCACCTGTGAGTGAGTTCAGTTCTGTCTCCATCCTGAATCAGCACACTGAGGACAGATTGGCCAGATGATGGTGTAGGATTTTCTAATAAAGTTTTATTTGGTACATCATTCACAAACAGGTTCATCTTCTTTTCTGTTTCAACATCAACTTGTCTAATTTCAAACATAACTGGTTTAACCTTAGCTCCTGAGGTAACATGAACTGTTTCTAAAAGTGGGGTCTCCCACCCCATGGTAAATGGAAAGCCTGCTCCGGCACACTCCCAGTCTTGTGGTAGGGACTGCCGCAACACGGGTGCCGTGCCCAGCAGGGAGGCTCCTCCATCCTTGGTGAGGTATATTCCCCCTCGTCGACCTGGGAATACCCCCACTCCATGGCGGAGCCACTGTCACTGTCCACTCCTTGCTATCTCTCTCTCCAACTGTCATAACTGTCACTTTGTCTGTTTGAGTCCCCGCTTCACATTTTTCCATTGGTTCCTTTCAGCCAATCCCGCATCACCACTACCTCCACTGCCTCTGTATCCACCCACAATCCTTCCACCTCTTCGCCTTTATCATCAGTAATCCCTTTTCCCACAGTCTCATCTTCCTCCCTTGTCTGATCCTTTTCTGAATCCCCTGTTTTTGTCCCCCTTTGGCTCTTCATTTCTCCCTGGCTTTCTTTGTCCTCCTGCATGTTGGACGGCCCACCCAAAGACTCCTTCTAACAGCACCTCAGTGGCAGGTGAAGCAGGGCGAAGCTGCATTCCACCAGCGCCACCTCCCCTCTATCTCCCTGGATCCTACCTCTCCTGCTTCGCTGCCACCACTGCTGGTGCCGCTGGGCACCTCGGTGGTGGGTGAAGCAGGGCGAAGTCATGTGTCACCCATGCCACCTCCCCCCATCCCCCAACTTTATATTGAGCTGTGTATAAGTCAAGGGGCTTTTTTCCAGCCAAAAATAAGGGATGAAAAACTTATACTTGAGTATATACGGTATATATCAAAATACACTACACAACAACACATATCACTGACAGTTCAGTTAAACTCTACTGGGAGTTTAAATGAGAATAAACTATACTAATGTATAAGTTAGCAACATTCACTATCCATATATCACAATGACAACCACATTAAGGAATCCACTCAGCAATTCATATGAAACATTTAGTCCAAATCAAACTAGCAGCAAAAATTTAAAATAGATAAAAGCAACAAAATGGAAGTAGTTACAGTCTCCAATCAAACTAACCAATGTATTTTTTCAGTATACAAATGCAAACAAAATATGTGATGAAAAGCCCTGCTTTTACCAGGAGACACCCTCCTCCCACATGGAGAATCTCTATTGTAGCCCCCAAACAAAAGATGTGACCACCACAAGACAGCTCCCTCTCCAGAAACAGAACAAGTCAACCTTTTCACTCGAGTCCTATATCTTGCGTCAAGAACTGTCCCACTTCATAAATAATTGCTTCCAACTGAAAAACTAGATCAGAAGAGAGAGGACTATATATCTGATGTGATAATTTTGTTTTTGTCCTTGTCTCTGATGCAGCGTATACAGTATATATTTTTTCAATATACTTTCTTTTTCTTGTCCTCTTCTTTTTCTTAGTGTCTCTCCCACTTGGTGGTGAAGGTCCACTATTTGGGTTTTTGTCTTTCACTTTGCATGACTGTGGGTTTGGTCCGGATAAACCTGGGACTTTATGTCATTGTCAAGGGTGTTCATTCAGTGCTGTTTTGGTCATTCCCTTAGTTGGGATCCACTGACCTCTAGGGTGAGACCCTTTTTTGCCAGAGTTTCCTTGTCAGTGTGCATCCTACTGACTGACTGACTGATTGCTATTGAAAATTCAAATTGTGTACCTCATCAGCCATTCCAGAAGGCCACAACATCATTTTACTCCATGTTTAGACATACCCAAGGATTGGGCTACCATTGTATAACACAGAGTTTTACAAGCTAAGCATCCTCTGTGTGAGACCGACATCTGGGTTTCATCTCCAATCTGACGTACTGAGCTAAGGATCTTCCATGACTTCCATTCATTACGGACTTCTCGCCCTTTGACACCTCAGCAGAAAGGACTCGCTGTTCTCTCCTTAGAGTAGCACCTTTCACCACTTCCTCTGCCCTCAAGGCACAACAATGTTGAACTCTAGATCATTTAAGTCACAGAATTGCAACATTTTGTTGTCAGGCAATTATTTTTGTTTGCTGACACGGACCAAATCTTTTATTTAAAAGTGTTACAAAATGAAATATGACAAGTCAGGGCTCTGAACTAGAAGTATGAGCCATGAGAATGCGACACACACGCTTTTGCTAGCTGTCAGTGGTATTTTTGCTACATTTCTTAAATGTATAATACTTAGTGTCAGAACAAAGATCAGCCATCTTGTTATGACATTTATCTTCATAAATGAGGAAAGGAAGGGCATCTGCAAGTTATTCCGTCACTTGCTGTGGGATGATTAATGTCACAGACAATAAATCAGTACCCAAAGTATGAGAAATAAGATACAGCATCCAAAAGAATGAGGACACTCACAGTGGCTGTGAGTTGCAAACAAGAGTTTTTATCTGCAAATGTAGTGATGTGAGCTACTCATATATACTATTATGCAGAAATTAAGAGTAACTTCCTAATTTGAAATAAGGAAGGTACGCAGACTATGTTGTATCAACTGTGCTGTTCAACTCTTTACCTTTTCAGACTTCTTCCAATCTTTAAAACATGCACACAATATCCCACTTGCTATTTACATGCAGATGGTTCCAACTGCAGACACTGCTATGGCAGTCTGACAAGATACCACTCATGTGCCTGATTGTGCCAACGGGTCAGACCCCAGGAATGGAACTGCACAAAATTGGCACCACATTAAAGTGTCACAGAAGCTTCCACAGCTGGAGCTCCACACATACAAATGTTGAACAGGACACTGAACTGGCCCCTTTTACAAGAGTAAAGACAACCAAGATAAACCACCCAATATATTTTACACAGGGATCTGAAACACATCTAGCTCTGGAAATTTCTCTCTTTTATAGATTCTAGAGATGGGCACGGAACGAACATTTTTTCATTTCTATTACCGTTTGTCGTTTCTGTTATGTAACGAAATGACAAACGAAGATTGTGATGAAAATGCAATAAAACGAACAGAACCACGAAAATTGTGGTCGTTACGTTTCATTTCCGTTAATGGCGATGCACAATGAAATGAGCTGTTTTAAATGTTAAAAAACGCCCTGGACATCCGTAAAAACGCAGCGATAATTATTTATATTGCCTGATAATACCTACCAAGGGGGGTTGGGGTCCTTAAAATGTTTGTTTTTGTCTTCTCCCATCGTAATGTACTTTTCTTTTCCCTTTAAAATTGATGTCGCACCAGCCACAAAATGGAGGCAAGCCATGTGATGGGATCATGTTCAACCAATAGCATGCCCAGGTTGCAGACTGGGCGGGCAGGTCTGGCAGCCACAGAGGGCATAAAAAGGTCTGGCAGCCCCCATCCTCCTTGCAGTCTCTGGTGGGAGTTAGGGTGGGATTGCTGTCTCTGCGACTCTAGCTTCAGTCCTGCAGCCTCCCTGTGTGCGTGCATGCTGCGTATCTCTCGGTGAGTACCCTCCCTTGCCCCGCACTGCAGTCACTCTGCGGCTGCCTTGCACCCTGGGCAACGCCCGCCGCTGCCTTTGCAGCCTCCCTGCGTACCTAGTCTATACTGTGTCTCTGCCAGCATCCATTTTTTTTGTGTGTTTTCCCTCTGGTCTGGGACGTTGGGGGTGCCTGCACACGGAAATGCTTTAAAAATCGTGCAAAAAGCGGGTAGAAACGACAAACGAAAAAATGAAAAACGGTAACAAAATTTTTCCAAAAATTCACGACAAACGGAAACGAACTGAAACAGACCTCTCAACGACAAATGAAAAACCAAAACACCATTTTTTGTTTCGTGCCCATCTAATAGATTCCTCCAACATACCATGTGGTCTGGCATTTAGAACATGTGCAAAGACTGCAAGTTTTGGAAAGAGAGACCTGCTCATGATCAGACACTAGAAACTTCTGAGGGCAAACAGAAAAGCTTAAGACAATAGAAGAGAAATGATTATGTGAATATTTAAAACTGTATTGTGTGTGTATTGAGTGTGCCCCAACTCCTTCTATCCAGCAGAAAGATGGGATCTAAATGTGAAGGCCAAAACAAAACAAAACTCTACAGAGTTAAACTATACATTAAATTTGTATAAGAATGTGTGTGAAGGAAACAAAGACAGTATTTATCATGTGACATCTCAGGTTCCACCCACAGCTAGCTCTGGCCATACCTACTGGCATGTGGTCCTAAACTGGTTACTCACATCCACATACAGCCTAAAAAGAAAAAAGTGTCTTAGCGCTGTTCTAAATTATTTGTGACCAGATTATCTAAGGGAGTACCTGAGCACAAATAACCTCCCTTGTGCTTTACAGATGACACTTGAGTTTCTTCTCATTAGTCTGTCTTTCAGATTAATTCGACACTGGTGACAGAGTCTCCTCAGTAGTGGCCTATTTTATGAAACTACCATGAAGGGATATATGAGTGGTGTTCTCAACAGCAGCATTTAAATAACTCTTGAACTGGCTTTTCATTAATTGATAGAAGTGATCTTTATACTTGTTGAATTTATTTTGATGGAATGTTAGATTTTTTTAAAAAAAATCAAGTTTAGTGGTTGTACTTTTATACTTCATATCTGTGTGCCACCAGAGACAGTCTATGATCCAAGCCAGGGACTCACCCAGAAATGGACACATTCTGATAAGATCACAGCCCACTTGTTTTTAATTCCTTGATTCAGAAAAGCAGCTTCCATCTATTTAAACAATTAAATTAAAAATGAGCCTTTGACACAACATATGTTTATCAATATAAAAGGCCAGTATTCTTACCTTGCTGCATAGATGAAAATACTTCTGACCAAACTGGTCAGAAGCTGTTACTGTTGAAATCATATTAATGTTCTATTGTAATTAAGCTAGTCAGTTGCACCTGAGAAATCACACATATAAGGAAAAACATGGTTATGGCATAATGACTAATCAGAAAACAAAACCAAGCTATTTTTTTTGCAAATACAGTAATAACTCGGATAACAAATGCCCCTGATAACGAATTTTTCAGATAACAAATATAGGGCAGCCTCAGATAGTGAATGCTCCCTATGGGGTGCCTCTGATAATGAATGTTTCATAATGCCTTGCAAAAAAAGTGTACCCAGGATGCATTGCACTCCCTGTAGTCTGTGGAGGGTGGGAGGACTTAGAGCATTTTCCCCCATGGTGTTTTAAAGCCATTAGAGAGCTTTTTTGCTGAAGGATTTGGACCTTTTTAACTTGGAAAGTTAGGGAGCTGATATTTTCTTGCTTTTCCCTGTCAATTTCCATTGCTTTCTATTTTAAAACGGAGGGTGAGCTGAGTTTGGGTTTGCAAAAAATCTGCATGGCTTTCTTCTTCTCATTCTTTCCATTTTAAAAGAGAAAGTTAGCTGAGTTTGGGTTTGCAAAGAATCCTGATTGTTTTTTTCTTCTCATTGCTTTCTGTTTTAAAACGCAGGGTAAACTGAGTTTGGTTTTGCAGAGAATGCTTGTGGCTTTTTTCTTTTCATTGCATTCCATCTTAAAATGGAGGGTGTGCTGAGCTTGGGTTTGCAAAGGATCCTTGTGGCTTTTTTCCGTGCATTTGGCCGGAACGACTGGGTGGTTTGTTTGTTTGTTTGGAGCTTGGTTTTATTGGTCTTTGAACTGCTTTCCATTGTATTTTTGGTGGGAAAAGGCTGGTGTAGTCTCGAGGGGGGGGGTGTTCCAGCACTGGAAGCCTTTAATGTGTACGTTGCAAAGAGGTCAGGGGGGCAGCTTTTTTCTGACCTCTGGAACAGATTAATTGGTTTTCCGTTAATTTCAATGGGAAACCACTTTTCAGAAAACAATTTTTTTCGGATAACAAATTGACTCCGGGAACCAATTAAATTAATTATCAGAGGTAATGTTAACAGTAGGTGACAAAAGTTACTGCTATCATATTCAATTTTTTTGTTATGTATAGTAGAGCCCTGAAAATGATTTTATTTTAAAATAAAACATGTTGACAGGAAGTTCAAATGTCTAGCATGAGACTCCAAATGACAAACATTTATAGCTCAATACAGTGGTACCTGGACTTAAAAGCAGCTCGACTTAAGAGCAATTCAACTTAAGAGTGGAAAATTGCTGGCATTTGAACTGCCACCTTACAAATTTTAGATATGGTCTGCTCGACTTCCAAATATTTTTCTTTTTTTATTTTTAAACTTATTTTTTCATTTTTTAGATAGGTATCCTGACTTAAGAGAAGTTCAACTTAAAAGCATGCACTTGGAATGGATTAAATTTGTAAATTGAGGTACCACTGTACAACAAACCTAGAAAGAAGAGAACTAGCAGAATACTAGCATAGCTGTGAACTCATATGGAATGTTCATATAGTCAAGTCTACAAAACTAAACGTGTAACACACATACAGTTGTAACTTCAATCAGACACACTCATCTTTGTGATGAACCTGGATGAAAAGGTTTACTGAAACAATGATAAAATGCAGGAATTCAGCAAGAGGAAATTTTCCACCTTTTTGAAACTGCTTCTTTGAAAATAGAAAGTCTGCGAAAAATGAAAATCATGATATAGAAATCCAATTAATAATAATAATAATAATAATAATAATAATAATAATAATAATAATAATAATAATAATAATAATAATAATAATAATAATAATAATGAGCTAGCATTAAGAATAGGGAGTGTTTAAAGTAAAGCAAACAAAGGGTCAGTACAGGAAAACAACAATGCAAATACAAGCTGAGAGCTGGCATAATAAAGCACTGCATGGGCAGTCCCTCAAAAAAATCAAAGGAAAAGTAGATGGGGAAAAGACCTGGTTATGGCTCACCAATGGAACACTGAAAAAAGAGACAGAAGCCCTGATTTTTGCAGCTCAAGAACAAGCTATCAGAACAAATGCAGTTAAGGCTAGAATAGAAAAATCAGCTGAGTCCCCCACATGTAGACTCTGTAAAGAGGCAGATGAAACTATCGACCATATATTGAGCTGTTGCAAGAAAATTGCTCAGACTGATTACAAACAGCGACATAATGTAGTGGCTCACATGGTCCACTGGAATTTGTGCCAGAACTATAATCTGCCCATAGCAAAGAACTGGTGGGATCATAAGCCTGAAAAAGTGACTGAAAATGAGCATGCAAAATTACTTTGGGACTTCCGAATACAGACAGACAGGGTTTTGGAGCATAATACCCCGGATATTGTGATTGTGGAGAAGAAAAAGGTGTGGATCATTGATGTTGCTATACCAGGTGATAGTAGAGTCACTGAGAAACAACTTGAAAAAATTGCCCGATATCAGGATCTGAAAATTGAACTTCAGAGACTCTGGCATAAACCAGTACGGGTGGTCCCAGTGGTAATCGGCACACTGGGTGTGGTGCCTAAAGAGATATAAGCAAGTATTTAGAAGAAATTTGAGTTGACAAAGTCACCATCAGTCAGATGCAGAAAGCCGCCTTATTGGGATCTGCTTGCATAATTTGCAGATACATTACATATTCCTAAACACTTGGGAAGCATTCGACTAGTGATTTGTATTACAAAATCCAGTGTAGTTAGCCGTGTGGTTAATAATAATAATAATAATAATAATAATAATAATAATAATAATAATAATAATAATAATAATAATAATAATAATAATAATAATAATAATAATAATGTGAATATTTTCTCTTTCAGAATGCATTACAGAACTATTTTTCTTAATGATTTCCTTCAACACCATTTTTATACTACAAGAGGTCTGCAGGATATTGCTAACATAATATACATCTTTGTGTCTATTTTCTACTCTCCACAATACTGTAGAGACAAAACATCTAAACAAAACATCTAAACATCTAAACATCTAAATAAAACATCTAAACATCTAAACAACTGAAGCTAAATCTTATAAGACTTCCACAATATGTCATAATCTAATGAGACTATATTACTACAGTGGAACCTTGACTTACATACTGCTTGACTTGCAGCATATTTGACTTGCAGCAAGAAGGGGCCTGTTTGACTTGAGCCGCAGGCTTTGACTTACATCTCGGAGCCCCGGCGCAAGGCACTGGAATTGGGCGGCAGCCACAACCCAGCATCGTGGCTGCTGCCTCCAAACTGCTCCTGCCTTCTTCCCCTCCTCCGGCAGCGGAGGCTTCGGCGAGGCCAGCTCACAGAGCACCTGGAGCTGGTCCTCGGCCTCACCGAAGCCGCCGCTGCTGCCGGAGGAGAAGAAGGGCGGGGAGCTCGGGGCTGGCCTCGCTGGTTAGACAGTCGGCTCAGTCTTGTAAAAAATCTGGCTGCAGAAGTCTGGTCCACAATGGAAGCATTTTAGTTGGGGAGCTGTAAAGTTGTAGGACTCTAATGGTAAGCATAGAGTTGTTCAGAACTTAGAACGTCAGGTTAAAAATAAGTAAAACTTAAATGTTAGACATTGTTGCTATGATCATTAAAAAGTCGAAGCATATAACTTGTGGACTATAATTCCACTGCCTCCTCCTCTCTTTGAAGAGACATTTCATTTACATCCCCAGAAGGAATCTCCTATCCCAGTCAAATTTGTGTTAAATTGCTGTTTTCGGCGGTCTTTTTTCATCATCTGGAACGGATTAATCCGCTTTCCCATTACTTTCTATGGGAAACATTTGTTTGACTTAAGTCATGTTTGACTTAAGTCTAGACCACTGGAACGGATTAATGACGTAAGTCAAGGTTCCACTGTATTTGGATCTTGGAGAACATACAATAATAATAAAATATAAATAATGACTTGTGGATATCCAGTGGTGCCTTGTAAGACAAATCTAATTCATTCTACAGATCAATTCATCTTACAAAAAAAATTATCTTTCAAAATGTGGTTTCCCATAGGAATGAATGGGAAACCAATTAATTCATTCCAAAGACTAGAAAAAAGCAGAAGCACCTATCTTAAACATCTGTTTTAAAGTCATAAACACTGTGCACACCTCTGCACTCGAAGCCTCATGCTAACCAAAAGCCACTGGGTCACAATGAGTCCTGAGTGACTTTTAAAAAAAAATTATTGCCACAAAGTTGCAATGCATCCTGGGTATATATTTATAGAGGACTCAATATCCGTATTGATACAGGACTGCTACAGGATTGCTAAGCATTCTGGGAGCATTTTTTGAAATTTCCTTTGTTTGTTTTTTTAAATTTTGCAACCATTATTCATCTTAGTAGGCATCCCATAGGGGAAAAATTCATCTTATGATTTTTGCCTATTCCCGAAAATTTCATTCATCCTGCAAGTTTTTTGTCTTACAGGGCATTCATCTGACAAGATACCACTGTATCTTTGCTTATACCTTTTTCCTACATAATGATGGTTTCTTGTTTCCATATTTTTTTATATTTTGCCCTATTTGACAACTGACATTTAATATGTTTTAATCGTAAGAGTTACAAATTTCTACATAAAAACATATCTGTCTCCATGAATAAAAATATATATGCTTTGATTGATAAATATATTGGCAGCACAATTTTATATTCTAATTACACATAATGTAGTTTATATTCCTGAGGTAGAAAGCAAATTTCCAGTTTTTAGAAGTATGCTAGAACCCTACAGTGGTTGGGTTTTAAAGGATTGTGCATTGTCATGCTTCCGTTTTATGGATATGGTTTATAGGATATTTTTCCTTTGGAAGAAAAATGTAATAGACATGAATTTTTAAAATCACATACAATAAAATTGATATAGTAGGTTATAAACTTTGGGCTTGTGGGTGTCATGGTAGTACCTCCAGAGAAAAGCTATGGTCCTATGCCACTGCTTTTTAGAGACTATAAATACAATGCTTCCTCTGTTCACGACAACCCTTTCACCTTTACACAAGTGCCAAACCCAGTACTCTGATTTGACTTGTCCAAGGCATCTCACAAGCCATTCAACAAGATGCTGTATTTGGTCAGAAGTCCTTGCACAACCCCATTTTACTAATTACTGTGCAGTGTGTTCCACAATCCCTTGTGCAACTCATTTTGACTTCATTAGTCAAGGTGTTCTGCTAGTCTTTCCATCAGCAATTAACGGAACAAGGTCACCCTTTATGCATGTCCATTTAAATCAATGGATTGATCATATCCTGTTTGCTATACAGTATTTATTTTCAGCATGCCTGTCTTCTAATGTGAGATTATAAATTTTGTCAGCTAATAAGACAGCAGTGTTTTCCTTGTTACTCTCTTATTAAGGTGCCACCTCAGTCAATCTAAAACCACTAGCATGTCCTTTAACACTTCATTTAAGATGACAGCTACTACAGCAATATGCAAGAAGAAATCACACCTATCCCAGCACCTCACAAATTCATACGCAGACAGTAGCAACAGACTGATTATTTTTATGCATCCATCTGCCTTTTGAATTAGTTAAGATACAAGATCTACTTAATTTATAAATTCAGTATACATACTACCTATATGTTTTGATTCTGATTAAATATAAAGAAAAGAATCATATACCACTGAGCAGCAATAATTATAAGATAGGCATGACTGTCTCTCTTCAGCCACATATTGTTTTCTACAATATAGCATACTCACCACATCAAACAAATACAAAGATAGCTTTATAAAACAAATCTAAGGATGCCCCATGGCAACAAATTAAGTAATATAATAAAGTACAGATATTTAAAGCTGCCTTGATTATGGATCAAAGGAAAAGGCTTCCTAAAGCAGCAGTGTTTCTACAAGTTAAGAGATTTAACTTAGAACAAATACAGAAATAATAGGTCTGAGTTAAGCCAGCAACAAAGAAGTTCTTACTGTATTTAAACAAAGTGAAGTCAAATCCCAATTTTATAACAGCACGCAACTCCTTTAACAACCGTTTAACTTCTATTTAAAGTAGCAAGAGACAGCACTTAAGATAAAAATAAATGGGATTAAAGTAAAAGCTCTAGTTATACTTGAATTATGATTTTGATTTATTTTTTGTGTAGTTGGCACACTTCATATATGAAGACTCAGCCTAAAATATTCCCTTACCACGATACAATTTATTTCAACTATTATATCTTAGCAAAACAGGTACTGTAAAAGGTTGAATTGCTTCAGCGCTTGATCAGCTAGATCCTGGTAAATGTATAGAGCAGAAATACAAATTATCATTATGAAATTAACACCATTTTAACCAGTTACCAAGAAAGGTGGGTCCTATAAACTGTCAAGGCAATGCCCTTGTTATCCCCAAACAAATATGCATAAAATTGTGAATTTCCAAACCTCCTTATCAAGCACAATGTTATAAAACCAATTTGGGGGAAAGAAAGAAGCTACAAAAAGGGTCTAACTTGGTATTCAAGTCATGAAGAGGTTTAGGATGAAATACAAGTGAATTCTTCTACGGAATAGGTTCCATTAAGGGGAACACAGGTTTCCAGGTTACAGTACAGTAATGCTGTTTATTACACTGTAGCTTAAGAAAACAGAATTCCCAGTGCACACACAAAAGCCTATCTACAGCAAACTGAGGGCAGTACAAAGGGATATCTCAAGTTGTAGAAAATGGACTTGGGAGAGTATATATACAATATTCAGAGTTTGGAGTATTCTGGTACTAAAGTACTAACTTTACCATGCTTTAGATCAGGAACAGGGAACACATCACTCTCCACATGTTGGCATGTGGATTTCAATTCCCATCACTTCTTACAATTAATTATGTGGTTAACTTGACTATGACTTAGGTGATCCTTTCCAGAATTTTCAAGGTATACAGTGCTATTATTATTATTATTATTATTATTATTATTATTATTATTATTATTATTATTATTAATTGAATTTCTATACCATGTCACCTGGCAACATGGCCACTCTGGGCGGTTTACAAAATAGATCATAAAAATCAAACAATACATAATGTAAAGCAACATAACAAATAAAAAAAGAATACACATGACTAAATCTGCATTGCTCAAATCTACATTATAGACTAAATCTATACAGTATTGCTCAAAATACTTCACCATTCCCTTCTGCTAGAGATGACCTGGAACTGTGCAGTAAGCCAAAGCCTTCATAGACTGGCTTTTCTCCTGAAATGAGGAATCCAATGAGGAATCAAAGTGATGACCTTGATTCTACAGCCAGGTGCTCCACCTCACTGAGCTGTCTAGCCAGCCTGGATCATCTTACCCCTGATGAGATTGATTTTCCAGTAAGATTTGGAGCTTATTAGATGAACACATTATCCATATCTGCTTTAAAGTTGTACTGCTTAGTCTAAGAAGTACAGTGGTACCTCTGATAATGAATGTAATTGGTTCCCAGAGGCAATTCATTATCAGAAATTTTTTTATCCGAAATGAGGTTTCCCATTGAAATGAATGGGAAACTGATTAATCCATTCCAGAGGTCCAAAGAAAAGGCAAAAAAGCCACCTCTGCTGCCTCCTCCCCCTCTTGCTTCCTCTGTCCCAGTGGCAGTGGCAGCGGTGGTGCAGCAGATGTGGGGGCCAGGTGAGATAGGGGAATAAGTGGCACTGTTGGTTTCGCAAGGCTTCAGGGGTGCCCAGCGGTAGTGGCGGTGGCACAGCAGAGGTGGGGGCCGGGTGATATGAGGGAAGAGGCAACAGTGGAGGTGGCACGACTTTGGAAGTGCCCAGTGGCAGCAGCGGTGGCAGAGCACAGGTGGGGGCCAGGCGAGATCGGGGAGGAGGAGATGGCAGTGGTGCATGGCTTTGGCCACTGCCAGGGTGACTGGTGGCAGCGGCAGCAGTGGCGGAGGAAAGGTAGGAGCCAGGCAAGGAGGGGGAGGAGGCAGCAGCAGAGGTGGGGGCCGAGCAAGGAGGGGAACACTTGCTCTTGGCAGCTCAGCCTCAGAACATGGAGCAAACAGGAGGAAGGGATGCAAGGGCTGGGGGTGTCCTGGGGAAATTTGGAGGCTTCCACCCTCTCCCCCATTCTATGCCACCCATAGCATTTCCCCTCCTCCCTCCATTGCACGCACCTCCTCCTCCTTTTGGGGGGGACTTTTTCCTCCCTTTCCAGCGACCATAGAGCTTTGGGAGGGGAGAGAAATCCAAATGGAGAGCAGCCCTTTCCTGAGAATGACGATCATTTCCTCCCACTCTAAGAAGTGGAACTCACTGCTCTTCCCACAAACCCAAAGCCACGAACAGCCACCACTGCCGCTTCCACCCCATCTCGCCTGACCCCCACCTTGGCTACATTGCCACCGTTGCCAGGCACCCCAGGAGTGCCCAGTGCTGTGCACCACTCCTCCCCATCTCCCCCCCCCGTGAGAGTTGGGAACAATGGGGAGGGGGCAAGGGAAAGGGAAAGCCCTACTGAAAGGCTGGGCTGAGAGGGTGGCTCCTGCCCTTCGGGAAAAGCAACCCTGGCTGGAGCTGTGGGCAGTGTGTGTGTGTGGGGGGGGTGGAAATTATGATTCATTATTGGAAAAATTCATTATCAGGGGCATTCATTATCCGATGTAGTACTGTAGATCAAATAGCCTTTGAATCCTGCCAGGAAGTCCTATCCTTTGGAGCTGGACAAAACAAGCTCCACATTTCACATGACAGTCCTGTACTTGGAAATAGCTGGTAATGTTACTTTTTACACTAGTCTTCTCTAAGTTAAAAATGCCCAACTCTCTCAACTGTTATTCAATAAATTAAATGTTTATATTGATTGTTAGCCATGGAGGAGCTACTTGTTGAAGGTCAGAATAAAAATCCATAGACCAAATGGACAATAGAAATGTTGAAGCAACAACTCATATAAATCATGTATCAAAAAGATGCTGCATATTGTACCTTTATATACACCTTTCTTGGCACTAATTGTAGTCTCAAAAAGCAAGCAAATAATTTCAAAGGTTCTTCAGCAAAGAAGGTCAAATGGAGGCATGATACTTACAAGGCTCTAGTTGTGGACTGGAGAATATTAATTGTATAATTTTGACCTATGAATCCTGAGTTGCCAAGATCCTTTCTGCAAAACTTATTCTGTAAAATGTATATGTATGTACAGTGTGTTTAATTTATATACCACCCATCTGGCTTCAAAGGCCACTCAGGACTGTTTACCACAAGATAAAACAATAATCAGCAACATAAATTATAAGACAGACATCAAAAATATAAAATAATAAGTATAAACTGAACATTATAACTTAAAAATACTACACAAACTTACCCATGCACTCACAGTGTAAGTTTTATGTAGCTACAGTTATTGTGGCTGCAATGCCACAGCCCACAGAATGAATTATGGAATCTAAACCAGACTATATCAAGCCAGTATCTTCTAGATTTTTCAGATTGCAACTCCCTGCAGTTTACCATTAGCTACATATGTTACCTGGGGTTCACAGAATCACAGAATCAGAGTTGGAAGAGACCTCAAGGCCCGTCCAGTACAACCCCTTGCCATGCAGGAACCCCCATCACAGTATTTCCGACAGATGGCCATCTAGCCTCTGCTTGAAAACATCCAAAGGAGACTCCACCACCCTCCGTGGCAGTATATTCAACTGCCAAACAGCTCTAACCATCATGAAGTTCTTCCTAATATTAAAATGGAATCTCTTTTCCTGTAGTTTGAAACCATTGCCCCGAGTCCTAGTCTCTGAAGCCATGGAAAACAAACCTGTTCCCTTACAATATGACATCCTTTCAAATACTTAAAACATAGATATCATATCCCCTCTCAGCTTCTTTTTGAAAAACTAAGCATTCCCAGGTCCCTAAGCCATTCCTCGTAAGACATTTCTTCCAGACCTTCAACCATCCTGGTCACCCTCCTCTGGACCCACTCGAGGTTGTGAACATCCTTTTCAAATTGAGGTGCTGAGAACTGGACACAGTACTCCAGGTGGGGTCTGACCAGAGCAGAATAGAGTGGTACTATCACTTCCCTTGATCTCGGCACTATGCTTCTGTTGATGCAACCAAGAATCGCATTGGCTTTCCTAGCCACCGCATCACACTGCTGACTCATATTCAGCTTGTGGTCCACCAAGACTCCCAGATCCCTTTCACAGGTACTATTTTCCAGCCAGGTATCTCCCATCCTATATCTGTGCAATTCATTCTTTTTGCCTAGATGCAGCACCCTACATTTTTTCTCTGTTGAAATCCATTCCGTTAGCTTTGGCCCAGCACTCTAATCTACTCATTTAGTTACGTCATAGGGACCTTGCCATTTTGCTACTAGTTTGGACCCTTCAGTGGGAAGTAAGACTCACACCTTTTGACCTGGCACAAATGTCCTAACTCTAACTCTTCTGTTGTAATTAATTTTTGGTCTATTTCGTGCTTAAGTTAAGTGCTCTTTGGCCATCCCAGCTGTAAACATTAGGTGTTCCCTCATCTCTAGGACCTGGTGTAACAATCCTTGGAAGTTGTCTTCCCCTTCCTCCCACCTCTCTTGGACGAGGTCAAACACTCCTCGTGGTTGCCATCCATACAGCAATTCAAAAGGGGAAAACCCTGTAGAGGCCTACGGTACTTCTCTCACTGCAAACATCAATGACAACTTATGCCATTGTCCTGGTTTACTCATAGTAAGCTTCCTTAGCATTCTCTTCAGTGTACGGTTAAAACGGAAAACCAGGCCATTAACCTGGGGATGGTAAACAGATGTCCTCAGGGGTGTGTCACCCAATAGCTGCCACATCTGTTTGAATCCATTACTTATAACATTACAGCCCTGATCTGTCAGGACCTCTTTGGGGCAACCTACTTGTCCAAACAGAGAGAGAACAGTTTTTGGCCATTACTGGAGCACTTGTAGCTTGTAGAGGAATTGCTTCTGGGTAACGAGTTGCATAGTCAATAATTATCAATATATACTGGTGTCCTCCAGCTAACTTCTCTATGGGTCCTACGATATCTAGGGCAATTTGTTCAAAGGGATAGTCTACTAGAGGTAGAGAAAGTAACCTTCCCCCTTGGGTGGGCTTAGGTTGGGTTAACTGACATTCTGGAAAAGACTTACAATATTTCTCTATAACTAGGGTCATCTGAGGCCAAAAGAAACATTGTTTTATTCTCTCCAGGATTTTTTTTTTTTTTTTTGGTAAGCTAAATGTCTCGCCATGGGGATGGCATGTGCTAGTTTCAAAACCAAACCCCTTAATCTACTGAGCAATACCATCCTTATCTTGTCTCTTTCCTTACTCCTATGTACCTGATAGATAACTTCTCTTCTTATTTCAAACCCTTGTGCCCCAGGATTGACGTGCCCTTCGGGTACACTGGAGTCTGTCACTTGGAGCGAACTTTCATCATCTTGTTGCCAATTTCTAACTTGTTCCCTAGATACCTCTAACAACTCTGCCTCCCTCTTTGTCATTTCATTTTCTCCGATCAATGCTTCATTGACTATGTGAGTCAATTCTTCAATCCCCAGGCAGTCTCTTCCCAGCAACACATCCCTGGACAATCCCAGTACCACTCCCACTTCCATCTCTCTGGAGATGTTCCTGATCGTCAGTGTTACTTTACAAACATTATAGGTCTTTACATTCCCATGAACACATCTAACTTACAGCAAGCCTAGTAACAGTGTCCTGGTCACTTCCTTAAACAGAGTCTTATTACACCCAGTTACAATTAATGCTTCATTCGAAGCGCTGTTCACCTAAACCTTTGCAACCCAACTCAGGTGATTGTCGCCCACCTGCATGGCCAACGCCCCAGCTTAGCAACCAAGCATACCCCTCCATTGGGCAGGACCGCCTCACATGACCAGACCAGCCACACCTGAAGCAGGTAAGCACCCTCCTTGTATTCCCAGCTTGTTCCCCACTCATCCTTCTTCTGTCTTCTCCACAGTTCCTTTGTTGTTTTCAAGCTCTCCTGTTCTCGTTGTTCTTTTCCTCTGCCCGCTCTCCACGCCAACTGTGTGATCCGCCGAGACCTCCTCCCTCCGATAGCGTCCCTCTGCTTCCCTCTGATTCTGTCTCAGCAATCGCATAAATAGGGTCTTTCGGCTTACTCTGCAGATAGGTAGCCTTCCAGTAGTTCTACACCGATCTCTAGTGTTGGAGGTTGGTGTCTCGCCATCCAATTTCTCGATGCTGCAAGCAATGATGAAATTAACTGTTTGATCAGCATCATTTCTAGCACCTATTCTGCTGATGTTCCTCATGGCTCTACCCATCTTGTGGTGTATATTTTCATCTTCTGCACCACTGTTCTGGGGTGCACTCCTGGTTTCCACTTTAAATCTCAGAATATTTTTCTGTATGTTTCTTTGTTTAGGTTCAGCTTTCTCATAATCACACGCTTCTTCTGGGTCCATTGCGTCCATGATTTTTTGCAGTATCCCTTTTAGGCATGGTGATAAAAAAAGTGTCCATTGCTCCTTTGGCCATTTTGATGCCTTGGCCACTCTTTCAAATGTGTTTAACAATGCTGCTGGATCGTCATTTGGACCAATTTTTTGCAATTTCACTGGGTGTTTTTTCTGTTGGGGCTGTGTTTCGCCAAGCACCATTTCTACAAAGGTTTTCTGTTGATCTACCATTTGTTTTAATAATTTCTCTTGGTTCTCGATTAGCAATTTTATCCATTTGTCTGCTTTTGTTTTCTCTGCATCAGGCCCCTTAGGTTGGGTGCCAATTTGTGAGGGTTTGATATCAAACCTGATGCATGAACATTCTGCCTCTAATAAAGGATTCATTTGTGGTAAAACAGAACTTGGTTTATTTAACAATTCTTCATTCAAAACAAAGAACAACTTAGGTTGAACTTCCTCTATAGACCCTTCCTGTCTGAGGAAGGGGTTAGAGGGACTGTCCTTTAACAAGTCCAAAAACAAACTGTTGTTTTCTGGTTCCAGTCCTGAAACAAACTCAGTCCATATCACCTGTCCGACTTGAGTGTCCAGGTTTTCTTCCATCTCAGCTCCTTCCTCCTCTATGGGCTGCGTCCACGGTCCTTGGTGTTCAAGCCCCTTCCACATCCTCTCCTGGGCGAACAGCTGGGCTCAGTGCATGTCCACTCAGGGAGTACTCTGACTCCCACAATTCCTTTGTCTTCTGGGTGAAGGCTTTTTTCTCTCCAGCTGTACCTTGATTTCTTTACGTTTTATCCTATATTCCCAAGCCTCTTTCTTGCCCCAATATGAACAACCCAGGCAATGGGCTCATCTCTGGTAGCTTTCCCCCTCCTTCTTGGGCATAACTAGCTTCTCCCAATTGCCACTGCCCATGTTCTCCATCCAGACAGTCCCAATCTGGGGGCAGAACCCTTTTCTTCCCCCCCTTTATATCCTTTCTCCTTAGCCGTTTCCCCTTCATTCGAATCTCACACGCTTCTTCCCCTCCTATTTCCACGCGCCCTAACCTCTGTCTTACAACTTCCACCTGGCCTTCACACACCAGAGCAGGAGAGTTAACCCCTTCCCTTCCTTCTTCCCGCTCAATTTGCCTGATGTTGGCTTCCTTGGGCTTAGGAGCAGACAGCACTCCCATGCATCTGAACTCCTTTTTAGTTGTGTCTCCACACTCTGGGACAGTGATCTTAAACTTTTGCATCATCATGACCGATACTACCAGTAGGCTACATTACATTTTATGATGTTTTTCTGGAACAGCATTGAACATTCACTATTCAAAGCACTTAGCAGAGAAATGCTATAAATCTCTTCAGAATATCCATTCTATGATGTTGCCAAAGGGTTAAAGAACATAATTTTTAATGTCTCATCAAGAATAGGCTGAGGAAGAACATTCATCAGTGAACTAACAAGGGCAACAGGCCATTAACAAAAGTGAAAATATCCAAAATGGCACAAACCAATGTTTGTTAAAGAATCCTAAAGGATTTAATCAATCAATCAATCAATCAATAAAACAAAAACACAGCAAATGTTTCAAGTCCTCTGTGGCTCACCTTTTGGAATGTATAAGCTGAAGAACAAATCTATCTTTTTCACTCCTCACAAAAGGAAAGAGTGCTGGGTTTTAGGTGGACAATTACATAGATCTTCTGAAACATTCTAAAAGTTTGTCCCCAAGGGATCGGAATCTTTTCATCAACATTGGAGTGGATAAATATTTTGCATTCTCCCATTCTTTTCCCACCATCATACTGGGCTCTGATACATACATGCTATGAAAATGTGGATTAGCAACTAAAACTAAAGCTCTACAAGCATAAACATTAGAATTAACATAATTCTAGGCAGCAACCAAACTCGTCTCAGTAGCATAGGAAGCAAGAATACAGAGCATGGAAAATCTGCTTTATATCTAATAAGAGTAATGACCCAAGCTCTGTTTTATATACACTTATTGGAACTGTTTGTCCTGGATATGGGACATAATTTTTCCTACCTCTACCTGGAAATGCTGAATATTGAATCAGGAACCTTCTGCATGCAGACATGTGTGCTACTACAAAGTCAGAGCCTCCTTCCAAGCCTCCCATCCAAACCTTGGAGCCACCTAAAATACAGGGCTGTGGAGTCGGAGTCGGAGTCGAGGAGTCGGAGTAAATTTTGAGTACCTGGAGTCAGAGTCGGAGTCGGCAAACAATGCACCGACTCCGACTCCGACTAAATTTAGATTGGAATTTTTAAAAATGCAAGTTTAAATGTCCCAATTCACAAAAAGTTATAATTAATGACTTCTCTACTGTAAGAATAAAGACCAATGCATGCAGTGCCTCACGTAACCGCAAAATGAACACATTAAGTGACCGTGAAGAAGCATGCTTTTCATGTGCTTCACTATATGGCACACAAAGCACAATTAGGAGCGCCAATACTTATATTTTCCATAGTGTTGTGTTCTGCTGTTACGCAGCGCCCATGGGTAACCTAGCCTCTCACTTATAAGGGATTAAGTAAATATGTTCTTTGCAGGACTAAAGACACTTGTATAAGTGAAGGGAATCGAGGGTCAATAGTTCAAGGAATGTATAAAATACATTCGCATATTAATACAGAGAAGTCTGTATCAGAGTCGGAGTCGGAACATTTATCTACCGACTCCATAGCCCTGCCTAAAAATACACCAATCTTCTATGAACTGGCTTGGTTTCTTGTACAGATGCTATAATTTCTACCATACTTTTAATGAACACAAAATATGCCTAATTTTTAATTCAACCTAGTTTATATGTACTGCAAACCTACCACACAAATTAGAACAATGGGAAAAACAATAAAAGAGAAACATATTTTAGTCAATGGGAAGTGTGGCAAAGACATGACACTGGGTACACGCAGAAAAGTCAGATAAATGTTCAATGGCTGCTCAAGAGCTGCAGCCGAAATCTTACATACTTGCATACTTTATGGCATTTAAAGATGTAATGAAATGTACACAAATGCATCAAAAACAACAGCAACATACACACTGGCAATTATAAACTAATTTTGAGTGTTTGGCATTATATTGTATTGGCTGAAGTCCTGTTGCTTATTGTAGTAAGTTGATATGTGTGTGTTGTGTCGTTACAGTTGTGACTGACTCTTCGTGACTCCATTTCCATGGGGTTTTCTTGGCAGGAATCATGGAGTGGTTTTCCACTTCCTACTCCAGGAGCCTACAACACCTGGTATTCCCTGGTGGTCTCCCATCCAAGTACTAACCAGGACCGACACTGCTTAGCTTCCGAAATCAGGCGAGATCGGATATGCTTAGGGCATCTAGGCGGCTAAGTTGATTTAGAGTTTGCCAAATGAATCAATGCGGATTTGGTAAATCAACTCCTCCATAAATTCAATTGATTAAAATGGGCATACCCTAATTGCAACTTATTTCAGCATAGTAAGTTTATTTGTTGTTTACATGTTTTAACATCCGAGTAAGTGTAGGGTAGATTTGAACTGAAAAAAAGAGATGAACTAAACAATTAAACTATATATTTTATATTTTCCTGCAAATCACTGCTCAATATTTGGCAGATAAGTAGATATGCAGTAATTCATTATTCATGTGATCTGATTGTGTAAGCATTGAGCAAACTATCACAAATGTCTTTGTCTGAGAAGCCATCAAAACTGTACATGCAGTTGTTACTATAATCGAAATGTATCCAAAAAGTCCTGAAATAAAGAATTAAGAAACCCCACAAGGGCAAAATAAGAAGTCACATGAACATCTCATAGTGTGATAGTGCTGCTGAGCAGAGATACCCAGGTACCGTGGTTCAGCATTTGGGTGTAACTCTGTAGATTGACCCCCACAGCTGTTGTGAAGGCTCCCTAGATTCTGTACCCTGCCTCTTCCTGTGGGAGCCTACAGGAGGAGAAGTGCAGAAACGTTGTGCCCACACAACACCTGGGGGCTTGATATGCCCAACTGTGCCAAACAGGAGTAAGTGCCAATCTCTATAGCTGATTAATGTAACTACAAAAACAGAGCCAATGGGCACAATTCCATCTATTCTGCCTTTCCTTCTAGCATATGTCTAAGGTAATTTGCACTTGAGTATGAAGGACCCTGGCCTTTTTGACAGACTTCAGACTGGTCAAATTTCATGCTGTTCTACAAATCCATGTAACTTTCTAATAGCTATTTATTTTAACAACTGAAATGAACATAAAATAAAAAACTACTGGATGCTTTGTTACACAACATGTCAAGATTCTGAATGATCATTAATTTAGACCACATATGCTGTTTGACAAAAACTCCCATCAGACATAGTCAATGATGGGATTTTTGGACTACAATTCTCAAAATATACCAGCTAGTGTTTGGAGAAGTATAGGGGGAAAGTAACATCACCATTACCTGGCCTTTGCCAGTGAAGTTCCACTCCAGCAGCATTAGTGGAGCAAAACTGCCAATCCCAAATGAGTCCAATGACCAAAATCCAACTAGTGTTTCCATAAGATCTATGTAAATAGCCACAGCTAATCAAATGACCAGCTGAGAAGGTGTGGAGATGCATCTCAGCTAAGCAACTGCTTATCTGACCAGGCTCATGATTGAGATGCACCCTGGCACCTCATCAGCTGGATTTGTCAAGTTACGCAAACATTCTACAAACATGGAAAAGATTCTAATATATCAAACTGGAGGTGCAACAGAATTAGTGCTTAATTCTGATTTAAGTATATCCAAGTTCGCCCCATGGTGATCCCTTAAGTTGAGTTTACTGAGTGTATAATAGAGTTTTATACATTCAAACAGGGTGGATTTAAATCACCTGTCAGTGAGGCTCCATTTAAATCATGATTTTCTACATAAAGACTCATTTTTGCTGGAGTTGTTTTAATCTTAATATTTACAACCAGATGAATGTTTCATTTTTAAAATAAATAACTTTTCAGATTAGTTTTACAGTTACAGTAACCCCCCGCCTATCGCGGGGGTTGGGAACCCACCCAACCCGTGATGCTTGAAAATCCACGATATGCGGAAGCGGGTTGGGTGGATTTTCAATTATCGCAGGACGGGTTGGGTCCCTAACCCCAGCAATAGGTGGGGATCACTGTATAGCATTATGTATTCTTGTATTTGCTTAAATATCCATGTTTGTTAACTGATGTGGTTAAAATATCTTTTTAAAAACTTAGATTGACAGTCTAGATATTCCCAATCTGGGTCTCTTTTATAGCCTGCTGTCATTACAGGTTTTTCTCCTCAAGGAAGAGAGTGAGAATGATAACCCTCAGGCTGCTATACATATAAAGATCTCAAGATGTTGAGTACTGTGTTCACTTTCATTTTACTGCTTACCCCTCCCTCCTAAAAATTTACTCCTTGTGCGGACATATTGTGTTCCAAACAACCTTCCATTCATTGAATGTCTTGAAATGTAGCACTTAAGCAGTAAGGGGGTTGGTTCTGTGTACATAGATTTGCAGAGGAACAAAGGGATTAAGGTCTTTTCCTAATTTCTGATGTTTATATTATGACATTTTTGCTATGAAGGAGGCAGGTTATCATTGCAGACCCAAATGCACATTTTTGAAAATAACAAAACCAAGCATCTTTGATAATATTGTCTAGATAGAAAATTTGTCCCAAATAATCAGAAACCTCTGGGAGAGGATGGCATTGAGAATGCGTTAATACAGCCTTATGCTACATAAATAAAAACTAATTTCATGATGAATAACCTTTGGACTCTAATATATCTTAACTAGAACATGATCTTTAGAGAGATTTTTCCTCAAAAAGCATTTAAATGTTTAAAAAACTGATTTAAATTTTTAAAAATCCAATTTAAAATTTAAAAGTCTGAATCATCGATTTTTATCCACCCTGCGTTCAAAACAGGTTTTCTACCCCTAAGATCCTTTCAGTTATATTCCTGCATGGAGCAGAGGGGTTCAACTTGATGGCCTTGTAGACCCCTTGCAATTTCACTATTCTATGATCCTAAGATATGGCACCAACTGAAGCCTTGCTGGATGATTCATTTCAACTTTATATAGATTCTACATGAATTAAAGGAGATTAAGCTACTCGGGGGCCAACTAAAGCTGCATTGATGTAGCATGCATGTAATATATACCACATCGCCATCTTAAGCAAACACTATTCCTGTCATCTAGAATGAAGCTAAATATCGACTTTAGGAAATCATGAAACACCAAAATGGCTCCCATATCTCATATCTCAGACTAATTCTTTATCTGTTTAGAAAAACCACATCTCAACAACAAGTCTAACTTAAAATGTTTTCTTATATGAACAAACAATTGGCTCTTCATTTACATGGACTTTCACTATCAACTACAGATAATGGGACACATGAAAAAAAAGCATATCAGACAATGGTGGGGGACCTATGACTCTCTACTTGTTTGGAATTCAACATCTATGAGCCCCATCTAGTCTAACTAATGGTAAGGAGATACAGGAGGAAAGCTTAACCATCTGGAGAACTCAAAAAGTAATCCATCCTTGATATGAAGCAAATAAACTCTTGTAACATGAACAATATTGAAGTGTAAAACCAGTATTTTAAATGCATTTCACTTTACACTCCTTCCTGCATACAACTGAACAGTTTGCAAATGTTAAATGCAACCAGTGTCTGCCACATTCACCCAGTGGACACCTTTGCTAGTCATTATTAATCAATGCACACATTTCACTCCTTTAAAAATGTTTCACACACCACAGTGGGAAACTTACAGGACAAGCTATCATATATTTACTCATAAGCAAGTACTCAACGTGCAATGGGACTTTACCCCAGCTATGAACAGAATTTCACTGTAATTATATTAACTTGACTATATATCACTTCACGTTTGCCCCTGCTGTATGACATCTAACAACAATGCTGCAGTTCTACATGCCTACTACAGTATAGTTGCAAAAAATCTGGTATATCATGTGTACCAGCAAATACAGGGTACATTAGCACTGATTACTATAGTATAACATTCTCATTTATTATATTTCAATATGTCATATCTAGATAAGTGCCTTGCACTTACACAGACACAATACAAAAATTAGCTTTACAAAAGAATGTAACAGAGATGACAGAGCAGCAAAAGAAATGAATTCCATCACACTTGCTAAGGATTAAAAAAGAGGAAGGAAAAAGAAGTCATGTAGGGCAATCAACCTACACAAGAAAAGACTTGTTTTTCATGTGCTCCTCCCACTTCCAAGCATTTCCTCTGAAGGGAGACTAAATCTTCAGAAAACACACAAATTAAACACTGCAACCCACACAGGGTTGCATGTAGCAATACTGCAAGACAAAGCTACAGTGCAAAGCTACACATCTCTTCAGAAGTTCCATTAAATTCAATAGGACTTGTTACCAAACAAGTATGATTGTATAGATAACACCTATACAATCAAAAACTAAAGATATGCCCCAATTCCAAGACTAAAGGTCAATTTTTAAACATGCATCAAAACAGTGTAAAAATGCATATAGAAACAGATGGGAAAGAAGAGACATTTATTGTGTGGTATACACAGACACCTTTACAAGGAACACTTTTTAAGGAATACTGTATGATCATTGAGTAATAGTATTGTTTGATAAGACAAGCCAGAAAACACTGATGGGTGCAAGATGATTCTTCTACATCCAATGTCAACATTCCACAAACGTAACACAATTCTGAGATATTAATGTCATCATTATGTGATCATTAGGGGAGTGTGGTAGAAACAGCCAGATTCTTGATCGTTTTGGCCAGGAAAATACTACCTCCACCTGCCGAAAATCCTGGAGAGTTACCTTGCACTTACATCGATCTATTCTATACACTTCGTGTCAGTAAATCAGGAGTAAACCTTAGTTACTAAAGACGGATACACAACGGGAGGTCACCTGAACATCATGCATGTACCAGGAAAAGTATTTCCCACAGTAATAAAAGGCAAGTAGTCTTTTACACGCGTGCCTCAACCAAGCAGGAGGTGTACCGCGCAGGTTAAAAGAAGCAAAACACAACTTTCCTCCCCCCCCCGGACATAAAAATGAATGAAATGTACAGCAGGCAGGCCTACGTTTCATACCACTGAAATCATGAGGGCTACTCTCGATCCCCCCCCCGCACCCCCGGCTGTCACTGGCGCGCGCGCGAGTCCCAACGGGGTTGAATGAAAGGACTAGGAAGGAGTTGGAACGGGGCGGGACCGCAGCCTTGCTCTGGGAAGCCCCGGGTGGTCCGCTGCCTGCCCCTCGCGCCGCTCCCCAGGTGAGGAGGCAGCCCTCCTCCTCCTCTTCCTCCATCTGGCGTCCCAATCCTTTCGGGTTGCTCCCCGTCCCCGGGAGCGCTTGTGGCTTTTCCAAGTGAGGAGGGCAGAGGGCGGGGAGAAACTGCCCGTCTCGTTTCCAGAGGAATCCCCGGACGGGGCGACTTGCAAGAGATCAACTTCCCCGCCAAGACCAAGACCATCCAGCACCCCGGCCTCGCAGGGGGCCCCCCGCCTTTTTTTTTAAAACGCCCGAGGGTCTTCTTGCCCGATCAAGCTACCTCGCTAGGGGACGTGGCGAACAGGCTACGAACAAAGTGGCTCCCCGAGCAACCCCCGACGCACGGACTTCTGCACGGAACATCGTTCCGCCCTCGGAACGGAGCGGTAGCCGCCGCCTGCGCGTCTCCTCCTCCAGTCCCGCATCGCCAGCTCGCTCGCTCGCTCGCTCGCTCCAACACTCCCGCGGAGGTCCGGAGCAACTGCTGCCTCGCCTCTCCGCCCCACGCGCTCGCACGGGCTGCCTGCCGACGGCCACTCTAGCATCCCCCGGCTGCCGCCTGCAACAATGCCAGGGGCTCCCGTCGGGAGTGGGCTGCGCTACGAGGCGCCTCCCCGACTCGCCCCGAGAACAGCAGCCCAGCCCGGCGAGCGAGCGAGCAGGCGGACGGGCCGGCCCCGCCGCCGCCGCCGCCGCCACGACACGCACGCACAAAGCTCCGGGGGCACCTACCAGGCGGGCAGCCTCGGCCCAGGTGCGGTCCTTCTTCTTCCTCTTGTCTTTCATGTTTGCATCTCATTGAGATGGTTCTGGGGGGGGCGGGGGCGGGATGGAACGTGCAGGGACGGGGCGGGGGGATTGAGAGAGGGGGGGCGAGGGTCCCGCACAGACAATGATACGGTGACGTGGAGTTCGAGAACCCCCGAGGGAGGGGCCGGGGGACGACAAGGAGGCGGAGGGCTGGGCCGACTCGTGCTCGCGCTCCCGCAACGACGGCGGCAGCGGCGGCGACACAGCTGACAGCTTGAGGGATGCTCCGCTACGCAAATCACAACAATGCACTATGACGTCACACAAGGGAATGGCGACTGCACAAAACATTCCAGCCAAAGCAGCCCGTGCTCGCGAGCAAACCCGCACGAGACACAGAGCAAAGAAAAGAGCTCCCGCAGATCTCGCGAGAGCTGCCGGAGACCCTCTCTTGGACCCACACTCCCGTCCCCCCCCTCTCTCCCCTCCTCCCATTTTACTCTTAAGAGGGAACAATTAAGGGAAGACTACACGTCCCAACGTGCAATGCGCCTGCGCTCGGTGGTTCTCCCCCCCATTTCATCCCTCTTGCATCTCGGGATTTGTAGTCTGCGGGAGCAACTGCAAAAAGGGGGGACTCCCCCGTTACCACCACCCACGACGGGGCAGTGCGGTGCCGGGGTGTCCCTGCGTTGCCGCCACCCTCTCCTCCCCCGTTGCCACCTTGCCGGCAGCGAGCGAGCGCGGGACGGTGTCTGCTCCTCCTTGCAGCGCCGTCGGGCGGCGGTGCCGTAGTCACGGAGCGGAGCGCTACCCCTGGGGACTCACCTGCGCTCCGCTCGCCTGCTTGCGCTTGATCGGCGTCGCGACGGGAGCGCGCTGTTTTTGGTGTGCCTTTCGAGGGTGCCTCCCCGAGAGAGGCGGCCGCAGCGGCGGCGGCGGCGGGTCCTTCCTGCAACCGTGCTCGCTTCTGCTCCGTCTCCAGCAGAAGTCATCCTCAGGCCGTCTGAAGCCCACGTTCCCAAACTTGGGAAGCGGGGGGATACTCCCTTAGGGAGACATCACGAAACACCGGGCAGAGGGGTCGAGGAATGTGAGATTTCCATAAAGAATGTTTTTAACCCATTCATATGAGAGGTAGGCTTTAGGCTAAATCTCATATGAATTTAGACTCAGTCCCACCAACAAAGCTATTTTGTTTCATTTAAAAAATAAAATAAAAACAATTTGAATTAAGTATTTTTGTCTATTTTTAATGTTAAAGTAATATTATATATTGAGGGGTTTGAGGGTCTTTTGGTTCAAATTTGGTTGGATCATGGTGAAGGAGAGATGTGGGCTTCTCAGAAATCTTAAACGTTGATGCTCAAACGTTTGGGAACCATTAGCCTGTAGGGAGACAGGACAGATGAGCCCATTCCACTTCATATGGCCACAGAAGTACATGTTGGAGAAGTACATACAAGATTCTGCAGAGGTATTGGGCAAGATCATTACCTCCTTTTGCCTACACCTACTACATGTCTCCCTTAAGTAGTAAGCATAGGAAGGAACAATACGTCAGCCTGTTCAGTCTGTTGTCTAAGGTATAGGTGGGCACGAAACGAACAATTTTTCGTTTCCGTTTTCATTTTTTTGTTTCGTTACGCAATGAAACAACAAACGAACTTTGTCTCCTAAATGAAACGAAACGAACAGAAACACCAGAAATTTTGTTGTCTGTTTCGTTTCCATTACTGCAATACAGTGAATTGCTTAAAATCCTTTTAAAAAATCACAAAAAATTGAAATAAATGGTAACGAAACTGTAACGAAATGAACACAAACGAAAATGAATTTTTTGCAAAAAAATCGTGAAAAACGGAAACGAACCAAAACGGACCCTTCCAAAGACAAACGACAAACGAAACTCCATTTCTTCTATTCGTGCCCATCTCTAATAGGTGGAAGAGGTTGTCCCATGGCTAATCTGAAGCATTTCCACTGGAGGCTTCATCATACTAGCAACTGGAAGGAACACTGCAGCTATTCCATTATTTCCTTCTTAAACAGAAAACTAAGGATGGAAGAAACAGTCGGAAAATTGGGGTAAGAGGGTGTGAACAACATACATTGTGGTCTGAATTCCACATAAAATTCAGCAGGTGATTCAGGATGATGGTGTGATGAAAGCCCTGTTTGGAACTCTTCATTCTAATGAAATTCAGAATACGTGCAGTTGATGAAGATTGGGATACGTGGCTTCTGTACCCATGATTAAAAAGTCAGGAAATTGCCGCACATTGCCACCATTCACAAAATGACACGACACAGGGAAAACCCCAGAACTTGAGTCCTTTTTTTTTTCATCAGCCACTTCTCACCCAAACCTGACTCCTTTTTTTCATCAGTTAGCCACTTCTCACCCAAACACAAAGCAATGTTCAGGGCTGTTTTTCAGCAAGTGATTGTGAGGTGTGATTTTTTCCTTTTAATTTTTTTAACTCAAAATCCATTTGTCCAAACATCCATTAACTGGCAATGTCAGCTACAACTGCCAAAGTATATGCTAATGGGAGGTTAACATTTTTGTTTGAGGTGCCCCCATATTTTGAGTTGCCTTATGGAATGCACAACTCTTGTGCAGCAGTAATTGAGCTGACCCTCATTTATCAGGAATAAGGTCTGTGGAATAGGAACAATAACAGGCTGGGTGCCATCTTGTTGTATCAGGTGGCAAAAGATCTTGGACTGGTTCTGCATTTCTAATTCTGTATCTACTGTATATACACAAGGGTCTAGATTTGTCATTTGTTGCTGTCTTTATATGCCAGTAGTTTTCTAAAGGTGCCCAGATAAGAACTCAGAACATTCCAGATAACAAAATAGTTGGGGACAATTATTGCAATGCCAAATCTAAACCCTTGTGTATATACAGTAGATAAACAAAATTAGAGTAAAACTGGCTAAAATGAAGGTGAGAGTGATAAATATACATTCATGCTAGGTACCTTTAAATCAGTACTTTAGATACCTTTGAATCAATATTTTCCTTTTGATAGGTTAATTGGTGACAAGCCCATCCAATCTCGCCTGATTTTGGAAGCTAAGCAGGGTCGGCCCTGGTTAGTACTTGGATGGGAGACCACCAGGGAATACCAGGTGCTGTAGGTGCCTGGAGTAAATCTGGCAAACTACTTCAGTAGTCCTGCCAAGAAAGCTCCATGGACATAGGGTCACAAAGGGTTGGTCATGACTCTAACGACACAACACGAACACACAATATTTGTGAGAATATTTTAATTAATTATTGGTGATGTATTTGCACAATAAATATCACCATAAATTGAAACTTCAGATATTGGGTGAACTAGAGATGGACATGAATCAGAAAAACTGATTTGTTTCATTCACAATTCATCAAGGTTGACAAGCATAAATAACAAATTTATGAATTTTTCCTTACAATTTTTTGAATCAATTCATTGATTTATTTTTTGATTTTAAAGCCCTACAAAATGTCCCTCATGGAATCTAGAGACACCAAAATTTCAGGGAAACTTCCCCTGAAGTGTTTCTACAAGCTCTTCTAGTTTGTTGATGCTTGGGTTCCAGATGTCTGGGCTTTGTACCCACAAAGGGGGCCTCCCAGGGAAGATTGCCCCATGAACCTAAAGACATCAAAATCACAAGTGTCTGTTCTTCAAGTCCTCCAAAATGGATGAATATTGGATTTCAAACATATCAGTTATACACCCACAAAGTGCCCCCTCATGAAAGTACCTTTTAGCAACTGACTTGGGTAGATCCAGTCTTAGACATCCGAAACCATCTCTCTGCAAAGCTTGAATGGATTGTAGAGGAGAATCAAGGGAAGTAGCTCTGCAATTTTGGTATCTCTAGGTGCTTGGGGGTATTTTATAATCTGATAAATCAACAAATCAAAAATCCTCGAAAACTCAATTCATATTTGTTGGGGGTTATCAATTTGTATGAATATTGATGAAATTGCAAATTTTGAACAAATTTTGAAATTCATTTTTAAATTTGTGCCCACCACTAATTATAAGTAACAAAGAAAAAACAGATATTGTGCATCCACAAGATATCTTTCACTTGAAATTATTTTGGTGTTTTAAAAAACTTCCACGTATTGTTACAATTGTTTTGTTTCTTTTGTATTTTTATAGTTAGCTTGTTTTTTGTACACTACTTGGGGTGTGATATGTGTAGTGATAATTTACATTGGTCAATAATGATGATGATGGGGGTGGGGGTGGCAATAAACCATAAAAATACAGGGTTTTTTCTTTTAATAGTTTGCCCTGAAGTTATAGCAACAACAGAAAGAGAAGTCAGTAAGGTATATTTTAAGACAGTATATTACCAGTAATAAAGGTTTGTGGGCTGTAGGCTTTATAGGTTAATCATTCAAACAGTCAGCCATTAGGTTATACTCCCTAATTAGAATAAATACCTGTTAGGCTATTCAGGGAAATGAACATATTTTACTGCATATTGAAAAAGATAATGTTGATTTTATAACCTCTTGGCTTGTGTCCACTCATTTGGCATTTCAGAATTTAAATAAATATATAATATTTTCTCCCCAGCTGTTTTGACTTTGTTTTTTATATGAAGAAAACATGTACCCATAATAATTATTAAAGGCAGAACAATACACTTCATGGTTCATGTATGTGCTGAATTCATTAAGACTCAGAGGAGACAGAATGCAAAACAGTATTTCCAAAAAAAATGGGCTTTTAAAAATAATTATAAATTGGCCTTTTAGTTTTTTTAAAAAATTCTTTTTTTGGCAGAGCACACTGTATATTATTACAGTCCATGTTATACTGCAAGCAAAATGTATTCAGATGCCCTTTGTATTCCACCAAAGCCCACTGCTTAAAATATTAGAGGGAAGCAAACATGGCTATTTGGCATGTAAATGGATAGCACATGCTGAGGGTGATTGCTTCAGCATCCAGCAATCCCAACTTACATATACTATAACAATGTAAAGCTGCTTAAGCCAATGTATCATACATGGGTTGAGAGATTTGCAATTGTGTATAAAAGTAATGGAACAATTCACTCTACAGTCATATCTTTTGCTATTTTGGATGTAGTAATATTAATCAATTAACAGTGTCCCGTCAATTCTGACTTATGGTGAGCCTTTTCATGGTTTTCTAGGTATAGGCACTCAGAAGTGGTTTACCATTTCCTTCTTTTGGGCTATCATGGGACTGTGCAGCTTGTCCATGGTTAAACAAGCTGTCTCTTCTGGAAGACATGTTGAGGAACTGAACTCCCAACTCCTGGCTCTGCAGCCAGATACATAACTCACTGAGCTATTCAGCCAGCTCTTGTTATAAGGATGATGATGATGATGATGATGATGATGATCTCTAGCAATATGAATACAGTATTGCTTAAATATTGAAATTCAATTAACCTCTGATGAAATGGTAAGCTGCTTTGCAGTTAACCTTAGGCATAACAAACTCCAATTTGTTAAATTAGAGAGACTCCCGGTGAAGTAGATCTTTGAGTAAATGACCTTCTAAACTCTTTTTTTAAATTAAAGAGTAGCTTTTAATAGTTTTTTATAATTTTAACCTTATGATATCTTTTCTCCATTTTAATTGCCTCGGCATGCTTCAAAACTTCTTGACGGCAACTGTGGGAAGATCTATTTTAGAGAAGGGTGCATTTTCTGTATCCATTGTATTTACATTTCAAAGCCAAACAGTTTACTGATTTATAGAATGAAACTGACATGCTATTCTTCTGAAGAAGTTACTAATACAAGGTGGTGATTCTTGCAACTGAAAAATAAAAGATGATACTGTCATAGAGTAATTTATGTATTAATTATAACTGAAGTAGCTCCTTTTTTAGCATTTCAACTTTTGATCTTCTGTCTTCTTAACAGGATCATAAGCTGCATGAACTTATTTTATGTTTCTAAAGAAAGATGATATAATATACAAGATGAGAACCAGGTAACTCTTCACTCTCAAAAAGAAAAACACCAAGCCCCACATCTTCTTTCAACTGCCTGTCTTTATTATGTGTGATACACTTCTGTTTCACTTTGTAGTTTTTCAGTGCATTTGCTCTTCTGATATTTGCCCCAGTTAATGCCCAAATTAAGTTCAAATTGTTCCATTTGTCCTCTGGCAAATCAGATCCTCTTTTCATAAGCACTACATTCCCCATCTTCCTTGTCTTTTGCAAAAGTCCTTCATCATCTGCAGGTACAAGGAGGAAACATTACAAACCAGTTGCAACATCAGAATTGGGGAAATTGTGCCCCATTGAATGTTGCTGGACTAGTCAACATCACCAGTGCTGAGGGACAAGGGATACAGCCCAATTACATTGGGACACCGACACGTTGTTCCTTCTTATTTTGAAAAATTAGAAGTCCTGCCACTGCATAACTTTTGCATTTGGCAAAAGTCATAATAAATGAAAATGCCTGCTGGCTAATGTTGCACACACTGCACTTTAAACTAATACTATTTCATGAGGCAAATCCATATATGTGGACAGGGCTGGCGCTAGGGTTGTTTGCGCCCTAGGTGAGGGGGGCAGGCGGCGGTGGCGGCAGTGGCGGGGCGCAGGGGGGGGGGCCGGGTGGCAGACGGCAACGGGAGAGGGGACGGACAGCAGTGGCCGGCGCCCCCTGTCCATTTTGGCGCCCTAGGCAACTGCCTAGTTCGCCTTAATGGACACGCCGGCCCTGTATGTGAAACAGCTCCTAAGTGGAGTCCTCGGCCAGAACAGATGTATCAAATCTCTCCATAGGATACACTGGCCTAAACTTCCTGGCCATTCAAGGTTTTAATGGGTATGGCTTCACATGATTCTTGCTTGGCAACCTCAAGGCACAAGTGTAGCAAGGCACAGAGACTGAACATCTGAGGAAGTGAGATATAGTCTGTGAAAGCTCATGCTATAATATGTATATTAATCTTTAGCCCAGTTGTACCAGGATAAAACCTCTGTTTTCACTGCTTACAATGGCATCATTGCTCTAACCTCATTCATTTACATTGTAATTCTACCCTTTCCTCTGAGCAGGTTTAATTGAAGGATTCAGTACTATTTCTGAGTTGATGTATATAGAGATAGTCTGTTAGATATTGCAGTGAAATCTACGTTTTGGGTCAATACTCACACAGAATCTACTTATAAGTTACAAATGCTTTTAATAGTTCTTCAGTGCATGTGTTCTAAAAGCACTGTTTGATGATATGTGCTGCTAGGAGCCAACTTACATTAACGGTAATAGGGCTTTCGAGTTAAGTGAGATATTTGAGTGGTTTCACAAGTTTCACACCTGTAGTGAGTTTCCGTGGCTGAATGGAAATTTGAACCCAAGACACCTAAGTTACTCTGTTCATTACTCCCCATGGCACAGGGATCTGCCTCCAGGGTCAGTGCACCAGTTCAGGAAGGAACCCACCTGGCTGTCACCAGCTCACCTGCCAGGCAGCTATTGTGATGCAGAGTGTTTCCCATCTCAGTCAATGAGTGGGAGGCTGTGTAGATAGATAGGAAAGGGCTGGTCATGCTCCTTCCCAGATTAGACTGCTGGCACTGAAGGTGGACCCCTGTGCTGTGCGGAGCCCAGTAAGTGGGCTTCCGATTCTGGGAATTAGTACCACCTACAGAAACTGGCTTTGTTCCTATTACAGATACAAAGAATCCATCTCTACCATTTATTTATTTATTTATTTATTTATTTATTTATTTATTTATTTATTTATTTATTTATACAACTTATATGCTGCCCACTACCCGAAGGTCTCTGGGTGGCTTAAAATTAAAATGAGCAGTTAAAATAGTTAAAACGCCAAAAAGGCAATGGACAATTAAAACAATAAAAACATTTAAACACAAAACACTAAAATTGTCACCAGGACCCACAATCTATGTTAGTTTAAAAAACTTCAGAAACAGGAAGGTTTTTACCTGGCGCCGAAATGTTATCAGTGTTGGCACCAGGCGGATGTCACTTGGGAGGGCATTCCATAACCTGGGAGCAACCGCCGAAAAGGCCCTGGACCTACAAGCCATCCCTTTCACCTCCTTGAGGGATGGCTCTCTCAGGAGGGCTCCCTGGCTAGATCTTAATTGCCGGTTAGGTTCATATGGAAGGAGACGGTCCTTCAGGTATCTCAAACTACTGAAGATCATACCTAATGTACTTAAAGCATACATATATAAAATAGGGCATATTTCTCAGTATTAATGTCATATCTATCAGTAGCTGGAATGCAGTTGTTATTGCTATATCATGGCAATACAATGGCTCAAAATGACATTGCAGGAACCTGACAAGTTCTTCCTTTTTTACAAGGCAATTAGGGCAAGTTCCCATTCTGGCTTTAAAGGTTAGAATATTATCTAAACACAGCATCCTTAAATAGCAGTTCAGAAGAAAAGACATTTCAAATTATCTCAGCTGTTTCAATTAGCAGAATGCTTTCCAATTATTTTTCTCAATTTCAGTATTTTCCTAAATATAGCGAGAGGCCTTTACTTTCTCTATACTGCATGTCTTTGGAAATCCAAATGCTAATTTCTCTATTGAGATTCATTTTGGCCCTAAAAAAGATAGCCTGTGTGAATGTCAGGAAATCAGATTTGGGTTTCCAAGATATATAATCTATTGATGGAAATGATGTTTTATATTTGTATAATTATATTTTTCAATACTGAATTTAAAATGTTTTTTCTAAACTTTCATATCTATCAATATGAGTAATAGTCTATTAAGAAATAACATTTCCATAAAATGAAATGTGTAGATATAATAAAGCATAGAATGGGACACAACAAAACAGTCTATAGACTGGAGGAGGGACACAATGGGTGCCCATAACATGGTAATAATTATTATGAACTCATATGAATTTTGAAAGGTTGGGTCATTATTAGTGCTGTACTAATATAATACTTATAACAATTTGTTTGCATACTACATTTATTTATGAATTTCAGGATTATATACCAGGAACACCAGTGCATGACTTGAACTTGCCACATACATAAGCACAGAATGTTGTCTATCTCCTTTCATCTAAAAACTCCAAGACTACTGAGCTGATCTGCACCAACAAGATATAATTCAAAATTGTGTGGAATGCTGACATAGATGAGAGGCTTCAATTTCACATAGATTGCTCACAGACTTGGCAATTCATATTCTAAAAACCTCCAAAGCTTCTCGAAGCTCTAATATGCCTCATACCAAGGCTGACAAAGTGCTTGATGATCTCAGAGAAGGTAAACCAATAGATACTCAAAGTTTTTGGCAAACCCGGGGGAATGAGGTCTCTATAACATTATGGCAGATCAGGTACTATGAGAAAAGCAGAGAACAACAAAAGCCGGGTATACTGTAAGAATGCAGGAGAGGTTACAGGTCCCTAAGTTATTTATGTTTATTCACAGAAATTCTTTGCAGCCAGAAATAAGACAATTATTTAAAATAACTTTTTGTAGGGTCAGTTTTAACTGCAAAGCAATGTTTAGCCCAACCACTGATCAATATCACTGTGACTGACCACCAGGCAGAACAATTAGCACACAGCCTCTTGGCTCTGCTTTTAATATGTTTTGTTCAAAAATGTATCCTCTCGTGTCAAATGCAAGGATCCATGTTACTGTCCTTTAAGTCTATAGAAGCTACAGAGTACAGCAGGTTGCAATTGTATGTATTTGTCCCATAATAGAAACTCAAATGTTTGCAGGTAGTGATGTGTGCTTCTCCTATATGTGGATTTTTAAAAAGAGAGATATAGAATACAGTATTTAGTTAGCTTGACAAACATGTGTCTTTCAAGACAGCACAAATGATGAAGCAGGGTAAGCTTATTTATTAACTGGCTCTTTCACCTGACAGATCTGACAACCAAATATTTTCTGTCCAGAGTATTTTCCTTCAAATTTCTTTTTCCCCTAGTCACAGCCTGAGCTAAGCATTTAAAAGGTAGAACAAAACCAGCCAGGATAGTTGAATTCTCCCTCATTCTGTGTGTCAATTCCTCCCTATAAATTTCCTCCTGGCTCAGCACTTGCCATCTGATTTGAAGTTTGCCCCATAAATCACTACTGCCCTTGTCTTTTAATTTGCCTCCTGTAGTTGTTCACTATTTATTGTACCGAAAGGCATACATTGTCTCTCATAATAATAAAACCAAATGGCCTTGCCTCATCATACTAATACATCTCGGCACTGTTGCTTGTCACCAATGTGTATTCAGCATAGTATTTTATGGACTGCCACATGCTCAGCCCAGTAAAATCATGCTTTTCAGATTTATCAAATGGTGGCAAGCCTTTACTATGAGGTCATAAACAGTGCAGTGACAAGAGAGGTTGGTTTCCACCACTGCTGCTCAGATGAAGTTGCTAGTCTACCTGTCTTTACTAAGAAACATATCTACTTCAGGCTGTACTGGGATTTATTTTTGAGTGAGTAGGCACAATATTGTAGTGCAAGTTATTTTGCATTATGCCCACTTAACATTTATTTATGTTCCACGAATTTGTAACTAGAATGCTCTTTCTAGGGCTAAAATTCCTTTTCTTGCTTACATTAGGCTCGAAATAGCATGAGAGACATGAATCCTTTTAGGTGTGGAGGGCTTAACTAAATTATATATGCAGACTGTGACAGCTGCTTAAAAAGAAAGAAAAGCAATGTTAGAATGGGGCATTTCAAAAGAGAGTAGCAGTACAAAGTGAATATATGATTGGTTTTTTCTTGCACTTACTACTTACTTGCTCTAAATCCTCCAGCACACCCAGATAAAAAACATTTTGCAGGGCTTATATGATACTGTATGTTTGTTCAGGAAAGCATTAGTAAAGATAATAAAATTGTAGTTTCTTACCTAATGCCGACAAACAATAGTAATAATTGAAGATTTCGTTTTACTTGTATTAACAAGAATAGAAAGGTAGTCATTTGTTCCTGTATTTTATAGTATATATGTTTGTAAGCTTCTATCATATTTACTGAAAGTTTATTCAGTTCCTTCTAAAACAACACATGCACACCGACCTACTGCTTGCTGGATGGCTTGGACTAGAACTTTCATCCACCTCAACTAACAGCCAGTGCTATATGGTAATGGGATTTGAAGATTAAAACATCTGGAGATTAGGAAAGGCTGTGCCAGTTTAATGATAATTGTTATTGACTAAAATACTGGGAAGTTGTTATTGGCAAATGCTATTGAAGGGATAACATGCTATATAGGTTTCCTGTCTAGATGTGCCTCGGTTAAGCATCTGTAACAATTCCATCAAAGAAAAAGGGGGATGAGCTGCATGGCCATCACAAAACACAATTGCAAAAATAGGTTACAGGCAATACCTTTAGAGGCCACCATTAAAAATTTAAAAAGGGAACATTGTTCCTTGTTTTTTATTTTTAATATTGGCCTTATCAAGGTATCGCCTGTAACCTATTTTTGCAATACAGACAGGGACAGCTTTGAAAAAAGTCCTTTGAAAGAGTGGGTGAAGAACGTATCTGAACACATGATGGGAAATACATGCCCTCCACTGCTTTTGGATGTAGTAGGAAGCTGTGTAAGCCATCCCTGATTCTTGGGACGTGTGCATGTAAGGTCTGTGCAATAAATATTGTTGTGTTCTCTCACGTGTATTATTTCTACACACATATTCAAAGCATAATGCTATCCTTTGTTTAGCAGTTTGCTTTGTTATGTGGTAGATAGCTGATTTTGAATATTACAGCTGCTTCATGATAGGATTGTCTCTGTATCATTACTGCACATTGGCACAATCATTATTTCAAGCAGCCCTAACTTTTGTACAATACATTTTATTTCCTCTATGAATTTATTGCTTTCCTTTTAAGACACTACAAATCTGCATTACAAGACTGGAATTATCCTGCTGATACCTGGATTTGATCATTTGCATCTCAAGGCAGAAACTCATACCATCTGCCATATGTGAGATTTCATGAAAAATGATAGGTGTAGGACATGGAGGGGGCATTAGTTTGGTCCAGCAAAGCCAAATGTTTTGTTATCACCCGCAAGACTATGAAATTCTATTTGGCATAAGCTTTGGTTAACTTTGGGGCGTGATGGCTCATGGGCTAGAGCACTGAAAACTGTCAGTGGCAAATTCGGCAGCTCTACAGTTTGAATCCTGGGTGCCACACAGTGGAGTGAGCACCCGCTATTAACCCCAGCTCCTGCCAAGCTAGCAGTTTGAAAGTATGTAAATACAAGTAGATAAATAGGTTCCACTTTAAAAAGCGGAAAGGTGAAACAGTGTTTCCTTGCAGCCATGCTGGCCACATGGCCATGGACTTGCACAACACTGGCCCTTCGGATTGAATGCAAAGATGAGTACCACCCCTAGAGTCAGACACGACTAGCACACATGTGCGGGGGGAACCTTTACCTTTACCTTTTGATCAACTTCAGAAGACTACTTCCTCAAATGTTAAAGTACACTTTGCTAGTTATAGCAAAAGGTTTTTATGTAAAACAAAATCTGTATATCTTCTGAAAAATGCTTTGGAATTCACCTACCTGAGTATTGTCCCCTTGACTTCAATGGATGGCTATTGGCTACTATACAAAAGAGATGTATCACATCATAGTTTTGCTTATAGTTGGACATTCTCAGTTTAACTGTGGTCACTGGAAATCACTTACCAACAGCTAGAAGGAATCTCTGTATAGAATATTTGAATTCAATCAAACAGGAGATGCTGAATATGCAATTCACATCCCCCCCCCGAGACAGCCTATACCATAATTCATAAACATCCTTGGAACCCTAGTTCATCAGTGATTTTCTAAACCTCGCATGTTGGAGATTCACAAACAGTTAATAAATACTGTATGTATAAGCAAGTCACAATATACAAAATATAATCAACAATTTAAGTAGCATATTGGTGTTGGAAGTTATTATCTTAATTTCTTATTAGCTTAATTCACAGTTCTGTAAATTATTTTATAAAATAAGTTTTCTGCTAAATGTATTTAAATTAGTAAACAGTTAATGACATATTTGTACACTATTTAGATGAATAAACCAATAATGGTGTGGGAAAAGGGTGAATATCTACTGAATCTAAATAATCTGTAATGGGAAACATATTGTCTTTCTTTAGTTTTAATTAAACGTGTTTCCAAAATAAAATGGATAATGTGGGATCAAGTTTATATGAGAGCAAGTTTCACTGAAATATTTTTTAAAACGGCATATTTGGAAGTATTATAATGCCAAGGCCGCACCTGGAGTATTGTGTACAATTCTGGTCGCCACAGCTCCAAAAAGACATAGTGGAACTGGAAAAGGTCCAGAAGAGAGCAACTAAAATGATTATTGGGCTGGGGGACCTCCCTTATGAGGAAAGGCTAAAACATTTGGGGCTCTTTAGTCTGGAAAAAGGTGTCTGAGGGGGGATATGTTTGAGACGTACAAAATTATGCAGGGCATGAGTAAAGTGGATAGAGGGAAGCTCTTCTCCCTCTCATAAAATACCAGAACTAGGGGACCTCTACTCAAACAGGGTTGGGAGAGTGAGAACAGACAAAAGAAAATATTTTTTTACCCTGCATCTTGTTATTCTGTGGAACTCCCTCCCACGGGAGGTGGTGATGGCATCTGGCCTGAATGCCTTCAAAAGGGGATTGGGCAGATTCCTGGAGGAAAAGTCCATCACAAGTTACAAACCATGATGAAGATGTGTCATCTCCAGGCTTAAAACCAGGGTACTTCAAAGACCAGATGCAGGGGAGTGGTACCAGGAGACAGATATCTAGTCTCATGCAGTCCCAGACGTATTTAGTGGGGCCACTTTGAGATACAGGAAGCTGGACTAGATGGGCTTTTGGCTTGATCCAGCATGGCTCTTCTTATGTTCTTATGTTGTCTTGTTCTTTTTCAGTTGTAGATAGGAAATACAGTGGAAAAATGCACAATAGCTATTATTTTCCTTCCTCTCTTTTGTTACAAATATAGAATCTATATTCCACTTTCCCATCAGACATAGCATGTAAGGTAGATCACAATAACACAGAACAGTAAAGAAATAAAAAATCATAATGCCAAAGCCATGTCTGGACAAACATGTCCAGGCTCTTTGCCTGCCCAATAGATGGACAACAGAGAGTGAATTAACTTACCAGCCAATTATTCCAGAACCTGGGACTGGCCACAAAGAAAACAGCGAACTGCAGGATGACCATGTAGGGAGAAGCACAGTCTAGTGGAGGTGGCTTCTCTGGAGGACTGATGGTATCCATGATTTGTCTCTCCCACTACAGCCTGATGGAATGGTTGCTGGATGACATTGGGGAAAGACACCGAAGACTGGAGCTAACCTCTTGGCACAGCTGCTGGCCTGTTTACCTTCTCTTTACTCTGCCCATTAGGATCTGTGTTGCCTTTTTCTGGCTGGATTTAGTATGTTTACATTTACAGAGTCAGAACATCAATAAGGTTTCATTGTTCAGGAAGATTCCCACTAGGAAATCCTTTTCTCTGTGTGCTGACTTTAGCACTCTGTCTTTATTAGTGTCTGATCTTTGTTAAATATTAAAAAAAAAAACCCTCCTGTGTTTGTCATTATAGAATACCAGTAGTTTGTTTACTTGACTGCTTCGTTAAGAGAAGCAGTTTTTTATTTGCTATCTTTCTCACAGGAGTGGGACTCAAGGTGGCTTACAAAACAAAAACGATTGTAATTTATGTTTATTTTTAAATTTCTAATAAAATTGATTCTGTGTGGACTGAGTAACACGGACTCTAGAGAAAAGCATTTAAATCCCTCCTGTGCCATGGAAATGAACCAGGAGATTGGAACTGGTAAAACCACTCCACAAATATCTCACTCACTTTGAGAGCCCAGTTAGGTTCATTATAAATGTTTCAACTTGACAGCGCAGAATACACGCAATATTAAAATAGAATTAAATTCATAATGATATTAAATTTTAAAACTGTTTAAAATGCTTGATTAAAATATGATTGCATGTTTACCTTGGGGGAAAATAAATTCTATATTATGCAACATCACAGTTTGTAGCACTTATTTTCTGAAGGGCAGAATTCTTCCACCAAAGCAGTGACATCATAATATACTGTCTTGTGACAAATAGTCAACTTCCTTTTCTTCACTTTGTTTAGCCAGAGCTCAGTTGTTTTTCCATCATCTGTAACTGAGAAAACAAATTCAAACATATTTAGGATTTAAATTCTGAAAAGCCATCTACATTACCCCATTATCTTATAAAAAACCCCAAAATGTTAAATTAACTTTCATGTGATTAAATGTCACTAAAATCTTTGGAAAACCAATTTACTGCACTGGTTTGCATGTTCAGCTAGGACTCGGGAGACCTGGGTTTGAATCTCTTTTGAGGTATAGAAACTCATTGGGGCACAGCAATGTTGAAACCACTTCTTGAACATTCCAAATACTGTATATTGAAAACCCTGTTAGGGTTACCCTGAACTGAAATCAACTTAACTGCACATAAAATACAAACTACTCAAATTGTTTAGCTGTTTTCATACTATTAAATCTATTTAATAATTTGCTTACTTTCACCATGTTTATCAAATTAGAAACATCATGAGCATGATGAACCTTTTTACCTTTAAAATTTATATTTATATACAGTAATATGTATTAGTCACACATAGAGCAATGACATGAGAGGGCAGCCCTGTTAGGCCTCTGCACACAAAAAACAGTCAATTTCGTTGTGTTATTGTTGCTTCACATTAAACAATATCCAGAATGATTTTGGGGGGGATTCCATTGTTTAACATTACTTTCCATAATAGTCATGGCTTACCAATCTTTAATGTGAACCAAATGTAAAATGACTGCCTCACCACCATGATTTTGTGTCAGTGGGGGGGGGGGGGATCTCTTAACTAATCAGAATATATATCTTGTCATGAAATTGTGGACGTCTTCCAAAAACTCCGACACTCATAATGGTATTAACATTCATCATTTGATACCTTTTGCAGAAAGCTGCCAACTTTCCGTTATGTCTTTCCTTGAATATAAATTATTATAAAAACTTTTCATTTCCTATTTCTTTTGATTGAAAAAAATGTCTCTGGTTACCATTATCTCCCAAACTCTTAAACTGAATTGATGCTATTTGGGTCTTCACCTTAACTTTAATTAGAGAACATCTACTATAGCCATTTTCATTAGCCAGTTTTAGTTAGTTTTGATTCCTTGCCTACAGTAGCATTAAGGAGGTATAAATGTTTGATAAGTATATCTTGCATTCCCTGTTTGGATCCATTTGTATAGACTGCCAAAATCTTCCTGCATAAAGTTGTTCTCACAGTTCCCTTGCTCAGATCAGGACCAATGGTAGCAATTTTCAGTCATTAAAGGCTTCCCTAACCCCATCTATAGGCTTCTAAATGTTTCTCCAGATAAAAAGAGATCTGGAGGGAGCCTTGGAACATGGGGGAAGGGGGACTTTTAAGGATCATGAAAAACTTACGGCTGATGATGTCACCCACTTGCATGGGTATAATTTTACTTAAGAGGATTTTGGCCACTCTAACTTAACCACTTATGTTTTCCTGCAAAATCCCCACCCCCGTCTCAATTATTTTCTGTGACATTCTCATATCAACTTCCTCACCAAGAAATTCATACTTTGTTTTTCCCTAGCTCACCACCTCTGAATTTCTTACCTTCCATTTCTTGGGCTACTGTCTACAGTTGAGTGCCAGCATGATTCCCCCTAAATACCATACCCATGGCCCCGATAGGAAACCGTTCCCTGCAAACCCACTGCGACGTTCTCATCCTTTGGAAGCCAAAGAGCTCTGCCATTTGGCCAGTGGAAGCTTCCCCAGGTCTGAATATGCCACACGTCTCCCTGTCAAGCCTTAAAAATAAGCCACGGCAATGTAAAAGAACAGATGGTTTCCTCGCCATCCTTATTTTGTTTCATTTGTTTGGTTTCAAATTAGGGGAAAGGACAAGAAAGATGTCCATTATTAATGGTTTTTCCTTTCATGTGTATTTGTTTACTGTTAGTTGGCATGGCTACATTTATCACACAGTTTATCTTTTGCAATCCTAGAGGCATCTTTACATTGCATGTCCCTTAACTGGTCCCTCAGAGTGTGCAGTTTTGGGACAGGCAGTGTCAGTGATTCATCCTCTTTTCCAATAAAAGCCAGTGTTGTACAGGATCAGTTTCTTTCCGTAACTACATTTTTCTTATTCCACAAAATCAAATATTCCTTCTTCAGAATTTTCACGCAGACATACTAGGCTACTGAAACTAACCAGTTCGAAAGCTACTTCACCAAATTTTGAACAAATCCTTAATAGTTACGCATTTTGGCAAATCTTGAGATGTAGCCAGAACAGGTTTCTCAAGGCCCTCATAAAGTGAGTGAGGCTAGGGGACATTTCTTTGAGGCAGCTACCGTTGCCCTGGAGATGGGAACAACAACAGCCAAAGGAATGTGAGGCAGTTAGCTGAGTCCAGAAGTCAAACTGAAGCTGGTGAATTTCAGCATGGGGTAAGAAGGAAGGGCTGGCCTTACAGGGAATGGAGATGAAGGATTTTTATCCCTTTCCAGGGAATCACTGTAGGTCAATTGCTGTGTGACAGCCACTGTAAATTTGTATCCCTGGACATTTTCACATTTAGTAACAAGGCTTTAATGGTTAGAAACCACTCCAGGTTTGTTTGGGGGGTGGGGAGGGAAGAATAACAGGGTGGTGATTTTCATGGGGGTTCCAGACCATAAAGAAGAATGGTGTGATCATTCCTTTTTTATCTGCAACGCAAATAAAAATAATCCCATAAATGTAAAATGGCATGGAGGTGGGTAACCTCGGGGGGTGTTTCCCACCTCCATGCTATTTTGAAGAGAGATATAATGAACATTGTTGAGAAATAAACATCTAGAAATTCCTCCTCCCTGCATGCTTTAGACCAAATTTTATTGTCCCATATATAAATGTATTAGCATGACTACAAAACAGAAATGAATATCATGTTAAGGTGTTCCCATAATCGAAGCGGCTTCCATATTCAAGTAGTCCAGGAATCTGAATACCATAGCACTGACTGAAATGCTGTTTGATGCCTTAAACATTATGTCTTTTTCTCCGTCTGTTTTAAATGAGAAGAGTTTCTATGTTCTCCCTTGGTACCAAAACCACAATCCCTTCCCAGAAGAGACATTTATTGTGCACAAACAGGAAAGTGGTATTCAATTGCAATTTTGTTTCTCGTCTCTACAAATTTCTCCTCATTGTTCTCATTGTTCCTCATCTATTCTTGTGTGTTGATTGCCTTTCTCCTATCATATTAAATGTCTTTTCATACAGATATGTATCAGGATGTGTAGGAGGAATTTTGTCTTCCCTGTCTTTGCTTCCCTGATAGCTCTTATTGTAAATATAAAAGCATCTATTTGGTCTGTGCGTCAGCTGTGTAGATGTACGCCTTCTTGCTGTCTGCTGTGAAGTTTTGACTTAATATTGGCTCCAATTTATGTGTGATTCTCTACTTTTGTTTATGTCTTTAACATTAGTTGCATAATTTCAAGCAGAATAAAACTTCCATATGGAACAAAATTTGCCTCCTCCTGCCCCCATATGCCATTTTTAAGTGACTATGTGCTTCTGTCTAAAGCTGAGGTTGCCAAACTAAAATACTTGTAGTGATTGGGGATTTTCATGAGATTATGAGTTTTATTTTATTTTTTTATTATTTACCTAGACTGGATGGCAGAATTCCATGTAAACTGACAGGGGCTTGCACCAGAATGGCAGCAATCAATCTAACCTCAGCAGGTCATTTGTGGGGCACTGAGACAGAGGCAGGAACTGTACCTGTCATTCATTTGCCATTGCGCTGGTAAAAAAGCATGATATTAGTAATGAATATTTTATGGTTTTCGAATAGAGATGGACACAAAGTGCTACAAAATGCTTCATGTCGAATCAACATGCAGTTGATTCATACAGTACCATAGGTGTCATGTTTAACGTCCCCCTCCCCTTGGAGGTGTACTCACCTTTGGCAGCATACTGCCAAATAGAGCCAATCCTCTCTCTTTAAATAAAATAGGTTTATGGGTAAAAGAAGCCGGATCTTGCCAGATCCTCTTGATTTCATATGATTTTTGCATGGAATCTTTCCCAGTCACCATAAAATCATCCTCCACACTGATATATCTGACAGCCCATCTCTTCCCAGATGGATCACTATATCTTACTTGTATATCAGCCATTCCTAGGTCCCACCTCTCTTTACACAGATTGCAATTTATAACCTGCTGCCCTGATTCTTGAGTTACCCACACAATTGGGTGCCTCTAGGACCCAGGAGAGCAGACCTATATAGTATAACAAATCATTTTGTATTATTTTATTTTGTTATGATTATTTTTAAAAAAAGTTAATAATGAAACAAAATGAAACAGCAAAGGAAATGAAACAAAATGAAATGCTATTTTTCTGTTTTTTTGCCCATATTTATTTGGCACCTTTGGTTTTTTTTCCCTTTAGTGTTTCTTGGACTATCTTCTCCTTATACACTTCATATGCCTGAAACTACCTAGATGACAGTTGAATAGTATATAGAATTTTATATTCCTCTTGGGTCATGGGGACCCTTTATCTCCTCTTCAAATTCAACTCACATTTACAGTGTGTTCTATGCGGGTGTTAAATACCCCGTTTTTATCCACCTTGGTCTTCTGCTCTCTTTTATCAGCTTCTCTATGTGAAAAGGAATGCATCTGTAGAGAAGCGGTTCTTTATTACATGTATGTTCTTCATGTGAGGTGAATCCTGGAAAATCTGGAATCTTGCTTGTGTTTAGAACCCATCTATGAATTGGAATCTCTCCTTTGCAAAGACTTCACTTTTTAATATTGAGAATAATATGATAGATAGGGGATAGGGTCCGCCCTTTCTTGTTATTGTAAGGAAGAAAAGGAAGGTAAGCAAATAGTTTTTTTAATCTTTCTATAATGCTTACACATTGGACATAGTCTTTTGAAGCAATGCCATAGGAGCAAAGCCATGTTTCTCAGTTACATATTATTTAAAAGTTTAGCAAGTTGACACTAAAAATGATTGCAGTGATAATATTTAAAGCAGTAAATGGTAGGAGATAGTTAAATAAGAACTTTTGCCAGGTAACCTATGCAGGAAAACTAGCTAATTCTTAGGCAAACTGATATTTCAATGTGTATAAAAGAGTCAATAGATTATCGACCACGTGTAATCCTTTCTTCCCTAGTTGCATGGTTATATGGATTTATATTAGTAGGTTATGCTAAAAAAATAATGGCAAAATTTGACTAGAAGAAGAGTCATGTGATACCAAACCAGATGAAGTATTGTGTTTCCACATTGACCACCCCTATCATGTACCATATACTACATAAAATAATCTGCTTTTTAAAAATCTTGGGAGTAGATTGAGATGTTGTTTTCATTATATTTAAATTTCAAAACTGCAGCTAAGTTTTGCCTCACAGAAAAATGTTGTTACATAAAGAAGCCATTAAAGCTTCAAAATAATTTTAATAAGTAAGACATTTAATTGCCATGTAACAAAAAGAATGTATCTGAATGTGTGGCCAATTCTGCTTTTTTTTAGTCCTTGAATTTTTAATGCTCAAGATTAGAGATGGGCATGACCAGGAAAAATGACGCTTTGAGTTGTCGTGTGTCGGAGCCGGCCCGTTTCGGCTCATTTCCGTTTGCTGGGAAATTTTTCAAAAAATTGTCGTTTCGTTTGTTGTCTGTCGTTAGTACTGGTTTAGGGGGGGTAGGGTAGCGGGCTCCTGGAGGCACCTCTCTGGGGTGGGTGCCTCCTCTGGCCCACTACGAAGGGAAGGCATTTAGCAGGCTCCTGGAGGCACCTCTCTGGGGTGGATGCCTCCTCTGGCCCGCTACAAAGGGAAAAGTAAGTGTACATGACCGTGTAGCCATTGCGTACCAAGTGGCACAGGCAGAGGCACCTCTCTTTTGGGTGCCTCTAGCTCACTAAGAAGGACAGCATACTGGCGTTCAGGTTTGGAGTTTTTTGGAACTTTGGACTGGTGAGCGAGGTGAGAGAAGAATGCCTCTGCTGGGCGCCCTCTGACTCACTAAGAAGTAGTGCAATGCAAGTACAGATCTGGCTTAGGGTTGGGGTTAGGGCAAGGGCTAGGCTTAGGGTTATTACGGGTAAGGTTAGGGTGAGTTAGTGGGCTGCACCTCTGGGTGCCTCTGACCCACTAAGAAGGACAGTGTACTGGCATATGGGTTAGGGTTAGGGTTAGGGATAGGGTTAGGGTTAGGGCTAGGGTTATAGTGGGCTTTCCCCCCCCCCGACTGGCACATCCCAGAAGTCTCAGTCAAAACCTGGCCAAGTGGCCATGCGATTGGTGGAATGGCTCCAAAAATTTGCATGGTCCCATCCCATGGCCAGCCCATCATTGCGCAGGTGTAAAAAAAATCAAAAAAAAATCAATGGGATTGGAGACAGGCGTTTATTGCAAGAAAAACCCACTGCTGCTACTGTAAAAATTCAGGCCGTTAAAAATACCTTTGGACCACGATTTCAAAAAAAATATTGCGGTCGCCATTTTGGATCCCCTGCACCGCATGGCATGGCGAGACGACGAGGATCCCCCCCACCAGAGCAGCCCAGGACAGGAGAGGGGGGAAGCTGGGGACCCCCCCCCCCAGAAACCACCCCTCTGGTAGGTCCCCTCACTCAGGCAGGCATATTTTTGCCTGCTTTTTTGGCCGGGAATCTGGTTTTTTTTAAACTTTTTTTCTGTGACGCCTGGCATCGCGCGATCGCCGCAATGCCATGAACGACAACGACAAATCAGACCCAATTTCTCTTTTATCGGTTCGAATTCGAGTTCCGACGGCTTAATTGTTGTTACCGTTTCCGTTGCGTAATGGAAACGAGGAACGGAAACGAGAATTTCACCAAGTCGTGCCCATGTCTACTCAAGATTTCTGTACAATCTCAGCAAAAGAAAACTGCAGGTTTAAACATCAGAGAACGTAATACTGCCTCTGGCCCGCATATAAAAGAAAGAGTGAGAGCTTATTTCCTCAGTAGGAGCATTGTAAGGTACATATTTGAACAACATTTACTATAAATACTTACATTTTCTTCAACAGTTTTACAGTAGTAAAAATCACTAGGTTTGACTTATTTCTTGAACTTACTGATTAACTGATTGAACTTTTATGGCGCTCGAGGTGGTTCAACGTCATTAAAACACACTCCAAAATATTAAAATAGTATACCTGAATAATATACCAGAAGTTGTAAAACATGAACATATTAAAATAATAATCAAAAACAGATTTTAAATTGTAAAATTTTTTCAAAAACACATTAAAAGGGATGTAATGGCTAAAAGCTTTGCCCATTTAAGTCATGCTAAAATAAAATATTAAAAATCTCCCTTAAACAAAAATGTTTTCAGGTGTCACCAGAAGGAGCAGAAAGAGGGGGATAGTACAGTTTCATGGGGGCTGGGTGTGGAAAAGCATTCTTTAAACTGGCAAGTGCCAGTGAGAAGGACGTCTCTTAGTTCTCTGCCAAGAAGTACACATAAATGTAACAGGACTCAGGAGGGCTGCATGGGAAGATGTGGTGTGTCAGATAGCCTGGGGTCAAGCTGTATAGGGCTTTATAGGTCATAGCCAGCACTTTGAATTGGGCTCAGAACAAACTGCTGACTGGGAAAACTGCTCATGCAGCAGAGTTCATTGCTTCCTATCACAATCCCCAGTTAACAGTCTGGCTGCATCATTTTGCATAGCCCAAATTTCTGAATCATCTTCAAAGGCATCCCCACGTAGAGTGTGTGGTTAAATTCCAAACAGGATGTAAGTAAGGCATGTGTATCTTTTCCTCTCTCTTTTTGCCCTTATGATGAATCTCAAGAGGACGGGATCCGTTGCATCCAGAGTTTCCCCTACGGTTACGTCTTTTCGATTCTTTGGATCTGGCTTAGCTTCCTGTTAAAAAGGAAGCTGCCTTAGTGTTACCCGAAAATCTTTGGGTTACATATTCCAGTTACACTCTTTAATATGAATGATTTCAAATGTCATGGAAGTTGAAAAGTAATAATCACTTGTTGGCAGGAGAATCTTTCTATTTTTTTATCTTCCTGTTTATTTATTTATTTATTTATTTATTTATTTATTTATTTATTTATTTATTTATGTATATACTGCCCATCTTCCGAAGCGGAACTCTGGGCAGTTTACAAATTAAAAGCAGACACACACAAAAAAAATAGACAAAAAGACAGAGACAAGCTACAAGGGAAATGGGGGGGTGCAATACCCTCCACAAATGATGGCGATGACACAGGCAGCACAAAACAAAAAAATGAAAATTAAGTAACATGGTCGCTAAATGCCTCCCTGAAGAGATGTGTTTTCAGGGCTTTTTTAAAGCTGGGCAGGGATGCTGCTAGGTGCAACTCACTAGGGAGCTGATTCCACAGCATAGGTGCCCACCACAGAGAAGACACAGTTACGCGTAAGCGATTTCCACGCCTCTCTGGGTGTGGCCACCCTAAGTGAGCACGCCTGCACCGTCCTCGTGGGCCTGGTCCCAGTTGACCTCTGAGGGATATGCTCTGACAGGTAATCCGGTCCCAAGCCATGGAGGGCTTTGAAAATCAAAACCAAGACCTTGAACCTTATCCAGAGGACAATGGGTAGCCAATGCAGACGAGCCAGAACTGGGGTGATGTGCTCAAATCTACGAGCACCCACCACCAGTCTGGCTGCCACATTCTGCACCTGCACTCCATGTTTATGGAGTGGGCTAATATCTGTAATTTACCAATACAAAATAAAAAAGATATATTGATGAAAAGAAAGTTTAAAAAGTAGTTTGCCTTTGCTTCTCTTTTTTCTTGAATGCATTGGTTGCCTTAGTTATGGCACCTTGAAACGTGGTTTAAGTATAATTGCTGCATACGTTTTAAAAATCAAATATTGTGATACTTTAAAATAGTGAGTACAGTTGGCAGATAATTTAAAAGAAAATTAACAATTAAATACTAAAATATGCACAATATGTTTTAAATGTTTCAAACTCAAGAAGGATAAAGTTTTTAAATTTTGTGACATTCTTTACATTATTTAATACTTCAATACTCATAATGTGATGCTGTTTCCAGTTTGTTAATCAAAATTCAGACAATGCAGCAGAGTTTTAATAACCTGAATCTAGTTGGCAATGCCAACTAATAGATCAATGAAATAATTAGGATTTAACTTAAACTTTAATTAAAAATTAAAAATAATTGAAATTATTTGTTCTGGCTTGGTCTCACCATTCAACAGTCAGTTGAGTTGGTCCACTTACCAACTGGAGTTAAGTCAATATAATTGTTACTTTCAGTATGACATTTGTCTATCATTAGGATTTCTTCAGATGTGATTCTTTTTATTATTTATATGCTGAACTGTTTTTCTGAACATTGTTTTTACACGCTATTGTGTGAAATTATGCCTTACACTTAATGAAGAATTTTGTAAGTGCTGAATTTTCATTTCCACCCCCTGAAATGTTAGTTTTGTAATTTGTCTCTAAATCTATATTTTAGAGTAGTTTGTAGAACTGACTAATTTAAAATGTTTTGTATTTGTGCTATTGACTGTTTAGTTATATTTAATGAAGTGTGAAATAGAATATAGAAGCATTTACATGTAACACACCTGATGAAACTAAGTATTTGTGGTAATGTTCTATATTTTCTTCCCATCTCTTCTGTTTCACTGCATACCATTTACTGTATGAACAATGCATCCTGTATTTGAAGCTGTATTGTTAAAAACTTCGATCTTGAACATATTTACCTTGATGTCCAAATCTAAATCTTACTTTTTGTAATATTGCTTCCCCGTAATGCATAGGTTTGAAAAAAAGGCCAATGCAAAGTTCCTCAAAGTGAAGATAATAATTTCATGATGTCTTGTATCACCTAACTTCCTTTTGAATTTGTTTTTCTGGTCACACGGTGCAACTATTTTTTAACTTCTATGAAAAAATGTTCATCTCTCAAGTGGAATTGTTATAATTTTGAGCAATTTAACAAACTTGCCATCATACCATGCTCCTGATTCAAATTTATATTTCTGCAAGTTTAAATGTTGCTGCACTATTTGTTTTCAGTTGTCTAACAAAACAGCTGTTTTGTCTTGTGTCTTTGGAATCAACTCCTTAACAAGAACATAGGCGAAGATTATAATAACGTTGTGTGCACTTTTTCATGCAGCTGTTCCCACTTTTAGAAGTTAAGCTGCTTTGCACTGAGAATGGCAGCAGGAAGAAGTAAACGTAAAACTCTGGTAGCACATTCATTTAACTTTCATTTATACATTAATGTCCTTTGAAACTTTTCCATAATACATACAATCAGTACATAATAAATCCCTGACAGTTTCATAGTTTGGGAAAAATGCAAATGTGACTTGTTCCAAAAATATTGTGTATATTCTAGTTCTAAATACATTAGGTTGGGTTCAGATTAAATTAGTCATGCATTAGTCCTCTTGAACTAATGGAGCAATCTTCTCCTAAACCCCCTTCATTTAAATGAGGCTGAAACATGATTACTATAGATTGAATCCCATTTTTTTATTTTTATTTTTATATAAACCAGATTGCAGAGAACTATGAGCAACAATGACTGAAATGCAGCCATTTCCCTCATTTCCCAGGGATAACCATAAAAAACCAGAAGGTATTTATTCCACTCTTCTGCTTTCTCCTCCTCTTTCTTGGAAATGTATACAATTTTCTAAAGTATTTTTTTAAAAATTGAACTGCTGTTTTTTGTGCATGTTACCATCATTGTAATCTAAGGGGACCATAAATCCTGTTGGGTCCTTAAAATAGCTTAAGATAGCAATCTTTTACATTCTAAAATAGATGTGTGCCCCACTAAATTCATTAGTTTTTCCTTCTGAGTAGATATATCAAGGATCATACTAGCAATTTTGGACAGGGAATGATTTGCCAGCATTGGAAGTTCTCAGTACTGAGTTTTTGTGTTATATCTACCTGAAGTTCATGATGTCTGAATGTGTACAGATCAAAATGATGTCTTGTATGCAGCATAATATTGCATTGTTTCACACTCTTTAAAATTAATTTTCCAAAATTATTTAGGTATAGATGAAAATATTTTATTGGAAATTCCCTCCAGAAAGCGTAGTTGTGCTGCTGTAAGTACGCCATCAGCATGTGTTAACAAAGCTATTCATCACATTCAAGATCTAGAAGTGAAAGTGGAAGAATCTTTTCAACAGGTATTATTGTTAAATATAGACTTATTTTTGGGGTTTATATGCTGGGTTCTTCAAAGAAGTTTTCCCAGAAAAGATTTACAATAAAAATAGGAATGTTTTGTTACAATCCACACTATGATACAACTGTAATAATTTAATCTGACTACTGATGGCAGACCAGCAGATAAACCCTGTTGGCCAGAAACATTAAATCCATGGTAGTTGTTGTGAGTTTTTCCAGGCTGTTTGGCCGTGTTCTGGAAGTTTTTCTTCCTGACATTTCACCATACTCTGTGGCTGGCATCTTAAGGAGTTCAGGGTACTAGGAGTTCTCTCTGTGCTCCTAGTTATATATATATATATATATATATATATAAAGCTTATTTTATTTTCCCACAAGGAACACAGAGAGAAACTTAACAACATATGCTTCCTCTAGAAGAGGGGTGTCCAAACTTCGACCATCCAGATGTTTTGGACCACAACTCCCACAGTCCTTTGTCATTAGCAACCTAGGCTTGGAATTCTGGGAGTTGTGGTCCAAAACATCTGGTTGGCTGAAGTTTGAACACCCCTGTTCTAGAGGAAGCATATACTGTTAAGTTTCTCTGTGTGTTCCTTGTGGGAAAATAAAATAAACAAGCTTAATAAATATATAATTTCCAATGTGGCATAATTGTGTCAGCTTTAGTCAGCACACATTTAAGGATATGGGCTCTTATTCACAAAAGCTTCCATTGCATTAAAGTTATTAATCTCCAGAGTGCCTCATGCCAGCATGTCAGCTGGAAGATGGTTCAGCTGTTCAGGGAGGCTTTTAAGCCACCTTATTAAAACCAACCTGTCCTCTTTCAGTCTGATATATTTTGTTAATTTTTAAATTTTTATATTGTTGCCTTAGTCAGCCACAGCAATTTATATATCAGTTTAAAAACTAGGTTCTTCCTGCACTCAGACTGTTGTCTAAAGGACACCACACAAAAAGAAAACTAAAGGGAAAGAAAAACAGCAGACTTATAGGCACTAGTTTTAAAAGTCGCTAACAGTGTTCTAGGTATACTTTGCTTCTGAGTAACAGCAAAGAGTGTGGCAGCCTTAATGGGTGTTAATTACCAACTGAGGGGGGTCAGGTCATTGAAGTACGGACAGCAGAAATCAAACGGTAGCTAGATTGCTCAGAACCAACAGGCTAGCCAAGTTTTCCTTCTCTTCCATTTGGCCAGAATGGCTGCTTCTAGCTGGTGTGTCATTTTATAACATAAAAAAGGAGACATGGGTGTGTGGCTTTTTTGTTAAGATAAGGGCTAAGCAGGATCGGCCCTGGTTAGTACTTGGATGGGAGACCACCAGGGAATACCAGGTGGTGTAGACACCTGGAATAGGAACTGGCAAACCACTCCAGTATTCCTGCCAAGAAAACTCCATGGACATGGGGTCACAAAGAGTCAGTCACGACTGTAATGATGCAACACACACTGTTCAGCAATTATATTCTAAAAAATACACTGTTGCAATCTTTTATGCATTTCTTTATGAGCATATTAAAATGAATCAAATGAGATTTGTTTCCTGTTAAACACACATAGGTTTGGCCTGCTAAGTTTCAGTTCTAATAATTGAGTAGTTAAGTGGGGTATATATTGGAGAAAGCATGCATATGATTGTGCTGCACACATCAGTATGATATATCGTAGTTAATGAGTGACTTGATTTCTTGAATATTGCATGCAGCTTGATACAACAAAGTCACTCTAGCTGTCAAGATGAAAAGTTGTACAAGCTGAAAGAGTAATTAAGTCTTGGCAACAGAAGCACACCAGCTCCATCCTGCTTCCTTTGTCCTTAAATATTTTTTTCTGTGAAAACCTCAGAGCTATACAGAGGAGTGGCATTTTGATAGTTGCTGAAACAAGTTTTGGAAATCTACAGATCCCACAAAATGTATTCATTTATCCTTGTGCTTCTAGGGCAGCTACCATGACCAAGGTCTGCCCCTCAGCCTGCATGCCCATCAGGCCTGTAGAAAATCAGCCCTTGCCAACAGCCACAAGTTCCTTTCAGGTGGCAAACATAGTCAGTTTGGAGATTTTTTTATAATGTATTGCATGTGTTTATGTAATACAATAGGACCCCCCATATCTGCTGGGGATTATTCCAGGCCTCCCTGTGGATAACGAAAACCATGCGTAAGAGAGAATGTAACCCCTCCCCAAAAAACCTGCTGTATTGCAACAGCTTGTTTTACAGCTGCTGTTTTGGGACAGTAGCTTGTTTTTTGGCTGCTGCATTACTTATTTATTTTTTTTTCCTTTACTAACGATGGATAACTGAATCAGTGGTTAATGAATCAGTGGATATGGGGACCCTACTGTACAGTTTAACCCAGGGGTCCTCAAACCTTTTAAACAAAGGGATAGTTCACTGTCCCTCAGACACTGTTGGAGGTCGGACTATAGTTTGAAAAAAATATGAACAAATTCCTATGCACACTGCTCATATTCTCATATACTACTTGTTCCCTGCCAACTAGGAGGTGAAAGAAATTGGTGTAACTAGGGATGGACAGAAGGGTGCAGTAATTTGGGGGCACCTGGAGGGGGAGCAGGAGGAGGAAGCCATGCGCCATCCCACCAGCAGTCTTCCTTTCGCCCCGCTAAAGCTTGGTGATCCTTAGTCCGGGGGAAGGAGGAGAGGGAAGCAGGCAGTGTTTTTTTCAAGCAGCACCTCTGCTGATTGCTCCCCCTCCTCCTTCCTCCTGCTAAGACTTGGCAATCGTTAGCCTGGGGAAAGAAGGAGAGGGAAGCATGTGACGGAGGTGCTGCTTGAAAAAAAATCCCATCGCCTGCTTCCCTCTCCTTTCCCCAGGCTAATGATTGCCAAGCCTTAGCTGGGGGGAAAGGAGAAGGACGAAGCGTGCTATGGAGGTGATGCTTGAAAAAAAAAATCACCTGCTTGGTGCTATCCGCACACTGTGGTATTTGCACAGGACAGCCTTAACTGAAAAGGAGACCCACAAAGAAGGCATGAGGAGAGGCCCTTCTTCCCCTCCCACACTGTTCCCCCTGGATCTGCCCCCCCTTGCTCAGTGGGTGAGACATGGTTGTGAGGGGGTGGGGGAAGAGGGCACAAAAACTGACTTTGTCCCCAGGCACTCCAAACTCTAACTACACCAATGGTAAAAGACTTTGAGGGAAGATGTTTTAGTATGCATTCATCCACAGAAAACAGTCTGAGAAATTCCCCCTGTCTCTCCTTGCAAATAAATTTATCCGACTGGATAAATGAATGAATGAAGGGACCAACAGGACTAAGAACTTCCAGGCATCTGAAGGTGTTGTCCCCCATTTGCCTGGATGAAATAGCACATTTGCCTGTGAAGGGCATTGGAGATAGAGGAGAATCTGTCTTTCCTTGTAGAAAAAGCCCTTGGTGAGGGATTGCTAGTTCACAATATGTTGGAGGAGAAGTCTCATATTTCTTTACTTGCTGATGCCGACTCAGTCCTGGGGATCCAGCACTCTTGGAGTGGTGCCGTTGTCTGGTGGACAGCTGTCCCGGGAAGCACTCCTGCCTCTCGGCCAGGTGGCAAAAAGCTATCTTCACGGAGGAGAGCCGGGCTGCCGAGGCGATCGGTGGCCAATGAAGGTGATTGTCTGGGATGCCACAAAGCAGGCAGGTCACCACCTTGCCTGGGACCAGCCCGCTCTCAGTGCGGCACCCGGCGAAGCAGTCTGAGTGCCATCAGTTGCACAGCGGTCCCTCCTCCTCCTCCTCCTCCTCCTCCTCCTCCTCCTCCTCCTTAGCTGGTGGAACCCTCATTGATCCCTCACCTTCTTGCTCACCTCTTGTCTGCGGTGGGACAGGCATAACTGGGGAACTCTCCTAAGCCTCCAGCTGGAGTCCACCTGGAAACGAGCAGCGGAGAGAAACGGGAATCCACCAAAATCCTCCTCTTTCTGCAATGGCCGATGGGCTGGATTCAGGACCCTGATGGGCTGGATCCAGCCCGCCAGTCTGTAATTTGAGGTCTTCTGGTTTAACCCTTTCTTAGATAAAATCCTATCCCCTCCATGGTGCCCTTATCTGCTTCTCTGTCTGCATACATAGGTCTCCTTGACCAGTAAGGTTAGGGAAGCCTTTAGGGCCAAGCTATTGAGCCAGTCTCCTAGTCATAAAAGGAAGGAGTAAAAACCAGGGGCATTTGCACCAACTAAGTAAGTAGGTTACTTTTGTCCCATTATGAAGAAAAGTCGAAGGGGAAAACCTCTACAGGGCAATCACAAAGTGAAGCACATTAAACCCAAGATTACATAGCTAAAAAACGTCTTGTACTAGGACAAGCAGATAACCTATCCTGTGAATAACAAACATAGAATGTAAATTTGTGGAAGTGGAAAGAGTAATCTGGACTTGGCAGTGAAAATTAGCCCACAACATAGTTAGTTTGGGGGACCTAAGTGTTTATTATATACATAATCTTGCCATTAAAGAGAAGTGCAACACTGAGATGTCCATTGGTATCCCTTCCTTTAATATGAAAGGTGTCTTTGACCAAGATAGTTGGTATTAGAGATGGGCAAGTAACCAAAAAAAATGCTGTTTTGTAGTTTCGTTATGTAATGAATCGTTTTGTTACAAAACAAAATGGTATACCATGTTTCATGATAAAATGAAATGAACCACCATATTTGGCTGTAAAAACAAAACAATTTGTCCTAGAGGTTCCAAATTTGATGTTTATTTTCCTTAGACTCTTCTTTTTAAACCCTCAAAATTTGGAGAGGTTTTATGTTCAGTGGGATAAGTTATTCAACTTCAAAATGGGTCCCCTCAAGGAAAAAAATCATTTGTAATTAAGGGAAGCTTGAGGAAGCATGAGCTATTAAACACTTCCTTAAATTACATATTCTTACATATTCTTTCTTGGAGCTCTGAGAACCCTCAAAGGTGAAGTCACCTGATGTATCAAAGCTTCCAGAGATTACCAAAGCCATCTCATGTTTAAATTAACACCTCAACTGTATATCTCCTAAACCTAAATGATGAGAAACATATGAAAAAAAGTTCTGCTGATGATGTGTTTGCTCCTGGATTGGGTTTTTATGTTTTCCATGGCTCATTGTCTATCCATGATAAACATGAAATAAGATTTCTCAATATGTTAGAAGATGCTAAATGTGTTAAATTCCATCAAATGAATTTCTTTAGATATCTTTGCATTGTGAGTCTTTTTCTTTGAAGTCTTTATCCTAGGTTAACAGGTTTTTGCATATGTTTTGTTTTCAAGAATTTATTTATTCTGACAACCCACAAAAGAACGCTCTCCTTCCACATCAGTCACATTAGTACAAAAAGCATTGTCTGAGGGTGGCGGTTCCCTTACTTCTAAATAAATGTCTGAATTGGGAGAAAGGTGCTCATTCTCTGTGCTGAATAAAAGTGTGGTGACAGCTGTAAAAATCAGCAGGATGTGTTGCCAGACATTTTATCAAACAGGACTGGGGGAGTGTCCAAAGTGTTGTCAGATCACTATGCTAGCAAGTAGCAAGTAATTTCTTTGGTTAATGAAGCTCTTTTTTGCTTGCTTGCTTGCTTTTAAGAGGCAACCTATTTGAATGCACCTATGTGGTTTGGTGTATATATATTATGATGCTTTTATTTATGTAGAGTGTATCCTAAAATATATTGTATATTAATATAGCCCCTCATTTCTGTTTGCAGTATAATCATTTATATAAGTTGGAGAACATTTCACGGTAAGAATCTTATGAGCTTCAGATCAGTAATTATGCTGGTCACATTTCTAGCTGCAAAAGCAAGGATGCTGTCAAACTAATCCTATATATGTCTGTTGTAAATCCTGCTAAGTTCAGTAGTGCTTATGCACAGATAAATAGTACAAGATTACCCTCTAAATCTACAATTCTGTGGCCACTTATCTGGGAATAAGCTCATTGAGCTCAGTGGAAGATGCTTCAGAGGAGATATTTATAGGACTATGCTGTAAATACATGTAACATACAATATTTCTCTTCTGTGTGGAACAGAAGTCTGATCTTCTTGTTTAAAAATAACATACATCAAGTCTGAGATCAGAAGTTCTAAAGTGGGAGCTCAACTATACCAAGAAAAGTGCAAAAGGAGTTGTCACTTTCCCCAGGACAGCATTCCTAATGGTTTGGGATTAATGATAGAAAAATGTGGAGCATTGGTCACACCAGTCCCTATACAATAGGAAAACTCTGCTGCAAGAGACTGAGACTGCGGTCATACCTGGGTTTTCTTCGTATTTAAAATTCCTGTGTACTTTTGGGGGAGCGGTCACGTGTTTTTTAATAAGCAGTTGGTGTCCTCTCCTCTGCATTGTACCTTCCTATTTTTGTTCTGTCCTAACCTGTGTACTTCGCATTTTGTCCTATTTTCCGGCTCCAGTTTCCAAGGCTCCATCTTTTAAGCCTGGTAGAAAAGGGAGAAACTAAATTTACTGCATATTTTCAGTGTCCTGTCGTTGCAACAGAAGCAAACAAGCATTTTCGAGCGAAGTTTCTAAATCCAGCCCCTGGCGGTGGTTTAGCAAACTTCGCTGAAACTGCTGTTCGAGGGGCGTGATCGGCCGGGAGCAGAATTTGCTTCTCTTCCTGGCTAGCATGCAATCTTTTACTGCGTAGTTCGCTGATGGGAAACTACGCAGAAAACGCAGGTATGACTGCAGCCTGAGATATTGTAACCAAACCAAGGACATCTCTAACCGTACCTACTGATCAAACTCAACACAGGAACACATCTATCCAAGATTCTCTATCATATTATTCCTGGTGTTGTTATTTATGTTGTTAGTTTGCAATGTAATCTAAATTAAGATGAGGTACATTCTTTGGAAAGAGTCCCAAATTTTGCAGACTAGGAGCAGCAGATGTTAATAACAAATGAATATGGGTGAATTATACATTTATATCCATAAGCATTTTGTAGTTTTTGACATGTGAGCAAGAAATAATGAGTTAAGCCTATAAAGGATGATTACTGAATATTTATTTTAAGTACTTTTCAGATTTTGGAAAGGAGCTGCCTATTTAAAAATGTCACCTTCTACGTTCAGGGGTACAGATACCAAAAGTGGTGAAGCAACTAAAGATACCTTATTATCAGTTTCTTCTGAACTGAAGGATGAACACTCATTATATTTGGAAGGTAAACAGATACTCTGTCTGGATGTTTCTGGTCACACTGCTTAATTGAAAATATTTCTGGAAAACTGTTTACACTAGGAAAATATAATCAAATAGTTAGAATATTTAAAATCTACAGTGTGAATGCATTTGCCATTTAGAGCTTGGATTGTTCAAGGATTTCCACGAAGGAGGGAGGCAAATGAAAGTGATAATTCCCTCGAATGCTGCTGTGTCACAGCAGTCCCTGCTTCTGGAGTAAAAAAATCTTTTCTTAATCCCATTTTTTAAAAAATGAGGCCATGTGCATCTCCCCATCAAACCCTTTGTTCTCCATATCACTCCTTTTTTGCTGATGAGCTGTGTCTCAAGAAATGTTAACAGTAATGAACATTATTAGTATTTGCATTTAGAATCAATTACCAACAACCCAGTGAAGCAATGAGTCCACACTTCTCTCTGATCAGCAAAGTCTGGGTACTTCTGTCTCTTGGATACCGTAATCCCTCTCTGTGTTCTGTGCTGCTTCCTTGCATGTGGGCAAGAAAGAATAAATTCTTCAACTCCTACTCACTCGTCAGAAATGACCATTGTTTCCCTTTGTCATTATCTATTTTCGATCCATGGAGTTGTGTTACTGTTGTACCTGAATCTATAACTTGCTAAAATGTCAGGTAGCACTTCATTAATTCTGTTTGCTTCCTCTCAGTGCTTCTGAGGCCTGTGAATTACCATAACCCAGGGATCATATGGCTCTTCACAAACCTTCCTAGCACATTCCTACTCCACTCTTGAGACATTTCTTAGGACAGGTCTTTCTGCTTTCCTCTGTCTAAATCTTTTGTATACAGTGGAACATTGACTTACGTCATTAATCGTTCCAGAGGTCTAGACATAAGTCAAACATGCCTTCAAGTCAAACGAACTTTTCCCATAGAAAGTAATGGGAAAGTGGATTAATCCGTTTCAGATGGTGAAAAAGACCCCCGAAAACAGCAATTTAACACAAATTTGACTGGGATAGGAGATTCCTTCCAGGGATGTAAATGAAATGTCTCTTCAAAGAGAGGAGGAGGCAGTGGAATTATAGTCCACAAGTTATACGCCTCCACTTTTTAATGTTCATAGCAACAATGTCTAACATTTAAATTTCACTGATTTTTAGCCTGACGTTACAAGTTCTGAGCAACTCTATGCTTACCATTAGAGTCCCACAACTGTACAGCTCCCCAACTAAAATGCTTCCATTGTGGACCAGAATTCTGCAGCCAGATTTTTTACAAGACTGAGCTGACTGTCTAACCAGCGAGGCCAGCCCCGAGCTCCCGGCCCTTCTTCTCCAGCTTCGGTGAGGCCAAGGACCAGCTCCAGGTGCTCGGAGCTGGCCTCGCCGAAGCCGCCACTTTCGGAGGAGAGGAAGAAGGCAGGAGCAGTTTGGAGGTGGCAGCCGTGATGCTGGGTCATGGCTGCTGCCCGATTCCGGTGCCTTGCATCGGGGCTCCGAGGTGTAAGTCAAAGCCTGCGGCGCAAGTCAAACAGGCCCCTTCTTGCTGCAAGTCAAATATGCTGCAAGTCAAGCAGCATGTAAGTCAAGGTTCCACTGTACCAAGGGAGAGCCATATTGCTTTGCATATCCAGAAAGCAATAATAATAATAATAATAATAATAATAATAATAATAATAATAATAATAATAATAATAATAATAATAATAATAATAATAATAATAATAATAATAATAATAAAGCGAAATGGAAGAAAGCCAAGTCACTAGGAACCTGCATATGCTGTCTGAGAGCACTCCTAGAAGTAGGAGAAAATGGGAAACCATGTTTTCATTATATGGGAAAGAGTCAAGAGGAACAAACCAGCCCACTGAGCCAGCCATACCAGGCTATGTACTGAAATGGGACAGTAGATCCATATCCATGGGAAAGGGAGGAGGAGTCATATGCATCCCCATCCTGTTCACAGCTTTGAGCAGGAGACCAATAACAGAGTGTTAAGAGCATCAGTCCGGACACAAGTTGGCCCATGCACTATTATGGTTTCCCCCTCCTCCTATTTGCATTTAGCATCATTAGGTTATTTTGATGTTTTTATATCTTTGTACTATACTGTAGCTCTCCCAATCTGTGAAATAAGTATCTGCTGATTCACTTAACTTCTGCTTGAAAATACTAAATAAAAACCCAAATATATATTCAAATGTATTTCTGGGGTGTATTTACCACAACTGGCCACTAGAGGGAGCCATAGGCAACATAATGTGTAGCTATCTTAGGAGAATGACTTTGAACCTCTCTCTCTCTCTCTCTCTCTCTCTCTCTCTCTCTCTCTCTCACACACACATACACACACACACACACACACACACACACACACACACACAGACACAGACACAGACACACACACACACACACACACACACAGAGAGAGAGAGAGAGAGAGAGAGAGAGCAGTCCTACTGTATTTGCATTTTGGCCCTCAAGACTAGTTTATTGTGAACCTTAAAAGGGTTTTAAGGTTATAGAAAGGTTCAAGGAGTAGTTTACCAATACCTCTTCCCAAAGGAGTGTCCATGGCCAAGTGGGAATTTGAAGCCTTGTCACATTTCCATTCAGGAAAATGCATTAAATCTCGTTTGACTACTGACAATGAGAATAATCATGGTTCTGAATTTAGCTGTGATGTGAGCTTTTTAGTAGCCATTTTTGGGGTGTGCAGTAGCATAGCCATGAGATGTTTATTTATGAATACATTTTGTGGCTTTGTTTGTCAGATCTAGCACTCTTTGTGTGACAGGCTAACAACTCATTAAAAACGAAGCACAAGTCATGCACTGTAGGAAGCTGAATCTGTCGTGTGAAAGATCGCTGCACAAATTTCTTCTTTTTTCCCCCTTTGAACCATTTCTGAAGACATCCAGCCTTTAAAGCAAAAAACAACGGGTGTTCTGGCTGAGGTCACGGAGTTAGTTGCGAGATTAGAAAATGAACGTAAAGAGGCTGAAGAAGCTCTAGAATTTGAGAAGCGTCGTAGGAAAAAACTATATGCGCACGCCGACTCCCTGTCGCTTTGGAGGCTTCAAGAGCTGCCTATTGCTGTTCAAAAAGGTGTGGAAATTAAGCATTTAAAAAGGAAGAGGTTCATGAATTATGTTAGATACGCAAAAACTACTAATTTCCTGTTTCTTTTGGAAGCCTATGGGTGCTTTCAGGATATAGTTTTAAGATTTCCCACCTGGCCATTTACAACAATAAGTCTTGACTCTCAAATCAAAGAAATCAAGGTCCAGGCACTGTATTCTAATTTGTAAATGCAGTTTGCATTTATTTTTTGAAAAAAATATGTATACATACAGTTGTTCATTTTTTAAATAAATCAAAGGGGTAATGAGGTTGAAAAGCTAATGTGCAGAATGTTCACTGGGACTTGTAGAATTAATCAGTCCATATAGATGAAGGCACACATCACAATTATTATACAGGCCTTTGGTAATGTCCATAGCTTCATGCTAGATGTATTTATTCTTTACCTTTAGGTTGACATTTTACAAAGTTTCAAACAGCCCTTGGAAATGTGCATTTTATTGGAGATTATGCATACTGGCTGGACAATAATCATCATTCCGCAATATGTGCAACATTCTTCTGTCTAGGAGGTTATGCATACAACTTGGAGAAAATACAAACCCCAGCTGAGAGCCACATTCCCAAAACCCTTTTCAAGATTTTGCACATTCCATCCTTAAGATTTATTTGAGCTTACGCACACTTCCCAGGGCCTCTTCAAGATTATACATATAGCTTAGATAATGTACAAAGCAGCATTTTAATATGCATACTCTATAATCCTGTGAGATATTGCGTCCAATCCTTAGAGAATGCACAGAATGCTGCTGAGAGGTGTGTACTCCTAGAAACCAGTTCAAGATTATGCACGTTGCCTAATACATTAAAAAAAACAACCTTCTGAAATATGCTCATTCTCCAAGTTCTTTTAGAGAGAATTTATATTGCCTAAGCAATGTTTCATGTCACCCTTTTATTATTTCACTTGCTTGCTGGTGACTACTTTTACTCTTAATCTTGGGAAATGTGGGAATGTTTTTGGTCTGACACATTGACTGAAGTCCTGTCAGCATTTGTGGAAGGTTTGCACAATTAGCCACCCAGATTCTGGCCATTCTCTGGGGAAAAATTAAAGCCATGTTCTTCAGCCTTTGACAGATCAGAGACATTCTCTCCCAGCAGTATTCCCAGTGCCTTCAAGTGGTACCTTTTGGATCAGTGCCATCATAAAAACAAAAAAGGGGGTTGAATTTCTTAACGGCCTGCTCAAGCCCGATGGAGCCTGGTCCTGCAAAAAACAAACTTACCAAAGCTGAGAGGAATACCTGCATTTAGAATGGGGGAATGAAAGAAAACAGTGGGGGTGGGGTGGGGGTGGAAAACTGAAGGAAAGACACAGCCCAAATGTTGGAGGGAAAAAGCATGGTGAATTTTGGTTCTCCTTCACCCACCCTTTAATTTTTGGCATCATGATTTTAGAAAAAAGTAGTGTGGTATACATGGGAAAAAGGCGACGGTAGGCAACAGTGACTACCGTGTTTTCCCAAAAATAAGACCTACCCCAAAAATAAGCCCTAGCTGGATTTTTATGTATTTGTTAAATATAAGCCCTACCCCGATAATAAGGTGTGGAGTTAGAAGCGGAGCGGGACACCGGGAAAGGAAAGTACAAATGTGTAGTGTGCCATGCTTGTGTGTGTGTGTGTGTGTGTGTGTGTGTGTGTGTGTGTGTGTGAGAGAGAGAGAGAGAGAGAGAGAGAGAGAGAGAGAGAGCAGCCAGCTTTACGTGTCCTTGCAGTGGCGTGTAAATGAACCTGAGCCGCCACCACCTTCTTCCAGGTGCTGAGGGGCGGCCATGAACCTGCTGGTCCCCAGGCCCTCCACCATGCTGGAGTCATGGAAGGGAAGCCCCTCCAGTAGCCCCCTCACACACTGGCTCTGCCACCCCACACTGATTCCTCAAGACTGAAAGCGGCGGCAGCTGGAGGAGGAGGAGGAGCCGCTGCCGCCTCTGCTGCCAGAATAGCTGCAGCGGCAGCAGCTGCTATGGCGGCAGCAGCAGCACTCAGGAAGTGCTGGGTTTGCCAGCCAGGGACGTGGATGCTCACAACACGGCCCCTCCTCCAGCCTCCACTGCCGCTGCTTTCAGTCTTGGTGAGCAGGCGTGGGGCGGCAAAGTTAGGAGAGTTAAAAAGAAGAGAGTTAAAAATAAGACATCCCCTGAAAATAAGCCCTGGTGTGTCTTCTTGTGAAAAAATAAATATAAGAATGTCTTATTTTGGGGGAAAACATGGTAGTATGCAGAGAAATCATGTAAAAGAAAGCTTCATAAGAATTAAATTTTCAATGCAGTAGTCATGGTTATCTTCTACTGCATAGCCTTTTTTCCACCTACAGAATGGGAAAAGTGTTCTCAAGATATTGAAGAATTACAGTGGCATTTTGAAGAAAAAAATCAGCAGTTACAGAATGCTGTAACCGAACTGACGAAAATAGATGTAGCTAATGCAAAGATTGTGGAACATATAAACTTCATGAAGACATACAGCCCTCTGCTGGGAGAAAAGTTGGGTTATGAAGGTGACTGCATAGAAGAAGTTAAAAAGATATACAGAGAGGTAAACAGATTAAATATTTTCTTTATTTTTCCTCATTGATTAGCAAAGGCTCAAAAATGTGATGTACAGTAATGATTCCCACTATCTAAGTACCGTATGTAAAAAATCTACAAGAAGACCGCAGCTCACAGATTAGTAGGATTAGCTGTAATATGCAGAGACAGATTTATTATAAAGTGTTTCACATATACAGCCAAACTTTCATGTAGCCAGAATTTATGCTTCAACTCTGTACACATTTACTTGGCAGCATGTCCGCATGAGAGTGGATATGATTTAGTTGCATGTAAAACTGGAGGGGATCACGCATAAGGTGGGAAATTAATATACTTGTCAGCCTGCCATATAAATGTAAAACAATAACATGATAATATTTTATGTATCTAAAAACTATAACATTTGATATCATCGTTTCATTATGGTTGTTTGAGAAAATAGTTTATTGGTTGAAGATGGCAGGAGTGTTGAAAGAATGGAATTTCCTCCATGAATTTATGCGTGTGTGTACAGAAGAGGGTGTAATAGGGGCCATGGCAGTGAAATTGGATGACTGACAAAATAAGCAGAAAGTTTCTAGAATTTTGATTAGCAGTGCTTGTAGGATAGATATATTTAAATGTAAGCATAATAACATGCCCTCCATCATTTAGTAATGTGGTTTGTACAATTTTAATTAACCCTGCCTAAGCGCATTTTATTGTGAAAGAACAAGGACCTTTAAATGGGATGCAGTTTTTAAGACTTTTCAAATTTTATTTGATTAGTTGAGAGGTTGGGAAAAGACTATACTAACTGAAGGATTCTGAGAGTTATAGTCCCAAAAAATTAATGTGAGGCTCTAGATTAGTCCCAATCAAATCAGTTTTCTAGTGAGAGAGAAATATTTCCCAATGCTTAGACACAAAACGACAAAGTTTAAAGATCAGTTTTAACTTTGATACTTGGAAAGGTTTAGGGTATGAAACATTTATTAATCCTAAAGTACAAAAGAACACACTTACTTTGAATATAATGGATCAGTACAGTTACGCCTGTGTTCTGTTGTTTAAATTCAATAGTTACTCACACATCTTAGTCTTTCCCAGTGGGGTTCCGGTCGCATCCCCCACATCCCTTGAGAATGGACAAGCTTATAAAAGGACAAGCTTATAAAAGAATACGATCTGCATTCCTACACACTTGACTCTCATAGAACTCATAGAAAATTATTTTTAAATGAAAAGATTGGGGATTGCTTTTATTTTATTTTTAAATGAATTCAAACATATCTAAGAGACCTAGTGCACCATCTTGTCACTGCGAATAAATCAGACTAATCTTGTCAATGCTATGAGTTTTACATTGTTACATTAAATTACATATCATTAACAGACAAGAAGTATATATGATATTGTTCATAATAAACTTGTTGAGGTGAGGAAATCACATGAGGCAATCACAGCACAGTGTGAAAGAAACAGAAAATCTATGTCTGAGCAAATAGAAGCTACTGAGGAGTTGTTGAACCATCTCATGTAAGTGCCTTTTAAGCTTTTACAGGCTTTTTCTTCAAATGAATTATATTCATGTATGTACATGAAAATGGAATTCCTTACAGAGTTGATATTAGATCCCTTGGGAAGCAGTGCTCGTTTGTTATATTTATATATACAAGTCCGTTTAAATCCATGATAATTTTTAAACAACACAGATTGCTACGCTAGAGGTTTACATTCAGAAATAACTGTGAAAATGATTCAGATAGGAGAAAACAGAGGTATGGGTAAACCCAAGAAGAATGTGCAATTATTTCAGTTACATGCCATAGAATCATAGAATTGTGGAGCTGGACGTGAACCCAAGCTTCCCTGAGTCCAACCCCTTGTTTAAACAGGAAACCTCAGCTAAAGCACCTCCTGACTAATGGCTGTCCAACCTCAAAGGAAAGTCCACCAACCTCTGTGGACAAACAGTGCTGTCAGAAGGGTCTTCCTCATATTTAGCTGAAATATTTCTTGTTCCACTAGCTTGAGCCCTACCTTCTACAGCCACACAAAACAAGCTTGCTCCATGTTTCATTATGAAAGCCCTTTAGATATTTTGATAAGGCTATCGTGTTCTGTGGCATAGTTACAAAAAATTATAAAAGTGACTGTTTCAATCAACAGAGCTAGACATTATCTAAAGGATGTTTGACATGTGAACAATGACCTCAGAGCACAATAAACCTTTGTAACACACTCTATGGAATCAACCCAAGAACCACAAAGGGAGGTCCCACCACAATTGTGTTAACATGTGATTTACACAAAATTCCTTTTTCTGTATGGTACTCATATATTTTCTCTTTCTGAAATGGTATTCCCTAGCACAGACAAGAGGATCAGAATGAAATTTATTTTTATTTTATTTATTTTAGAGTATTTTTATCCCACCTTTCTCCTTGGAAAAGGACACAAGGTGGGTTACAGTAATGAGGGATAATATACAGTCCAGTACAATTAAGACATGTTCAAGTATTGAAAACAGGGAATTGAGGGACATTGAAAAGCGTTAAGAGACAACATTACATTAAAGCTACAAGAGAACACAGGCAGTTAAAAAGAGAGTAAAATTCCATGTAAAAGAGATGATTCATCCTGCGTTACTACTTTTACTAATTTATGCAACAAAGGAACAGTTATCAATTTTTTCAGAATGGCACATTTTATGAAAATTTGCCAAACCCACTCACAAAAATGCGCATGTTCTCTTTGAGATGGTCTTATGCCCTGAGGAGGAAAAATGTTGTTTATGATACTTATATTCTTTTTGTTGTCTTGTGCATTCTTGGAGATAGGCTTTTAAAATAGGGATAAGTTTATTTCCAGCAGCAATAATATGGAAAAGGAACTGCAAAAGGAGATAAGTGAAAGTGCCACCTGTGCTTACCTTACTAGTCCTGCAGGCCTTAGCAGCAAGTGGTACCGAAGATTCTGTTCTCCCTCCTAGAACATTGATGGGGGTGACTGTGCAGGGTTCATGGAGCCGGCCACCCAAAAGTGCCTCAGAGACGTTCAGAGAAATGAGTGTGTTTCATGTGCCTTGTTACAGTGGCAGTACAATTGACTCAAAGCCCTATAAAAATGATTATTTTACTGTCTGTACTTCAGGCTAGCAGTCTTTATTGGTAATAAAATGGCAGCTAGAGTTTGTACTGTGAGAAAAGTAATTTATTTGTAGGGTTACAGCTACTGAATATTTCCTTTTGTGTCAGCAAATAAGTAACATTTGTAATTTCTGATCAAGAGATGAATGCTCTGGTATGGAACATAAGAAAGGTGATTGAGATAGTTACATGTTGGAATCTTAAAGGTGAATGATTGGATGATATGATCAATTGACTGCTTCTGCTGCTGTTTGTTTCGTATGAATTGAAGCAGGAATTTCTTAGAATCATAGAAGAGTGAAGCTGGAAGGGGCCTACAAGTCTAGCCCTGATCCTCCATGCAGGAATAAAAATCCAAGGATATCTCCCAGGTGGTTGTCCAAATTTCTATTGATTGATTGCCTGATTGATTTGATGGATGGATGGATGGATGGATGGATTCATTCATTCATTCATTCATTCATTCAATCAATTTATATACCATCCAAAGGTGTGATACACATTCTCTGGGGGGTTAACAACCAACATAAAATAATCTACAAAATAGAATAACGTCAACTATAAGCATCAACAATTAAGAGCAATGCCACAGGTCATCATCTTTTCATTCTCAAACAAAATATATATTTTTTCCTCTGACCCACACAAACAACTGTATTTGAGGAGCCAAGAAAAAGCAGGCTCACCTCTCATCTTCAGTTTTTAGAGAACCAAACCACATCCTCATACTTTTTGTTTAGAATTAAGGATGGGCACAAAGTGAAAAAATAGTATTTCATTTTCTTTCATTTCTAGAGTAGTTTCGTTTCATTTTGTCACAAAACAAAATTTAAAATAGTTCTATTACGAAATGAAATGAAATGAAATTCTTTGCTCTCCTGAGTCCACGGGAACAAGCGATTTTAGGTATTTCGAATAGGAAGCTGGTTGGATGAGCGATAGCGCTGTCACAGCTTCCTATTGATTCTAATCAGAAAGATTTTTTCCTAGAGACACCCCCTTTGGAGCTTCATAACTCAGGTCTGTGACCCCCAAACCTTTCCAAATTTCAGGGGGCTCCCTAAAATCGATATAGGAAGCTAAGCCTGCCACTTTGGGAATGAAACATGCCTGGGACTAGTATTTTAGAGTGCATATTTTTAGAGGGCATATGCACTCTAAAATACTGATGTGAGGCATGTTTCACCACCAAAGTGGCAGGCTTAGCTTCCTCTAGCAATTTTAGGCTACTCCTTGAAATTTGGAAAGGTTTAAGGGTCACGGGGGGGGGGGGGGGGTCACACCACCTTTGGAGCTTAGTAACTCCGTTCCCTGAAACCCAAACCTTTCCAAATTTCAAGGGGTTACAAGGGAGAGCTTGAGGAAGCTCCCCTGCCATTTCACCTAGAATGAATTGTTGGTGTTTTGTTTCATTTCATAACAAAACATTGGTTGGCATTTTGTTTTGTTTTGAAATGTTTTGTAACCTTATGACACGACGAAACAGCGTGTCATTTTTTTGTAAGGTGCCCATCCCTATTTAGAACTGCTGATAGCCAGACGGTTGGTGAGGAGAGGGCATGGCCAGGTGAGGAAACGTAAAATGGGGAATGTTCAAGGTGGTAAAGTCCCTTTAGCTGCAATGCTGGCAGATATTTTATATAACCTGGAAATATGTTTATGTGTTGCTTTTTTAATGTGATAATTGGGGATAAATATATTTTATGTTGACAGCAGGCAATTCCCAAATCCTTCCTTATTATCCCTTTACCCCGTTCTTATCAATGTCTGCTATTTGCTGGTGAACCTTTACTAAGGGCACATGTATAGCAAATTCACTCTGCTTGCTGACTATTAACTAACAGAAAGCAAGTTATTAACCAGAAGACTGAGGGTACAATTCTATGTAAACTTAAAGATGTCCCAATCAGCTTAATGGCACTTACTTTTATTAAAAATCACACCAATCATTCAGTCCCAGAACCTAAGAAAACAGTTTCAATATATTATAATAGGAGGTTATGTCTAGCTAGAAACAGAATATTCTGCTGGGCTTTGTAGGGTTGTGTTAATAAAGTTCTGATTCATTTTAAATAATTTGGGGCAAATGAATTAATTCCCTCCCCCCTTCCAGGAATGAATTAAAAGAAGCTGGAAAACTTTACGATCATTTCTGTACCATGATAAATGAAAAGAAAGAGGCAATATTACAGCACAAAAAACATCTTGAAGAGTTAATCAAGCAAGAAGTTGACACAAAGGCTGCCTTAGTGTCCTGGCGTGATAAGGTGAGTTTTGAAACAAATAGATCGCCGTAAAATGTACAATATAAATATAAAATCCTAGTCTATTAGAAAGTGAAGCATTTTCTAACCACATGAATAAATGACAGTATTCTCTAATGAAGTTCAATGTTTTTGTGAAGTTCCACTAAGTATCCAAGATGTTTAGGCAGATCCTGAGACCCACATCTGCCACCAGATCCCACAGGGCCTGATATACCATTGCTTGGCCCCCTCATATGGTACCATCAAATATTTCCACACCAATGGTGACAGTGCCAATCATTCATTTTATTTACTTTTTCCTGCACTCCAGTGCAATTGTCCTATTGTGCTTTTTATTGGAGGTACTTGGTAACCATGTTTAGTTTCTCTTAATGCAACAGCATAGAGTTTGTTCTGGTTTGTTTGTTGTGCTGTGCTATCGCACTGGGAGAAAATTAAAATGGGGGGTGCTCAGTTTCTACATTTGTCAAAATCCAAATGAGCAACTATGTTATATGTTTGCCCTTCAGATAAAGCGCTTGGCTTTAAAAATTATTGCCCAGGAAAATGAAAACAAAGATTTACTGGACAGCTATTTGGAAGAAATGAAAAATATGGAATGCACTGTAAGTTTTAAAATATGTGGAAATGAAAACATTGGCAAACTGCACGTGTTCTATAATTTTCATAATATTCCATACGTGCTATGTTGTTTCCCAGAAGTCCACTAAGGAGTCTGATATAGAAGATCTGAAATACAAGCTCAGGAGTTATTTGCAGGAAATGGTTGACTTGCAGAAAGAAAGCAACCGCCTTCGTGAGGAAAATGGAGGATTTATGCAACAATTCAGAGAGAGGTAATTATGTGATAGTAACTGATAGTTTGACAGTCATAAACCAATCCAGTTATGCTAGATTGGTTTAGTCTTGGTCATTTTCTTCTTACTAAGGCCATCAAAATGTTCACCCAGTCCTACCTATTCATTTGGAAATAAATAGTTCATTGATTCCGGTGATGCTTACACTCAAGTCTGTAACAGCTTAGAACCCAACATGGGAGTCATATTGAGTTATGAGAAGCATATTGAATAAAGTTTTGTTCAGCTTTGAAGACAAAAAAAAATACTCACAAGAAAATATTCCCAAAGAACAAAACCACTTGGTTTTAATCAAAGTTATGGTTTGGGTTGGTTTCGCAAAGTAAAGAAATTCAGGCTACAGACTCACACAGATCCATCAAATCATGGGAGCAATTAGATACCCCTCATCCACCAAATACTGTAAGTGTAAGTGATAAGCTCCACTCTTTGATTAACTAAAGAGGGAAAAATCTTCTAGCTTACTTTAGGATTAATCTCATTGTAAAAAATAAGACATTAAGGGAATAATGGGACAAACTATAAGCCTAGCAAGAAGACTATACTCATTAGAATAATCAATGACCATCAGTCAGCCTAGCGTGCAAAATAGTTGGACTTCAAGAATTCATTGGATCATCTTTGCACATTCCTGTATATCACATTCAGCTTAATTCGTAGAGACAAGATCCAGTGATATAGTGTACTGTATCTGAATTCCAAAATAATCAGTGCCACCCTGTTTCTACAGGTCTCAGGAAAACCCTGCCCCCTTTCTGCACATTAGAAATTGTCCCAGAGGGCTAGGACACACAACTTGAGCAATTGTAAGCCCCATTCTTTCTTTCTAGTGGGGTGATTGCCATTTCCATGGAAGCAAGCTGGAGATTTTGTAGACAGATATGGATGAAGTGTAATGTTCTGCTCATATAGCCGTAGGATTCTGGCCTTATTACTGAATGTTAAAGTTTGTTATGTTGTATTTTTTAAAATATGGAATGCACTGTTATTGTTATTGTTATTGTTATTGTTTTCACTCTTTTATTATTTGATCTATGTTACACTATTATGTGATGTGATTATTGTTCTGTTTTATTGTAAACCACCCAGAGATGGCATTGTTGCCAGATGGGAAGTAAATAAATAAATAAATAAATAAATATTTACACAATTTTAACTCTTTTATTATCCTTTCAGCATGAACTCCTTGTGCACAATATGGGAATTTACACCTCACAGATATATAGCTAGTTTTCAGGATGTCTAGGAGTGTTTGCATGCCCATGGATGTCAGTGATATGATTGCTGTGAAAAATAGGAGATGCCAAATTCTCTTTTGAATTGTTTCTGAAATTAAGATTTCTTTGAATATATTTTTTGAATACAGTGGTACCTCAAGATACAATCACCTCGAGATAAGAATAACTTGAGATACGAAGGAAGTCTGTCTAGAAGTCCGGCGAAAAAAATATGGACTTCCATTCGGAAAAATATTCCACAAAAACTCGAGATAACAAAAATTTTATTGGAAGTCTTCAATTCCCAGGGTGCGTTGTGACCCATTTGGATCCGTGTTATGAAAATTTTCATGATATGGAGCATCCTGAGGAATGAAGTAATTTCATAACTCAAGGTCCCACTGTATAATATTTCACAAAAAGTGGGTGTTGTTTTCTACATCTTGTCTCCACATACAAAGAGATCCCTAAAGCCACTAGACCAGTGATGAGCAGTTGTGCTTGTGTGGTCTGCTTGAGCTCCAGTAATGCATTTGCATAATTCCCTCTGAATCAATTGGTGGTTATGTTGGCTGGTGCATTAATGTAAAATAGTAGACTCCAAATGAGTAGTCTTTAGATTATTTTCATTTAATCAATATATGCACTGAGAATTCCCTGTTTTAAAATTCAGTACATTTGTTGGCAATAGAAAGGAAGTGAAATTAAATATGCCTTAACAAATGTGCCAAAGCGATTTAACCTTTAGTGAACTGTGGAAGATGCGCTGGTGTGGTAAAGTGGCCTTTGCATTTTATTTTAACAGTTCAAGACGGAAGGTGGGATTTCAATCAGAAATTCAGGTTTTGCAGAAAAATATCCGTAGACTAGAAGAGCACTTAAAAAAAGTCAACAAGGAACTTTATGCAGCTCAACTGGCGTATGATGAAGCCAAGACAAAACTGGAGGAACTGGAGCAAACGATCACTAAAAACAAAATGCGTTTCAAGGTTGTTTGAAATCAGACCTTTATTGTGATCTTTCATTGCTTCATTATGTAACAGAATTGCTTAGAACAGAGTGTTGCTACATATACCCACGTATCCATTAATAATTTTTCCATTTTGTTACAAATATCGAACGCTGGATATATCCTGGAGTTCTCTAGTAGCCTGAAATATATGCCTGAAAATAGCTATTCTGTATATAGAATATTAAGCATGGGTTCAGTTTACCAGCTTGTTTGGTGGCCCCTGTCACTTGTGCTTTTGGTTGGTGTGCTGACTTTATAAGGTGATAATGTTTATGTCAATGCTGTAAAAAGCTATGCTACTACTTTCTACAGGTGAGCATGTTGTTAAAGGCATAAGTGCAAACCAAGCAAAGGGAGGTCACTTTGTTAACCTTAAAACTGCTCCTTTGCATCAGACTGTTGGTAAACTTGTCCAGTAACTGCTCACAATGTATGTTCAAATCCATTGCAAGAGATCTGAGCAGGTAGGCAGCTTTTTCCATCCATTGCTAATGGATTTCAGAGGTCATCCAAGACCTGTTGAGCTGGCTGGATGTGGATTTTGATGAAAACAGATATGTGCATCAGCATCCAGAAGGTTTCCAGTTCTGTCTGACTTGTTTCCTGCTAGTTTAGCTGGATTAGAGCTGGGCTTCTACTTCAAGTTCTCCTAATTCAGGCATGCCCAAACTTTGGCCCTCCTGATGTTTTGGACCACAACTCCCAGAATTCCAAGCCTGTATTTCCAATGGCAAAGGACTGTGGGAGCTGTGGTCCAAAACATCTGGAGGGCCGAAGTTTGGACATGCCTGTCCTAATTGAAGAAATGTTTTTCCATAGAAAAGAGATGAATGTTTTTGGTTCTGAATGGCAAAGAGAAAGATGCATGGAAGTTATATGGAAACAAGTCAAGTAGGAGGAAAATTAATAGAAGTGTATAAAATCATGGATGGTGCAGAAAATATAAATTCAGAGAAATTTTATTCCTTCTCCTATCATAGTGGACCCTAGGGTTACCGACTGGAGCTGAATGATATAAAATTTAGGACAGGTAAAAGGAAGTACCTCTTCACACAGCATGTAGTTAAACTATGGAATTCATTGTTACAAGATGTAGTGATGAATTGCCTGCCAGCTTAGATAGCTGATAAGGAGACTGGATAAATTATTGAAAGTAACACCATCAGTGTCTCCTGATTAGGATGGCTATATATCACCTTGTATGCCTTTGAATATCAGTTAAAGATGAAATGAAAGATCCCAGCTGCATTCATGTCCCACTTATAACTCTTCAACAGGAAGCTGGTTGGCACCTGCGTGATGTAAATACTGGACTAGTTGAATCTTAGGTTTTATATCAGTCTTTCTCAACCTATGGGTCCCCAAATGTTCCTAGACAGCAAATCCCAGAAGCCTCCACCACTCACGGTGTTGGAAGGGATTTCTGGGAGTTGCATTCCAGGAACATCTAGGGAACCACAGGTTGAGAACCACTGCTTTATATGCACGACTCTTCTCATATTGTACTGGAAGAAGCTCTAAGAATGTCAATCCACAATTTTTCTATTTTTAGGGTAACTATAGAAATGCATCCAGTTGGAATTCCTCCACTGATAGAAGTGGGTTGGCAGAATTGGGGAGGGCACGTGTTTATTATCTTTCATCCCGGACAGTCTTCTATGGCACCTACTACACTTTTCTAGAGAAGACTTTGAAGAGGTATTAGAGGCTGCATGTTGGTGAGAAAGTAGCTGAAAACAACCTTCCTGCACTTTCTGCTACTACATCTCTTTTGTCAGTGGAAAATTGCCATCTGCCTTCCACCCTAGCCTCCCCCAACTTCACACAGCCACTGTCTGAAATACCATTCTGTTTCCCAGTATCATGTATCTAGCTTTTAATTTTGCATTTTATATTTGTAGAATGTTTAAAAATGCTTCTGCGGTTTTTGTGAGTTTATAAGAAATTTGCGCAAACAGAATATTTGTGTTCTGGTCACTAATGTGTGGTCAAGTTGCTTCTTTTATTTATTTATTTATTTATTTATTTATTTATTTATTTATTTATACCCTATAAATGAATAATTTTCAAAAGTTCACATCATTAGCAGCTCTGCTCAGGTCTTTAAAGCTAAATGCTGTGGTCTCCTTTATTGTCAGTCCATCTCATGGTCACTCTTCCTCGTTTCCTGCTGCCCAACTTTTCCTAGCATCCTTACCTTTCTAGGGAGTTTCCCCTCTCATGTTCACTTAATGGTTAGCATAGTTTTTATAGTCTTGGGATCATGTTCAGATGTCAATTCAAGGTGACATGCATGCTTTGATGCACAATACAACTGGATGAAAGTTACAGGTTTGCTGGAACCAGGGATACTTTGATTCCATCCCATCAAAACTTTGGAATGGTGCGTGGAATTGGGGATATACAAAGGGAATATGTAACTGTTGGGATATGGAAAGAAGCCACATCTAAGGTCTGATGCTGCCCATGATATTCCAGTTTGTACTCTGTCTTTAAGTTTCTAGTGAACATATAATTTGAATGTGGCAAGCTGTAACACATGTCCTAAAATGATCTAGGCCCTCCACTTTCTAAGGGAATTATAAGAATTAGCATTGCATTCCTACCCCCTCCCCGACCCCAATCAGTATTTAATATGCAAGGTTATGTATGAAGTAGAGTGTGTTGGGGAGCCTGAATCTGGTAGATCTGCATTCAGCTGCATGCACCCTACCCTATGTTTGGAGGCTAGATACAACTGCACATCATGGAACAGATTTCTCTTGTATGTTTCTTTGGTATTAATACTGAAGGACCATAAACAAATCTATTTTCTCCTGGATTTTTACCACTTCAATCAACATATTAATATTAGGCTAGTAGCATTCTTCTCTATACTTTAAATAAAATAGTTTTTTTAAAAAAAAGAAGTATCTATTTGTTCCATTTCTACCCATCTTTCCACCCATCTTTAATCTTTCACTTCTGTTTATAGAACTTGGAAGAAAATGTGAAAAAACAAATCAGAGATGAAGTCAGTGCTTGGAAGCTGACCCAGGTAAGGAGAACAACAGATTTCAATTCACTACTTAAATGCCCATTTTGCACAGTCAGAATCTTTCTTTATGTGCTGTATTGAGATTACATTCACGTCGCTCACTAGTTCATAGTGTTATTTTGTGAAGAACCAGAGATGCACAGATGGCACTAAAATAATGAAGGCACATTTTTCCTTGCTCATGTAACAACACGTGATGTGCAGAAAGAGAAGGATAAGAGTTATTATGGGAGATGCACATTGGCCTCCCATTGCCTTTAACATTTTTGCACATATTTTTGTCTATTTGCATGCACCAGAGTGGGGGGGGGAGTATAGAAAAGGGGCATTATTAAGCCCTAGGGAAGCCCTCTATATGTGGGCGCAGTGCCCTCATGCCCTAATTGTTTGTAAGATATAGGGAATTTCTGACTTCATTTCGCAGGTCATTAACCTAGCTAAGTGTTTTCCAGGTCATTAACCCAGCTTGCCACAAAGTTCATAAATGTTACCAGCTTATGAAACAAGTAGTTTGCCTTCTGCTGGATGCAGGAGCCTGGAAACGATGCTTCAAAAACAAACCAAAACAAAAGCCTCAACATAGATATCCCCTAAAGCACAAGCACCTTGCCACATGTCTTTTCACTGTCTTTTTTCTAGCCACTTTTAAAAATACTTGGTTTTTTGGAACTTGGTGTTTTACCCCAAAGTATTACACTATCAGGGCTCAGTCTGAGAACATGTGAAATAATGTGGCGTGTAATTACTAGCTTTTTCGTTCATCAAGTAATCATTCCCAAACTTATGTAACCCCCTATTATGATCAGGACAACCATTTTCTTCATAAAACATGCAGTTAAAGTAGTAGTAGAGAGACTAGCTCCCCCAGTTCCCCCATATTTGGGGTTTTTAGTTCTATAGGCTGATTATATTGCCCTTAAAGGATATGTGTGTGTTTTGTTTTGATTATGATCAGGAGGAGAGTTTCTCTTTCTCATCTGTACTGTTTTCAGATGGTTATTTGTTCTTTCCCCCAGCTTTCTTTTTGGGGTGGGGTGGGGACTTGTTTTAAGGGTTCTGACCCTTCTTTCAGTCCACTGCCTTCAAAGGTATGCCTGGTCAGGATGCAAGTGCCTTCTCTGTGGTTGCTCCCAGGCTGTGGAATTCTCTCACTGGGGAGGGAAAGCTGGCCTTCTCTCTCTTGTCCTTTGAGCAGCTGGTGACAAATTATCCTTTTTTATACAGACTATTAAAAACTGAACTGGTCAGCGAAGAATTTTGATTTTGCGTGCTGCACATTGTTATAAAGTTACGTGTGTTTTAAGGCATTTTAAAGTGTTTTTCATGTGTTTAAAAAGTAGTATTTGTTTATAATAAGTGCAGCATTGAATCATGTTTTAAGCTGACTTACTTTGCAAATAATGTGTGAGCATTCTGAAGACCTTTCCCTGGAAGAAATAAGGTGGTGTAAAAATGAAAATTACTGCAAAGCAATATCATCTGCTTATATAACACCCCATAATGTTTAAAGATCTCACTGGACAATTTACATCTTGATTAAGCAGGCTATACATTTTCCCTCTGAATATTACAAGAATGGAAGGTTGAGCCAACCTCTAGCTGGCTATCTGAGCTCAGGATCAAACTTAGGTCATGAAGAGTCTTCACTGCAGCACTGAAGTTTAACCACTGTACCACAATGCAGTAGCTCAATTAATGAATGAATATTTTCACAGCCTGATTCCTGTTATCTGGGTTGCTTATATTCTGAGCACGAATAAAGATGTAAATTTAAAGGTGAAGTACTCCATGGTAGAGATGGGCACAAAACGACAATTTTTCGTTTCTGTTTTCATTTTTTTCGTGTTACATAACGAAACAACAAATGAATTTTGTCTCTAAAATGAAATGAAACAAACAGAAACACCAGAAATTTTGTCGTCCATTTCGTTTTCGTTACGGCAATACATTGAACTGCTTTAAATGCTTAAAAAAAAATCACAAAAAATTGAAATAAATGGCAACAAAACAGTAATGAAACAAACGAAAATGAAAATGAATTTTTTGCAAAAATTCACGAAAAACGGAAATGAACCAAAACGGACCCCCTAAATGACAAACGACAAACGAAACACCATTTTTTTATTCGTGCCCATCTTTACTCCATGGTCTTAAACCACAGAAGCCAACAATTCAATTTCACTTGAACCATAGAAAGTGAACGAGCTATTCAAAGTTCTTTTGACAGCCTTGCCAATTCCTACTTTTGAGAGGCTGTCCAACTGTGCGTGTGCTGAAACAGTTGGCTCCAAAGTCGGCAGCTTGGCAGTTTGAATCCTGGGTGCCATGGAGCAGAGTGAGCTCCTGCTGTTAACCCCAGCTCCTGCCAACCTAGCAGTTGAAAGGCATGTAAATGCAAGTAGCTACATAGGTACCTCCATAAAGAGTGAGAAGGTAAACAGTGTTCCATGCAGGCATGCTGGCCATATGGCCATGGACTTGCACAACACTAACTTTTTGGCTTGAAAATGGAGATGAGCACCACCCCTAGAGTCGGACACAACTAGCACACATGTGCGGGGAGAACCTTTACCTTTTACCAAGTGCTTAGGTAACAAGTAATCATAACTCAATTTGAGCAGTTCTTGACCTTTTGTATTTCTGTGGACCTCACCATGCCTCAAACTAAAACTCCATCCAGTGATTCTATTTGGGGCTGAAACATCTACTGCATAACTCTACAGTGTTTTGTACTAACAGACATTATTTCTTTATCCCTAAAATCCTAGTGTGTGATATCATACCATCCCTAGGCAATCTCCTCCTGGAGGTTTAAGAAGAATCAGTGGGAGGCTGCCAAGTTTGTCCTTTTTTCAGGAGGGGGGAACTGGAGAGATAACATTCCCTTGCCCATGAACACAGTAGTGAAGTACGGGAAAACATTTAAGTGCAACTGATGGTGAGACCGAAGGCTAGGTGACTACTTAAGTTGACTTAAGTAATCACCTAGGAAATTTCTAGCTAGGTGACTACTTAAAAGTCTTCTTGATGCTACTACCAGCTTTCCGAAACCATGGTTAAGATATCAGGGTAATGAATAAATAAATTAATCATCTAGTATGAGTTCTCCATTTACATCTAGAATATCTGAACATGTAGCACAGCCCCAGACATTACTGGGTGAAGTAAATTGTCTTGATTGGTCTAATCTACGTAGATATTTGGACTGACATTTCCACTTTTCCCTTTGCCAAGTGATATACCACCAATGGGAGCCCAATTAATTGTACTGAATCTCTCTATAGGCCCTTACTTGTTTGATAGTGACGGTACAAGGGGCCACTGAGAAGATTACAAATAAAGATGGAAAAGTGATTTTGTGTTTACCCTGAAAATCAATTAGAGTATTTCACTCAGATGCTCAGAATATCTGAAGTGAAGGTTTGATATTGTTAGTATAGTGATGCTGGTAACATTTTTTGTTGGAGTTTATGGAGGATTGAGTCACAGTATCCATGGTCCCTAATGGGAAAAGAACATGGCATTTTTAATTCATGGATCTCGACAACTGTCGCTCAAACTCTCTTTAATCTCTTCAGACTTCTTCAAAATTCACTGCAGTTTTCCATTTGCACATACTGTAAGCAAGTTACAGTATGGATGCTTCTGTAGCGAATGCTTCATACGCTTTAAGTAGGTAAACAAAAAAATTAAGGCTTGTAATGGAACTGTATCATTATGTACAGAGTAGAGATGGGGATGAATTTAGAATGTTTTTTGACAAATACAAATTGACAAATACAAATTGATGAATTTTAATAATTTTTGATTTGTTAATTTGTTGGGCTATAAAATACCCTCCGAGGCACTTTGAGACAGTAAATTGGAGGGAAGCATCCCCCGAGACCTCCACAACCCCTCCAAGTTTGCTGAAGATTAGGTTTCCCCAACTCATTTGCTAAAGGGCATTTTCCTAGGGTTTGTGGTTGTATAATTCCAATGTCTGAAACCCAATCCTTCACCAATCTTAAAGGGTTGATAGGGATGAAATGGGAGAAGCCTCTCTGAAAGTTTAGTGTATCTAAGTGTCTAGGGGGCACTTTCCTGGGGAGTCTATTAAGGGGTCCATAGCTGAGATGTAAGAACCCCAATCCTTGCCAAAATTTCAGCACTTGTAGAGGAGTGTCAGAGGAAGAAACCCTGAAAAAACCTTTATGTGCTCTGTGTGTGTGTGTGTTTATAGCATTTTAAAGGGAAGACAAATCAATCCACTGATTTGTCACTGGAAATTAATTCATTCATCAATTTGTCAGCCCCAACAGAACACAAATTATGAGTTATCACTATTTTTATCTGTCCTTATCTCTAGTACAGAGCTTTGAAAACTGCCATAAAGGAAAACACACCTTTTTCTCCAATTTGTGTCATGTTTTTGACAGAAGTGGAATTGACTATAACTGGATATCTTCTTGTATTTTTGTATTTGAAGTACCTCAATGTATTTATTTTGGTTATATTATCAACAGAAAAGGCTTAGAGCACTGCAGGCAGATCTAGACAAAAAGAGAAAAGAATATGAAAAATTACAAGAAAAAATTCACCGGAAATTAGCAGAACTTGAACAGCGTGTGGCTGAACAAACTGAACTACTATCAAAAAATAAAGAAAGACAAAAACACCTTATTGAGGTAAATTAAATTTAGAAAATGTTGAAATGCTATCCTGTCATACCTGCATATAATGGACAAATGTTGGCTTGCTTCACTGAAATTAAAGGAGTTATAATTTGGAATGAACCAACATTCTCTTAAAATTCCTTTACAATTAAACTTTTAATAAGATTTTATGAGTTTTGAAATACTGTGATAATGTAAAATTAAAAGTAATCAAAGGACTGTAATTATTGATGGCTGTAATTGCTTTGGTGAAACACACAAAAAACTGATGCAACTAATAGTATTTTCAAACTAGCATGTTAATGACAGTGATTAATGCAGTTAGCCCTGCCCCAAGAAAATTTAGTGGAAAGAATGTGACAAAGACCACATCATTAGTCTTTTAGAGGCTTATGTGGGTGCGGTAGGAATGATATATCTTTGTCTTATCTGTACATTTATTTTGGCTCCTAAACTTGAACAGAAAGTTGATATAAACATTGACAGATTAAAAGGCTGCAGATGTCTAAATATCTAGTTTTATACATTGAGTATGTATCCATATTTTAATTACAGATAGTATTCATCAAGATATACTGTAGAATGGAATTGTTAGTTTTCTAGCAACACACACACACACACACACACACACACGGGGGGGGGGACGACGACCACAGTGCAGTTTTTGAAATGAAACAAAACTCTGTGATCCAAAAATAGGAAATTGTGAATTGTGTTATAGTTGACACGTCTTGGCAATGCTAGCATATATGTCCAGTATATTTGTATAGTGAAAGTTTTGACAACCCATCTGATGAGAAATGCAAATGCTAGCAAACTAATACTATGAGTTGAAGTGTCTTGGAATCATTGTACAGTAGATCACAAGCTAAGTATAAGCCAATAGTGTGATGTGGCTTTAAAAAAGGGTAAATGCTATATTGGGCTGGATTAACAGAAATGTAGCCCCCAAATACTACAAGGTGCTCATCCCTCTCTATTCAGCATTGGTTAGACATATTGAGTATTATGTCCAGTTTTGGGCATCACATTTCAAGGAGTATGCTGACAAACTGGAAGATGTTCACAGGAGGGTAACGAGGATGATTAGGAAGCTGGAAACCAAGTTCTATGATGAAAGGTTGAAAGTACTGGGCACTTTCCCTTCAGTTTCTTTTTCTGAAGGTTAAATGATAGTACTTTTCAAATACTTCGTCATACAGAGGAGGTGCAGGATCTGTTCTCGGGATCAACCCAGAGAATAGAATATGCAACAATGGGCTCAAGTTAAAGGAAGCCAGATTTCACTTGAATATCAGGAAAAATGTCCTAATTGTTAGAGCAGTGTGGCAATAAAACCATTTACTCCAGAGGTGTCCCAACCCTGGAGGCATTCAAGAGAATTTTAGACATCCACCCGCTAGATACCCTATGATTTGTATTCCTATCCTGAGCAGGAAGTTGGATTCAATGGCCAACCCTGAGCAGGAAGTTGGACCTAATGGCTGTTAGCCCTTTTCCAACATCATGATTCTATGCTTCTTTTTTCCTTACTTTCCCTGCCAGTCCACCTACCCACTCTGAACATTTGAGCAGCGACAGTATTGTGGACGCCAAACAACATCTATTTACCCCTTTGGTCAATCATGTAGATTGGCCCTGGAGGGAAAGGGCAAATAATTGGCCAGTGGTGAAAGTGAGAAGAAAGAGATCACATGAAGAGAGTGTGACACATGGAGATCTTCTTGCAGGAGGATCCCAAAAATCTAGCACTGGTATTCTTCCAGGTGACAACACAGTTTGTGCTGGTTGTTCTGGTTAAGCCATACAAATCAGTGAAAGTTCCCTCTGCTTAAAAGTATCTTCTCAACCCTAACAACATGTTTCTGTATAAATTTGACAAAAACATATTACACAAATTAAAATAAATTAAATGCTTCTTGAAAGGAAAATAGATATACACAACTGCTAACTTTTAAAGAAATCCAACGAGCAAGAAATACATTTTAATGGAACTAATTGGTTTTATTAGCAACTCTTTGCCTCTGTTTCTATGTTTTAGGAAATTGCTGATGTGAATCAAAAAATTCGAGAACTTGATGAGAAGGAGAAAAAAATTAAAAAAGAGCTAGATGACCAGAAGAGTTCTTTAGAAAACCTCCTAACTGATCTCAAGGTGAATATATTAATGCTGTTACTAATAGATTAGAGAACAATAGAGAATTTGCTTTGTTTCTGTATTTATGCCCAGTTACCATAGATGTAAATGACATTCTGCATGTGGCCTTTGGATTCTTGCTAGAAACAAGCTCATAAGCTTGGGAACAAGTACAAATCAAAATTAACTCTTGGACTTGAATCATTGAGAAGTTCCCTATTCATTGTGTGCTTTATTATCTCAGAGTCCTTTGCATGGTGGGAAGAATGATAATAAATATAAGGAAATGCAAAGGTTGGACTAAAACAAAAACAGCCTGCTGATTACACCTTTGCACAGCAGATGGCATCTTTTTGTAAATTATGGTGCATGTTTGCTGTAGCAGTGATCAAGTTGCCTCTTTTAGCAAAGGAATTATTTTGGCTTCTACTACTGAACATTACATTTGTATTATCATAGTTACAAATATCTTCTTTACATTATTATTACATGACATTGGTATTTATAGTGAACACTTGTAAGACATTAAAAGTTGTAGTTAAATGGGTAAGTCAGCAGCTTTTCCTCTAAATGAAGCCGTTTTAATCTTATCTTTTATCCACAATCCTGACTTAATTCTTCTCAAGCATACCTGCCAAGTTTTACGATTGAGATCTTTCCATGGGACCCTGCTGAAAGATCTAACATGGAGACAGTGCTGGAGTCACAAATTTTGTCATGGATGCAAAAGCCCACATTGTTATTCTGCTTTCTCTGATTGTGGACTCCAAGCAATTTCTGTCCAAGGAGGGACAATTCTATGTACCTAGTAATCAACCTAAGAAAATGTGCAAAGATATAGTGGAGTGAATAAAAGCATGCGATAATTGGGGCAGTTTAGGCTTTTACTCTAGAAAGCAGTACTCTTGATTGAGCCTGAAAAGGAATCAGCATAAGCTTTAAATTAGGAATCTGTTGAAACTCTAGGAAGAAGAATCAACTTTATTATTAATCGTAACATAATTATGCAGTTCTAATAATGACAGAATTGCTTGAAATGAGTTCACAAAATGTGTTTCAACTGAGAAATGAATGATTAAGAAAAGAGTGGTCCTGCAGACCTACAGCTCTCTATACATACACAGAAGTGTGACTGCATGTGTAAAACTCTACACATTGAGTTTCATGGAGCTTACTCCTAAGTGAATACTTAGCTTACTCCTAACTGAATAAAGGATGGATTGCAGCCCAAGAGACAGAGTGATTTTGAAACTCTTGCCATTGTCCCCCCAGTCCACCTGTCTATTCTACACACACACACACACACCTTAACTTTTACCACTAAAATTTAAAATAACAGCAAAAATTGAGCATGAAAAATAGGTTTTATAAAGTTGAAACAAACAGTGTCTCGTGTGAAAGGGGCAGCCAGAACTATTCCTTTAAACCAGTTTACAGAAGGTATTCTAGAAGTCAGAACACTATTATTTTAACCCTTCATGAGTAGTGTTGCTCTGCTGTGAGAGGCTGGACATTAGCTCAATTTGTTTCAGTGGATACCCAGTCTTTCCACATAAATAAAGTCATGTGAAGTTGAAGGAAAAACAAGGCCAGGACTATTTTTCAGAGGTGGGGAGGAGTCCTTTTTAATAGCCAAATCACACTCCCTCTGACATCTGCTCTAAGTAGTACAGGGGAATGGGAGAATGTTGACTAGCTCAACCACTGAGACATTATCCAGGCTTGACAGACCAGGCAGCAAGTGGGGGAGGGAAAAAGATAAAGGGCAAGTAATACCGCTTTAGACTACATTTCAAAAGTCACAACAACTGAAATAAAAATAAAAAACTAAAAAAAACTAAGACTAAAATTATAGGCAGAGCTGAAGCAGGGGAACAGCTGGTTATACCCTTCACTCTAAATGACCTTTAAGACTGATTTTGCTACTTCATTCTGAAACCTTAGTTTGGGACCTGAACCCAAATATAGGTTCAGGAGCATATCTAGGGGGGCAAAAGGGTACATCTGCCCCGGCTGCAGCAATCTGGGGGCGCCTGGAGGGGAAGGAGGAGGAGGAAACCCTGCGCCCTCCCGCCAGCAATCCTCAGACTTGGTGATGGGATCCACTCCATTGCAGCCTCCTCCTCCTCCTCCTCCTCCTCCTCCCTCCGTGCACCAGGTGAGCAGTGAAACAAGCAGGCAGGCAGGTAGGCGTGTGAGCATGGTGGCTGCAGCACCCTCCTCCTCCTCCAACTCTTCCTCACCTTGCTCTGGACCACCACGGGAGAGGTAAGGCTTACAAACGCCCACCCGCGTGCCAACCCCACACCTGCAGGATCGCCCCCTCTCGCTGAAGAGATGCGATGGGGTTGCAAAAGCAACTTTGTCCCCAGGCGCAACCAAACCTTGCTATTCCATTGTATAGGTTGCACTGGTATAGGTTGCAAGTCCAACAGAACTACACAGACACATTACTGCACTGCCAAGGAAGAGTTTTGAGAGGATTTCAAGCTCCTTACGCTGGGTTTTGTGAGAAAACTGGGAACTCAAGTGTGAAATGTAGATCATTACTCTTCTCATGTGCTTGTGTAACTTCTTGCAATGTAGTCCACACTGAATAAATCAGACATGGTGTTTTTGTTTATTATCAGTCTCACTAATGGTTAAGGCTAAATTTTAGCCTCTGACTATCCTAATTAACTGGTAAACATCCTAGTCCTCACAATTTTCCCTTGAATTAGAGATGCAGGTTTGTGCACATTGCAGGACTAGTCTTCCTGCATGTTGCTATGCTCTTATATGGGCTTGAGGGCCAGGCCACCCAACAGATGGCACTATCAGCTTTGAGATTGTCAGTTTGGGAAGGAGAGGGAAACCTAAATCCAAGCTGTCTTTCCCTTTCTCCACTGCCTGACTGATGGAAAATTGGAAAAGAGGCCTGGGCATATTTTTTTCTCACTCATCTCTGAGTACATTATTGATGCTGTGACTACTGTCAGTACTGATAATCTGTTTGGTAGTGTTCATATAGCTGCCAGACTAGTTCGAAAGCTGAATTTGGGTACCATTTACGAATATGTGGTTTCTCATTCATAAGTTTATTATGAGTTCATAATGAAACCAGGTTGGAATTAGGCAAATTAGTTTTTCACGTGTGATAATTCATTAGCTTTTCTGCATTAATGTGCATTTTTAAAAATAATGACCATTAAATACATACTTGCAAAAACGTTCGCACATTCTAGCCTTTAATTTTTATACCAGGCTGCTAAGAAGTTAGTCGTCTGCAGTTTCTTGCTAATGACAAAAACTGAAATCTTCTTTCCCAGTAGCTATCATGGACATGCAGGTGGCTAACATCTTAACAGGCTAGTAACAGAAGATGCAGATTAAAAGATGCAGAGGAGAAGCAGAATAATTCATTTTCCCTTTAACATAATACTGAACTTGAGAAGTGGGGGGTATTTCCTTCATGAGGGCTGGCAGAAGAACATAAAATACACCTCGCCTTTGCTACCCCATGCATTTGCCTTCATGGAATTTCAGATTCTCTGTGCATCCCACAGATGGATTTTGCAGCTGTACAGAACCCTGCTTTGGAAATTGCTATAGCTAAGAGCTAGAGAGGGTCACTCTTCTTTCTTTTTTTTTTTGAGACCATAAAACATTTTTATTAGAAAGTTTTGGTATACAGAAGAAAAATAAGTTCAAAACGTTAACAATATTGAATCAATCTATCACTAAGGTTAGGCTTCCCTCTGTTCTTCGCGCGGTTTTAACGTTATTCATCTCCTAGCCTTCCTTACTAACGAACCCCTTTTATATACTCATAAAAAAGAGATTCTAGAAATAAGTAGTAATCCTTCGAGTTCTACCCTAATCCGGTAAGAGTCTTTAATTCCTTACAATAAGTCTCCATGTAGTTCTTAAATTTTTGCCTGTCTTTTTGGAACCTCTGGTTGTCTTGATCCCTCAGTCTGCACGTCAGTCTGGCCATCTCTGCAAAGTCCAATAGTTTCGCCCTCCATTCATCCAAAGACGGCATATACGTTGTCTTCCAGTTCTGCGCTAGGAGCATTCGTGCCGCTGCTGTTGCATATAAAAATAGGGTCCTATCTGCTCCTTTAATTTCATTGTCCACCAACCCTAACAGAAAAAGTTCAGATTGTTTTGGGAATGTACACTTTAACATCTTTTTGAGTTCATCATATATCAGTGCCCAATACTCTTTCACTTTCCCACAGGTCCACCACATATGGTAAAAGTCACCTTGTTTCTCTTTACATTTCCAACAATAATCATCTTTCATCCTATACATCTTTGCTAATTTCGTTGGAGTAATATACCATCTATACATCATTTTCAACAGATTTTCTTTTATCAAAGTACATGCGGTAAACTTCATGTTCTTTTTCCACAATCTTTCCCACACATCTAACTCAATATTGTGACCCAGATCCATAGCCCATTTTATCATACATTCTTTAACTTGTTCATCTTTTAGGTTCAACTCCAACAAGAAAATTATATAATCTAGTCAACAATTTCTTTTTTGGGCCCATGATTATGGTTTGAAACTTAGATTCCTTCTCTCCAAACCCAGACATCCTTCTGTCCTTCTGAAAAATGTCATGTAACTGATGGTACTGGAACCAACCTGTTAACTTCTCTTTTAGCAGTTCATAAGATTTCAGTCTAGGACCTTTTTCTGAGAAAAATAACACATCCCCATAAGTGATCCCCACTCCTTCTGTATCTTTTCTCTTGATCGCTGATGCTTCAATCGGGGATAACCACCTCGGGGTGTGTCTCTCTAATAAAGGTTTCAACCGTTCCCAGACCTGAAGTAGTGACTTTCTAATTACATGATTCATAAAACTTTTATGTACTTTCACCTCAGGTCTGGCATGGCGAATCCTCCCCTTTCCTTGGCATCTGTTAATAATTTAAACCTTATTCTAGGTCTTTTACCTTGCCAGACAAATTTAGACAATGTCTTCTGCCATTCCTTAAAATGACCTATCCCTTTGATTATTGGGATCATTTGAAATAAGAATAACAACCTTGGTAACACGTTCATCTTTATCACCGAAATTCTTCCCATCAATGACAGATTCAATCTATTCCATGTTTCCAAATCTCTCTTAATCGAATTCCAAACCATAGTATAGTTATCCTCAAAGAGATTCAAGTTCATAAGAGATAAATTAATTCCCAAATATTTAACTTTTTTCACAACTGAGAGAGCAGACAGTTTTTCAAATTCTTCACAATCTTTCTTAGTTACATTTTTCAATAAGACCTTTGTCTTATTCTTATTCAGTTCAAAGCCGGCTAAATTACCAAATTCTTCGATTACCTTCATCACCTCAATAATACTTTCTTTAGGATTCTCTAATGTCAAAACCAAGTCATCAGCAAATGCTTTTAGTTTATATTCCTTATTCCCCACACTTATACCTTTAATTGTCCCCATATCTCTCAGTTTAACTAACAATACTTCCAGTACAGTAATAAATAACAATGGAGACAGTGGACACCCTTGTCTTGTACCTTTCCCAATCGGGAAACTTTCTGTTATCACATTATTAACCAATAAACTTGCTTTCGGTTCCTTATATATTGCATTAACACCATTCCAAAACTTTGTTCCCACTCCCATATATTCCAAATTCTTCTTCATGAATTGCCAAGAAACATTATCAAAGGTTTTTTCAGCATCAATAAATATCAAAGCAGCTTGTTTCTCCTTCCTGACTTCTAGATATTCTATTATATCAATTATATTTCTCATATTGTCTTTCACCTGTCTGCCAGGAAGAAACCCCGCTTGATCTTTATGTAGCAATTCATTTAGAACCCTTTTTAATCTATTGGCCAAAACATCGGCAAATAATTTATAATCTCCATTCAAAAGGGAAATGGGCCTATAGTTTTTGACATCTGTCACATCCGAATTCTCCTTTGGGATCAGTGTTATATACGCCTCCTTCCAGGTATTAGGTATAACTCCTTTTTCTAGAACTTCATTCATCACCTCCACCATTATTGGTAACATTTCTTCTGACAATTTTTTATAATATTTTGCAGTCAGGCCATCTGGACCCGCTGATTTTCCAGATTTTGCCCTCTCTATTGCACTTTGTACTTCATGTGGGGTAATTTTCTCACTCAATATCGACAATTGGCTTGTTGAATTTTTTTTCAATCCATTCTCTCTTAAATATCTATCAATCTGTTCCGGATCCTCTTTTTTCTTCATATATAAGTCTCTGTAAAAATTCCGAAACACCTTTACAATTTCTCTTGGATCTTCCACTAATTTCTTATCTACTACTAATTTGTTCACAACCTTTTGTTTTTGCTTCCATTTAAGCTGCCAAGCCAACAGTTTCCCTACTTTGTTTGCCGATTCAAAGTTTCTTTGTCTCATCATCTTAACCTTCCACTCAGTTTCTTGATTGATAACCATTGACAACTGGGTTTGGAGCATCTTTAATTTTTGAGTCCATTTCTGTTCCTTTGGCTTTTCCACCAATTTCTTCTCTGTCTCCACCATTTCTTTTAAGATCTCATATTTCTTTTTTTCTTTCTGTTTCTTCTGATACGAATTTCTCTGAATAAAGAGACCTCGCATAACAGCTTTGCTCACATCCCACACAGAATTTGTTGGTGTTTCTCTTCTCCAATTATTTTCCAAATAATCTCTAAAAGTTTCTTTCGCTATTTGCAAAGTCTCTGTCTCATCCAATAAACTTTCATTCAATCTCCAGCGGTATAATCCTTGCAATTTTGTTTTAACTTCCATCACAATTGCATTATGATCTGAGATCGTTTTAGGTAAAATTTCCACTTTCGTCACTCTATGTGAAATATCGTTAGGAACAAATATGTAATCGATTCTTCCCCAACTCCGATTTGGTTCAGAAAAAAAGGTAAACTGTTTCTCCATTGGGTGTCTCAATCTCCAAATGTCAGTCCATCCAAAATTTTCAACTAAGTCAAAAAAAGATTTTGGTAATTTCCCTTCTGAGCCTTTCTTTTTCTGGGATCTATCCAGATCCGGCATCATTACTCCATTACAGTCTCCCATCAAAAAGAGTTTTTCGTCCATATAATCTAGCAGTCTTTGTTCTAAATCTCTGTAAAATTCTGATTTCCTTTCATTTGGCGCATAAATTCCTACGATGAAAATTTTTTCAGATTGCCAAGTAATTTGCACCATCAAAAATCTTCCCTCTTCATCTTTCATTATCAACTTAGGTTCTAATTTATGTTTTGCATATATCACGACTCCTCTTTTCTTCAGTTTATCAGACGATACAAATTCTTATCCCAAAATTTTGTTTTTTAGAATCTTCATGTGTTTCATTGCAACATGTGTTTCTTGCAGACAAATCAGGTCTAAGTTTTCTTTCGTCAGTAAATGCGTAATCCTGTTTCTCTTGGTCTTTTCATTCAGACCATTAACATTCCATGTTAATACTCTCAACACCATTGCAGATTTCAAATTAAATATATTTTTATCAGTCTCTATTCAAATATTGGCCATAGCTAAGTCAGCTTTGCCTTCCTCCTCATCAGAGAGTTCTGACTCCTCTTCTTCTTCCTCTTCTTCTTCTTCACCCTCACCTCTTCTTAAACCTTGGTCCTCCTTCTCCTCAGGTAATCTATCCCCCTCTTTCAATGGTTTCCTGTACCTAAGCTCTTCTCCATATTTTCTCAGAAATTTGCCTATCTCCGACTCAGATGTTACTTTAAACCTCTTCATTTTGTAAATAAAGGATAGGCCTTCCGGAAACTCCCAGCGAAATCTCAGACCATTTCTTCTCAATGTTTCTACCAGAGGTTTATAACTTCCTCTTCTTCTCAAAAAATAAAGAGGGATCTCCTTATATATCAGGATCTGTTGTCCTTCAATCACAAATCTGTTGTCGTAACTATGTTTCAGAATTCTCTCTCTCACGTCCATAGATGTCATTGACACAATAACATCACCTGGTGTCTTCTTCGCTCTCAACTTCTTTGGTCTAACTGCTATCCTAAACACTTGGGAGATTGCACCAGCTACTTCTTCTTCTTGCCACCCAAGCCACTTCGCAAGTTCAGTTATTACTTTGGCCTTAATATCTTCTCCTTCCTCCCATGGTATCAGGCGAAAACGAAGATTCTGTTGCCGTTGCCTCATTTCAAGAAAAGCAAGCTCCTCAGCCAATTTCATTTGTGTAGTCTTTACTTCTGTCACTCCTATTCTATTCCTCTCTGGGCGCTTTTACACGACCCCTAAGATCCGCTGGCCATTTAAATGCGGACCAGCGATCTTAGGGGCTTGTCGCTCTTCCTCTGTTCCCACCTCCTCCTGCTGCGGCGGCGAGAATTTTGGCTGCGCGGACGTGCGACAATTAGCCCCAGCCGGTTCCCTCCCCGATTTTATGGGCTTACCTTTCTCCTGGGGAGGGCTCACGGCTCCGTCCCTGCAGCCGAGGATCGGACCGGTCTCGCGAGGCCGGCGGCTGCGGTGGCGAATCCCCTGCGTGCAGCGGCTGAGGCGCCCGGCCTCTCTGCGCTGCGCCGGTCTGTCCTTCATTTGACAGGCCGCCTGCCAGCTGTTCGCAGCGATCGGAGCCCTGATAAGGCTCAGGCAACCGGCGTTTGCACTTCTGCGCTGGCCTGCTTCTCTTTTGACAGCCTGCTTTACAGCTGGGCTGTCTGATCGGAGCCTTGATAAGGGCTCCAGCAGCGTGAGCAGCAGCGGCGGCGGCAGCAACAGCGCGGGGACGCGCCATCATCACGGCCCGGGCTTCGGCCGGGCTGCCTGTTTTCTCTTGGGGCTGGGGTTGGGGGTGGGTTAGGGGGTGGGTTAGTTAGGGACCCGGCAAGCCGGCTTTGTTCGTGGGGGGAGGGAGGTTCTAGATAGGGTGTAGGTTACAGTCCTGGGAGGAGGCGGGTTCCGGCGGGTGGTTACCGTGTGCTCCGCCGCCAGCAGTGGCAGGCGCTCCGACCAACTATGGCCTTTACCGGCGGGCGGAGGAGCAGCAGCGGCGGCGGCTGGGGCGACCCCGGCTACAACAGGGCGGCTGCAGCCGAGGCTCTGCTGGGCTGGAGGCCAGGAGCACCAGGCCCGGCGGGGAGGAGGAGGAGGAAGAAGAAGAGGCGCGCGCCCCAGCCGCAGCAGCAGCAGCAGCAGCAGCAGGATCGGGGCCGAGGTGCCAGATTAAATCCGGACCTCGGCTGAAATTCACCCTCCTCCAGCAGGTACAAGAAAACTGCTGTTTGGTCGCGCTTTGTGGGCAGGGTCGCACTTAAATGTCTGCAAAGTCCGGAGCTGGTGGGAAAACATTTTTAAGGTCCGGACCTTGCAGTCATTTGCGGCGGACCTTAGGGGTCGTGTGAAAAGGCCCTCTGTTTCTTCTCTGCATTGTTTAACCTCTGTCTGCACTTTCTTCACTGTAACTTCTATACTCTTTGTTTTCACCGTTAAATCCTTCACTTGAGTTGATAGTTCTCCAACTGCCTCTTTAATTTGTTTCTGCATATCTTCCTTTAGTTCTGATAACTTCTTGTCCATACTTTCTTCGCTTTTTTCAAATTCTCTCCTTATGTGTATCATTAATCCTTCCCATTCTTTGCCCTCCTCTTGTCTGGAGTCTCTTCTCTGTGTTAAGGGTGTCACCTTCTTCTTCTCTGCCATCTCAGTTTTAATTAACTTCTATTCCAATGGAGCACAATTTAATCACAAATTTAATCACAGATTGAAATTGATTCAAATTGATTCAATCAATCAATAATAATAAACTTCAACCAGTCAAATTAACCAGTTAATACTCCAATAATTAATAATCACCTATTTACCATCAATGATATTCAATTTACTTATTCAAACTTCCTTTTGTCCTTTCTGACTTTAAATTACCCACATATCAAATTAATAACAATTTATCAAATTTTGTGAATTTTTCTATATAATCAAGCACTCTCCCACCCCAAACAGCGTTCAAATTGAATTTTAAATGCAATAATTTTCCACATCCACTAGATGGCGCTCCAACATAAGAAATGAATTTCTTAACCAGTTTCAGATGCAATAATTTTTAAAATCCACCTGATGGCACTCCAACCTAAGAAATGAACTTTCCAGTCGCCTTCACAGCTGCAGCATAGTCCTGTTTTGGCTACAGTGCGACCTTCCAGCCGCAGAGAGCCTCAGAAAACAACAGATAATGACTTAGTTTCAATTCCGCTGCAGCCAAATGCACAAGGAGAGACCCACAAAAACCCTTAATAATTAAAAATTAAAGGAAAAAATTAAGGGAACGTCTTCAGCTTCTTCTAAAAGCTTAATCCACACAGCTCTCAGATAGGAGAAAATGAAGTTCCCTGCTCACGAAAGCCTCAGAAGGGAGAGTTCTTACAAATTCAAAATCCAGATAGCAATAACTCCAAAGTTGCTCACAAAAACACCCCCAAAAATAGAAAACAAAGCACTGAAAAATCCAAAGTAATGAAGGTAGCTCCCCCTCAAACAAAAAGAGGGGGGGTAACTCCAAACACCAGCTCTAGTAAGGTCTTTTGAAATGTAAAACCAAGCAGACTCTCCTCCTTGTCTGTCCCCCAGATTCTTCTTAAATATTCAATCCTTTCACAAAAAGAAAAGGGGGGGAGTTACTCCAAAAGTCAATTCTCCAAGGTCTTTGGAAGTGTAAAATCAAATAATACAGGCTCTCCTCCTTAGGGGGGGAATAACTCCAAGCGCCAATGTCCTTTGAAATGTATTCAAAAAAGGAGCTGCCCCCCTTATCCACCCCCCCCGCGTTCTTCTTTATTCACTCAGTCCTTTCACAAAAAGAGGGGGGTGACTCCAAACACCAGTTCTGAGTTGCAGACTTCGGTCAAGACTCCCCAAGTCCCATATTTCTTTCCACTTCAATATAAATAATAATAGTTCAAACTCACTTCGCAAATGAAGGGATATCTCTCCACCTCACCGCACGGCTCCAATTTGTATCACGAAGGAGAGTTATGGCTTAATTCCCACCACGCTCCAGACAGATTCCGATGTAAACAAACCAACTCACGTTTCTTCGGGTATAGTCCTTATCTTCAAGTTAACCGTTTAACAGCCTCTGTTGATTCTTCCTCCGATAGAAACAGTTTTATAGAGTTCGTGGAGGCTAATGGCTTCCTGCTAAGACTGCGAGACTTCGCGAACACAGGGGTAGCGATCGCAAGAGCGCCCGCGGCTCAATCCTTCTCCCCAACCCCTCCGGATCGGGGCGAAAGGAGAACCGCAAGGGACGCAGCTGCTACCCAACCCCTCAGGGCACCCCCCTGAGGTTCTTAGAGTCCGCAGAGCCTTTGCGCGACTCTTTAAACCCCCCGTGCGCTCTGGGGATCCCACGGAGGAATTCCCCTAGCGTCTTATGCAGTCGGCCATTAAACCGGAAGCCCGGGTCACTCTTCTTTCTTAATCTCCTTGCTCAAGTATAGTACTGCTTAGTTCTACTTTGCCCACAATGGCAGTAGCATACACAGTGGGTGCTACCACATGGCTGAATAATCAGAAATAAAAAGGGGACATTTTGTTCCCTGCTTCTAGTCATGTGACTTTTATTCTGTGTTCTCTGTCCACACTTTTGCATCATGTTCCGAAACATATAAACTGGATTTAGTGTCAGCATGTATAGGGCAACAATAAATCTTCCACAGTCAAGGGATAGTCATCTTTCATAAGAGCTGTCTTCTTGTGCTTGACTCTAGACTACATAACTCATCTAGTCCATTGTCAAGGGGAACTATCACTAGTAAGTCCAGAAGATGGGTTACCTAGTCCACAGTCAAGGGAGAATCAACCTTCGTAAGCCCAGAAAGAAGGGTTACCTAGTCCACAGTCAAGGACAAGCAAAACCTCATAAGCATAGCAAAATGGGTTACCTAGTCTACAGTCAAGGGAGATCTATCCCTCATGAGCACAGCAAGATGAGTTGCATAGTCCACAATAAAGAGAGAGCCAGTGTTTGTATGCCCAGCAAGTCCACAGTTAAGGAAAAGCAAAACCTCATAAGCACAGTATCAAGCCCCGCACACAGAGCACACACACAAACAGGGTTCAGTTCTTTGCCAAGATCTTTAGTGGAAAGCCAGGCAAGTTCAAGTCTGTTGCTAACAATCAAGTGCCAGATAAATAACAGAATCCAACTCCCAGCAATTAACAGTCCAAGTCAAAACCAGAGTATCTCACAGAAACCAGACACCAAACCCAAGGGAACAGATCAAGCCGTGGTCCAGGAAGCCAGTCTGAAATCAGGAAACAAAGCCAAGGTCACAGACAGGAACATGGTTGCAAGTTCAAATGACTTGTTGCTCCCATAGAGAGCAAAAGGTGAGCTTACTAGCTTTATCCCAAAACAGGGAACACACCCTTACTTCTGGAAAGGCTCCTGCTAGTACTCAGGGCTTCCCGACTAATTCCCCATCTAGCATCAAAGATCCTTTCCCTAGCTCTCCTGGTAGCACCTCTTTGCAGAATCCTGCTCATAGCCCTTCTAGGGGGAGAAGATATGTTTTCAGCTGAGTCATCAGACCCAGTTGCAAGACTTGAGCTGCAAGGCTCCTCCAGCAGCGCTTCACCATTTAACCCATCAGAGTCAGGTTCTGTGACAAGCAGGGTCCTGGCACAGAGCAAGATGGGTTACCTAGTCCACAGTCAATGTTTACTGTTCATATTTCCAATGTTTACATTTCCACACTCAAGTGTTAGCTAGCAAGGTTCATGGAAATAAATGTCTTTGGAAGACAATTTTATTTTACCATTGACCTTGCTTTCCCTGTGATGACTTTGATGGGCACTGTTTTGCTGAGACTTTTAGCTTTTCCAACCCCATTCCCTTAAGTTCAATGTACATTTCCAATTTTTATACTTCCTTTAATTAATTTAGCACTCAATACATACAAAATTTCAAACCTTGACATGGTTGTGGCACCATCTCAGTTAATTAAGCACCCAACTGAGTCATTAACAATCTTGGAATGTCTCTCCTTGACACTGATATTCCAAATAGATTTTACAACAAATTTAGCCGTTGAGTTATGTGTTCTAATCGGAGACTCAGACTTACTTCCAGTGGAACTAGAACACAGCTCCTTGGCCTGGCCTTGGTTTTTATACCTCTGGTGTTCTCCACGTGGTGCCTTCTGCATGGTATCATTTTGTTAGTATTAAGCTCCTTTGGACTCAGCAGGTTTCATGAATCATTTTAGCAACTTGCTTTCTCCCAGAGGTTTGTGAAATGGTTCATTAAAACCATATCTTTGGCTATTCAGGTGGCAAAGTTTCTGTCTTCTGATCATCTACAAAACAACTCCATTTGAGTCATGGTAATGTTTCTAGGTATTTGGATATATCCTCCATCAAAATACTTATTCCTGAATTCATATAAATGTTCTCTTTCAACTGAGAATAACCATTCAGCATTCAGAAAAGCATAAAATCCAAGTTATCTTCATACATTAGTGTTGAAGATGCTGATCAAGTTGATTCACATTGCAATTCACCAAAATCAGATTCCTGCTTCTGTATGTTCATCATCGTAACGAAGTTCTGCCAAATGGCTATCATTTTATATCTATTACAAAAGCTTCTTACCATATCATTGTTTGCTATCATAAAAACTAATTGAGCTCATGAAATTTTGTATAACTACCATTAATATCACTTTGACACAAAGTTTTTTTTTCTTGGACAAAGATGGAAATATAACGAACCTATAATAATCTCCTTCTGTGTTGCTAGCCATGGCTTACTTTATGCTTATCAACAACATAGCCTTTAAATAACATATAGATCATCCCAATCCCTACAAAAGTGGTTGGTATTATTATGCCCATGGTGCAGTTGAAAAAACATCACAAACATTTATGAAATCAGATTATCAATGTGCAGAGTTATGTTCTGCCTATATGAGAGTGTAACTGCAAAGAGCACATGTTAATGAAAAACAGTTTTTGAGTACTGTGATATGAATGCTTAACAAACATTTTTTAAATTCTTCTAGGTAGTTGGTTGTCTATCAAATACCTTTGGGAGTAGTAACTTTGATGTATCAGTTTGTGTCTATACAGAAATGACATTCTGGTTGTACTAAATGTTTCAACTGCACTTCTAAAAACAGTGCTGTTTGTTGAGTACACAATTTCATGCATCATTGCATGTAATTGTGTACTTAAAACACAATATCAGGATGTCTTGTCTTGCAAACTTCACAAGTATATATAATTTTTTTAATTTTCAGAACAAATATTTAGATATTCTGGGCCAGCTTACTAAAGTCAATGAAGATATTGCAAAATTTCAAAATGAAATTGCTAAACTGAATGCCTTAAGCAAAGGAAAGCAAAGGCAGGTGGATGCCACAGAGAAATCTATAGCAGCTTTGAGGTAAGAGCCTTCTTTTCTATAAACAACAGGTGGTATCCAATTTGGTCTCTCTCTGCTGATGGAATGTTTCTGTCAATGGCACACAGGGAGGCATAATTTCCAACAATTCTTCTTCTCCACTTCCGTCCCTTGTGTCACCTTACATGCTGTTCCAAAAGGTCCCTCACCCCTTTGGAGCAGATTGTGTGTGGTTCACAGTTCCTTATTTTATTGATGGATGCCTTGTCTAAGGAAAAGGACAATTAGAGGCTACCCAAAGAACACTTGGTGTATGTCTTCACAGTATTACCTGAAGATAATAGAACTCAATATTTATTGATAAATAAGAAATGTTTTGCTTTGCTTTTAGAGTGTTTGAAGAAAATCTTCCTGATTAATTATCTGTCTTGCTAATGTTATTTTAGGCATATAATTGTTTACCCAAACCTAATAAAATTCATAGTCAGTTGCATCTTTAATTAGTGGATGATTATTCATTTTGTTTGTTCCTTTGGAAAAAGACGTGAATATTTTTTTAAAACTTTCCATTGGGCTGCTAAGTTTTGAAAAGAAAACACAATGAGAGGTATTGAGCTGAAGATACCAAGTTGGCTTGGAAGTCTTCCATGATATACATTCTAAGAGTTTTGATTTTTAGGAATGATCGATAAGCAAGCTGTACAGGATGAAAGGGGTGGTGGGGTGGGCATCTTTGTGCTAAAGAGCATAGGAATAAACTGAGAGGAAATTACGCTTGTGGAAAGATTGTTCTCACCCACATTCACGTTAAGTGTAGTTCCCTTGCCTACTCTCTCACAAATTGCCCCAATGGGGATTGGGTGGAAATAGACCATGAACATGCAGTAAAGCAGCTAGTCAAAGAAGCCTAAGGGCCAAAGAAAATGTACATGCCAGAGACATCTGAAAGGTGTTTCTCTGCTAATGCCTGAAAACCCAAGTAAAGATAGGAGAGGTAAAGTGCAATGTTCTAAGGGAGAACATATAGTGAATATGATGGATACCTGATAGAATGGGGAGAATCAGGCTGTCTTTTGTATATGCAGTTTTGCTGTGGCAGTGAATAGCGAAACTTCTTTTTCCAGGTAAGAACCTGGGAAGTAGGACTACAGCCTTCATATGCTTCATTGTGGTCTCTGTGTACACAGTGAACAAATAGATGTTTTCTTAGTGGCCTTTAATGGCCCATTACACTACCATTCCTTGACTACATCCTTGTGTGCATCACTACCAACCATGCCTATACATTTGCAAATAAATAGATACAACTGCAGCATGGTAAAACTCAGTACTCTGATGAGGAAATTCATTAAGTTAATGTTTTCTTGAACTTCCTACCACTTGAATAAATGTGGAATAATTATTTTCAAAGATAATGATTTGAAAAGGGGGGTTTAGAAACTTATGTAGTGGTCCTAAATAACCTTTGAGGGAGCAAGTCCTATTGAGTTTAGTGGAAGTAACTTCTAAGTAAATGTGCTTAGGGCTGTACAGTGTACATGCTAGAAAGGTACCATATCCTGCTTGCAACCCTCTGACTGTACTCTCCAATGTATGTTGTGCCTTCCTCCCACTTTCTTTCCCTCTTTTTAAAATGGTCCTTCTGCACCCTTATATTCTTTTGGAATAGCCTTCAGGATGAAGCCTTTTTTGAGATTTCACACCATGAAATTGTGTTTCACATTGATCAGTTTGATTATACATAGAGTAAAGTGGCACATAATACAAATGTCATTTTGAAAGGGGATGAAGGGGCAGAAAAGAATCAACACGAGCCACTTGAAGGGGGGAAATCCCAGTAGCACTTCAAATGGATAAGAGAGAAATAAATTCTGAAATGAATTCTTGCAGTACATTTTCTTGATTGGACGGAGTAGAATTCCATGTTCATGCTTCTGTCTCTGTTGTTGTGATGTCATCCCTTTCACACACTGAGTTTTCAAAGACACAACTGGGTTTATTTTGACATCCCACTGCTGTGCCACCAAATTGTGACGACACCTCCCTTTTACACATGTAATTGTATTGGAAATGGTAATGCTGCCACCTTTTATTCACTTGATAATGCTGCCACCTTTTTAAAATTGTCGTCTTAGAGACTGGGACAGACTCAGATGTAAAATATAAAAATAATAATGAAGTTTATTGAGAAAATAAATAAATATAACAATGACTGAAGATGGTATATGTTGCCTTCAACATAGAATAGATTTAATCAACTCTTCAAGCCTCCCTGTCTTTAATAATTAGTAAACAGTAAACCCCTCACTGCCTGACAGAACTCTAACAGAGCAGTGCTCTCTCCCAGCACTCACTCTCAAAACCTTCAACTTAACTTAACTGACTTAAATTAACTGAACTGCCTCAACTGACTAGGCCCCACCCTTTTTATATCATACCATTCCCCGCCCTCCTGCTGGGATTGGCTGATGATTTGTATATTCATTACTCCTGTTTCCAGGGTGTTGTCACAGTTGTCCACACATCTTATCAATCAGGCTCTTATGCATAATAGCTGATTCCACAAAAATGTTGTTTTATTTGAAGCTTCTGTAATACATTTTGTTCCTTTCGCTAAACCCCTTCCAATGTTTTATGAGTTGCACAGAGGATAGTTCTTTGAAAATATTGTTCAAGCACCTTATAATGTATCAACAGTAAGCTTGACATCAAGCAAATGCACCATTTTAAAATATATTTTGCATTTCTCCCATTCCAAAGTAGGCATGCTTCGAATCCTGAATATCCTGGGTTATTCTTGATAGCTCCAGTTAAAAGACCTTAGACAGCAGGGTTGGAAAAAGGGCCTAAGATTTAGGAAACAACAAGAGCCAGAGTAGGCGGCATTTTATTCCATTTGATTCAGTTTAAAGCCACTTCATGGCCTATGTTTCTTCTGTGTACGAGTTATTGAACATTTGCCCTTCAGCAGCATCCCCTGCCCAACCCCAAAGTGCTTATCAAACTCCCCTGAGATTCAAAATTGGTTGGTGGTTTGCTGAAGAAGTGGCCTGATTAAACCCAACACATCTACATTGTTCCTCTTCCTCACATAAATGAGCCATTAGGTTACAGCCATTGTCTCTACAGAAACAGTATGCCAAGTAGTTATCCGAAAAGTATGTTGTACTAATGATATTTTTTCCCATCTTCCTCCCTCTTAAAGGAAAAAGTATGCTAGAATAAAGTCAAAGGAGCAGAATGCTCAGACATTAGTTGATTTTCTCCATGAGCGGTTGGACTATGTTAGAAAAAAAGTAAAGACAGACGGCAGAGTATTTGAAGAGCTGCTGTGGGATAGACAGGAAACTCTGAAAATGAACAAGGTAATACATGATGCATTGTTGCTGTTGTTTTGCTCTATTAAAGGTTTACTAAGAATTCCATGTATATGTACTTAAGTATCATTGCCGTATGCCATGTATTGCAGCCGAAATATGGGTTTCTGGATAATGGCTGTCTCCAGAGCACTGGACATACATACTGTTTTGGTCAGTGTAAAAAGAAAGCATGTGCTAAACTATCCTGAAAAGCCTGGGGACTTTCCAGTGCAAGTATGACAAATGAGTTAATTATTTCTAATATATTGGACTCCAGTGACTGGCTCATGCTCTCTTCTTAACACCTAGCTGTGCCTTGTTAGAAATTCTTGCTATTGATAGTCTGAGTTCTACAGTCCATTTACATTAGTTTTATAAATTTTGTATTTTATCATCTAAGCCCTCTGAAGTAAGCCCGACTGATTTCCATGTAGTGTTTTTCTAAATAAGTGTGTGTGGGGCACAGGTGAACAACTTGGGCAGGTCTGGGAGCTAGTTTTCTACCCTAAGAATGTTGCCAATAAGCAAGATGAGACACCCAGACTCCTGCCACCCTCAAAATTTCAAATTCATCATTAGAGCCTTGAATGCTTCCAAACAAAAAAGGGACCAGAATTAACCATTTTCTTTCAAGGTAAGTAATTTTGGTCCTTTTGATGTATTTTGATCTGTTTTACAGAAAGTAGTTATTGTCTGCATGGGAGTAAAAGAGTGTTACTTTTTACTAAACGATAACTCAAGGGCCATTTGCCTAAACAGAGCAAGTGCAGTCTGTCTACTACATCTTTGCCAAATTTGATGCTGATCTGAACTTTGGTGTCAAAGTTAACAGATTTTTGTTTGGAGCGGCCTTATTTTTTAACTTGGCTTATAGAATGCTGTATTCTGCTGTTGCAGGATATCGGTGTACTCCCATGCGCCAGTAATAAAAATAACACTTTCAAAGAGCCAAACATGTGCAGTTAAAGTAACACGTGTGCCATTCTCTGGAAAACACTCTGTTTGTTTTGAAACAGACTATTCGATTAACAAATTAATTGATTCTAATTCAATGAATTAAACAATTTCACAATTCTTGACAACAATAAAATACATCTGCTAGTTTCAACATTCATAAATGAAATCTCAAATCTAATGTTCCATCCCCTGAAAAGCATGAGCCTAATTATCTTACATAATTAATATTAACTTCAGAGAGTAGGAGTTCTGGTATTCTTGTGGACACTTTTTCATTCTTGGTGGGTTGGCTGGGGAAGGTGACTGATCAGTTCCTCTGAGTAATATATAGGGTGCTATGATGCAGAAAATAAGCACTTCATCAGACCTACACATCTAGTAGGATGTTAGGGATGTCTCTTGGCCTTTCACATCTTGTTTTAGCTTTATTGGCTCTTGCTTTATTCTGTTCTACTTTTCATTTACATATGAATTAATGCCTGCATTTTTATGTGTTTTTTTTTAAAATCTCTGCTTATAAAGTATCTTAGATTTGAAAACTATTTACACTTACAGCATTTGCAATTTGGACTCACATTATATTCACAATTTTCACTTAAGAAATGTATAGCACAGGAGATGTCCATAGCAAATATTTGGCTCAGAACTAAAGTTTGATTATTAAAACTTAAATTTGAAGGGCAGTATAGATTTGCTAAATAGTGGCTTAACCTCTGAACTAGCTTTAAAATAAACATAGCCGATAAAGGCAATTTGTGTATTGGTCACATGTGTCATGAATACAGTGTTCATTTCTGAAACCAGTAGCAAATTGTTTGTTATCATTAAATAAATATTAGCATTGTGATTTGCAGCACATGTGTATCTGTGTGACCTGTAACTATATCATATTAATGTTGTTGCTGTATCTTTCAAAGTCTGATGAGCTAAGTGCAAACGAGCTTGATTTTTGTTCACTAAAGGTTGGATATGTTTCTTTTCTGAGTTATTTTTCCCCCTTTGTTATTACTTACACTTAGTGATAAAATCAGAAAAATATACCTGTTTTCCTTATTATATTTGATATATCATAAATAGTAAAGTTGGAATGTATGGTTTGGCATCTAAGATAAATTAATGTGCAGAGGCTCACTTACTATTTATATGAGCTCCTGTCCCTGTGATGCAATAAGGAGCTTATGGGACAGGTATGTTTGTTGCCCTCCCCAGAAAAGATGCATGCTGTGAGTGCAAGTCTCTGGGAAGGGACTAGAAGGTTTATAAGTCCACCCCACCCAAATGGGCACCTTTTCCCTCAGTGCAGCCTCAAACATCTACCCTCTGGGTCAAATGGAATCTCAAACACCTACCCTCTGGGTCAAACGGAATTGACTGGTTGCTTTAGGGACTGATAGGAATTTTCCACCATTGTCATATGGTTGTCATATTGAACAAAAGAGGGACATGACTGATTTGCCTATGCTGCACTGATTACCCACTGTGTCAGGTCTGAGTTTTTGACAACTCGATCCATATGTGAAACTTGTGAAAGCACTCTTCTTTATCTCCTGCTGCCACCATTCGTTTACTTATGTTCTTATTTCTATTCAGAAGAAGCGGGACTGACACAGTTGGTAACCTTTCCAAATACAAACAATGTTTATTGAAGTGAATAAAAATACATAAATAATGTGCACTTTAAAGTTTTCTTAATATATGTATTCAATCAGTCCCTAACTTCCTTAACCAGTTCCTGACCAGTCCCTGTCTCTGACAAACACATTGCTCTGATGCCAACTACTCTCTACTCTCAGGATGTTCCTTGCTCTCCCGCTTGCTGTCTCTTGCTCTCTCTCTCTCATCAGTTCAACTGTCACTCTTTTAATAGGACTCAGCCCCACCCACATTCTGGGATTGGCTGCCTATTAACATATTCATGTATTTCATGGCAGGGGGTCCGTCACAATGCCCCCCTTATAAAATTAACTTTAAGAGAGGAATTTTTAAAATCAGTTTGCTTGCTTAAAATAAATCTTTGGAGCGATCTACTTACCCTCTTACATTTTAACATTACATTATATACTCACATTATTATTCTACCACATCTTATTATACAATCTTACCTTTATACTTATATTGTATAATTTATCTTTTATTTCAACCATATTTTCATATTACTTTGCATTCTATAACCCCCCATTAATATCTTACCTTCCTTACTATCATAGAATTAAAATGCATTACCTTTTTTCACATTTTTTTCTTAAACATCAACTGGATTTCTCAAAAGTGCATCCACAACAATATTATTCACACCTTTTACCTTTCTAAATTCAAAATTATAATCTTGTAACATTAAAGCCCAACATAAAAGCTTATTATTATTGGCTTTCATGCTATTTAACCATAATGGAGAATGATCAGTACATAACATGAATTTTCTCCCCCATACATATGGTTTCAGTTTATTTGCAGCCGAATTTATAGCTAAGCATTCCTTTTCAATCATCACCAGATGACATTCCCTTGGTTGCAGTTTCTTGCTGAGGAACATCACGGGTTGTAATGTCCTTTGTTCTCCTTCCTGGCAAAGCACCGCACCCAGTCCTGTGCATGATGCATCTGTGTAGATCCAAAAGTCCTTGTCGAAATGTGGGGCCAATAAAACAGGCTGCAAGGTTAACGCTTGTTTCAGTTCATCAGACACTGCTTGACACTCAGGTGACCATTGCAACACATTTTGATGCTTCTTTTTGGCAAGTTTGGTTAATGGTGCTGCTATGCTATGAAGCTGAAGTGTGGGATGCATCTTCTGTAATAGCCAACAAGTCCCAAGAATGACCTTACTTACTGCTTTGATGTCAGTTGGGGCCACTGATCAATTGCTCTGATTTTATTCTGTAATGGTTTGCTGACTCCTCTGCCTACTATGTGTCCAAATATTTTATCTCAGGATTTCCAAGTTGACATTTCGATGTTTTGATGGTCATGCCAGCCTCTTTAATTCTCTGGAGCACCATCCCAACATGCTGTAGATGTTCTTCCCAAGAGGAACTGAATACAGCAGTCATCTAAATATGCCATTGCAAATTTAGCTAGACCATGAAGCATTTGGTCTATTAACCTTTGAAATGTGGCTAGTGCATACCTTAAGCCAAAACTCATCATACAGAATTCAAATAACCCTATTGGACTACAAAAAGTTGTCTTCTCTTGGTCTCTAGGGTCCATTCTGAGTTGCCATTATCCCCAGCTTAGATCGAAGTTGCTGTTAAAACCACATCTACCAACAGTCTCAATTAGATTGTCTAGCCATGGCAAGGGATAGGCATCTGGCTTTGTTATACCATTCAGCTTGCATTAATCTACGCAAAACATTACAGTTCCATCAGGCTTATCAACCAGAACAACTGGAGTGGCCCAACAACTTTGTGATGGGACTATTTTGCCTGCTTGTAACATGTCTTCTATTTCAGTTTTGATTTTATCTGCATATGTCCCAGTAATTCTATATGGAGCCACAGCTATAGGAGCAGCATTTACTGTGTCTATCCTATGCTTCACCCCCTTAGCTCTCCCTGGGTTAAGTGTAAACAGAGGTCTACACTTTTGTAAAAGTTCTTGCATCTCTATCTTTTGCCTCTCTGTTAATGTAGGACTATATTGTACTGCTTCCGGGTTATATTCCTCTGTCCTTTTTTCCCAATATATCATTTCAAGACCTTCATCCTTAACCTCTCTCATGGTATAGAGAACTGATTTTGCTTCATTTTTAAAATAGGGTTTTAAAACATTCACATGGATTAATCTGGTCCCAATCTCTGACACACATCACAATTTCTTACTAGCAGTTTAATCTGTTTTCCCATTCCCGGCCAATAAAAGTTCTGATTAATCCTTTGTTTTGTTCTAGTAGCCCCCATATGTCCTCCAAACACATCACTGTGAGCCCTGTTAAATAGTTGCTCTCAATATTTTAAAGGCACAACCAGTTGTTTATTCACATCAGTGTTTCCTCTTTTTGGCAATGACAATGATGTTCTATATAATAGTTGGTTTTCTATTATAAACGTTCCAGGGCATTCAGAACTTAACAGGGATTTATTTTTTCCCACTGCTTCAAAGCATTCTTTTAAACTGGCATCTTGCTGCTGCTCTACTGAAAACGATGGCCCCAGCCCATTCGGAATGTCTGTTAAACTGCCACCAACTGTCTCTACTGCCTGCTCCCTCTCCCTTTTGATATCTTCTGAGGAGATTCTATCCATAAGTGTACTGTTTTCACAGTTTTTAGATTTTTGGACTGTCTGAGCCCTTGTCACAGCAAAAACACTCTGTACATGCTCTAGGATATCTATCCTAACAAAACATGCACTAGGAATTTGATCCAAGACTCCTACATCCCATGTTCCTTCCAAATTTCTGACCTGCATTCAAATTTTTGCCGTGGGTAATTCCACTTTTAGAGCTCCAATTCCTTTTACTATTAATTTTTCCCCTGGTTGGATATCCTTAGGCTTTAATATCTCAAGATGTACTAGAGTTACACTGGATCCTGTATCTATCAACCCCATGGGGAGGACAAAGCTTTCCCAGGCTGGCCGTTTAGGAGGAGTTACTGGTTTTCCCTGGGCGCCAGGCTTTGACAATAATCCTAGGACCTATGGGGGGTCCCTTCCGGGCCCTGTGGCTGCCTCTGGAAGGAGGTTGATTACTGGAATAAAAGATGGGGGTTGGGTGGTCATATATGAAGAGCCTCCCCCAGAACCTTCCTGGGTTTGCAAGTTCCTCTGAAAAAAAAAGTGCCAGGAGGAGGGAGGGGGAAGGTGAGGGGAGGCGGACATTTTGATAGGGATGCCCTGGGAGGGCCTGGGCTGGAGGATGGATTTGTTGTTGTTGTTTTTTGGGGGGTGAGAAGTGTGTTTGTGTGTACCTGATAGGCACAGAGTTAATTTTTAAACATTTTATAATGGTGGTGTGCCTCGTGATTTTTTTTCATGAAACAAGTGTGCCTTTGCCCAAAAAAGGTTGAAAAACACTGGATTAAATAACAGTGAACCTCCTCAGCTATATGTACCTCTGTCTTTTCCATCCTTCCATCCTCAACTTCTGAGTTTCTTTCTACCTTGGGTTTTGAATTTTCCTCTTGGTGTTTATGAACATAAAACATCTTTTTCTCATTCTGGTTTTGTTTGTTCTTTAATTATGACAAACTTGCCTCATGTGTCCTTCCTCTAGCTCCCAACACATTAATTTCCATTTATTTCCAGCACTCCATTTATTGGGTTTTCCCTCTACTCCCTCAGACTTTGAAGACTGGGACTCAAGCATTTTCCCCTGACCTCCTTTACTCTGAGCTTGCTTAAAAGATTTGTAATCTCCCTGCCCTGGTTTCTTCTTATAGTCCCGATTTCTATATTTCACTTCTGAAAACTTGATTTGTCTCAGAACACTTATCAGCAATTTTTGCTGCTTCTATTACTGTTTTATGTTTCTTATCACATACTACGAACCTCAGAACAGGTTGTAACAGGTTATAAAACTGTTTCAGACCAAACACTCATTTGATTTCTTCAACAGTAGTTACCTTTTCACTCTGTTACCACCTAGACAACACATCTGTTAATCTGTATCCTAGCTGTGCATATGTTTCTTGGGCAGCTTTATTTACAGACTTGAACTTTCTTCTCAGTTGCTGTGATGATATCCCAATCCTGATAAAATCTAACAATTTAAAATATTGATAATCATTACCCCCCCCCTCACTATCCATTTGGGCATATATCTCTTGCAAAAATCTCCAAAATTAAAGGATGTAAGTAGGACATTCAATCTTTCTCCCTTACTGACAAATCATCACATGTTCTTCCAAATACACTAGAAAAGCCTTGATGTTATCCCCTTTTTAATAACTAGGGAATCTCTTCAAATCAAGTCTGCCTAGCCCTTCAGCCCAGTTATTATTGTTGTTGCTGGAATTAGCTAACACCGCTAGCTCTAACTTCTTTATTTCAGTTTCGAATTCCCTTTCTCGTTCTCGTTCTCTGGCTTGCAATTCAATTTCTCTTAATTTCATTTCCATTTCTGTCTGTTTTAATTTATATTCCTGTTCCAGCCTCCATCTTTCCAGATCTTGGGCTTTATCAGTTTCCTGAACAATAATGTGAATCAGCTCTCCCTGAGGTTCCCCCATTTCCCCCTCAGAAGAGATATTCTGCTGCTCAATCAAGGCTTTCTCCTTGAGCCTCCAATTTTTTGTTTCCCTTTTTATTGATGGGCATCAATTCTTTATTCAACTGATCACTCTCATGTTTGCAGATTTTTATTTTTAAAAGATCTGTCTATGTTTTTCAGGTTTTTTTTCTTGTGCTGATGCAGAGAAAGTACCCAATGGATACTTTGTTATTAAGCTTCAAGAGGCTGACAGTTATGGCAGTTACCATGTAATGATCTCCTTGGCACATTGCCCAGACTTCAGACCTTAGCTCTTTGCCACTGCTATTTCTCAGCTTTTAAGGACACAAACTTGAACCTTTTCTGCTTTTCTTTCTTCAGTCATTTTTTATTTATTTCACCAGCTAGCATTGTTCTCCTTTTCACCAGATACTTGAGCGCTATAAACCCCTGTTTCTTTCAGAGCGAATAGTACCTCTGCGCTGCTTACAGAATAGAAAATATAATTCAAAGCAATACCAAATGCAAATTCATTTTCAATATCAATGCAATTCAAATTCAATGCAAATTCTATTTCAAATTCAAAACCCAAATATTGAATGAGGAAGGTCTCAGAGTTATCTTGGGTCTTCACATCTCCGTGGAGATGGTCTCAGAGCCTCAAACACTTCACTCCCTTTTACAGATTAGGTCTCAGGGTTGTCTCGACTTTGGCAGTCTCAAACCCCTCACTATACTTTACAGGGAAAGTATCGGAATTATCTTGACTCCAGTTACGGAGTCTCAAACCCTTACTTCCCTTGGCGTGGGAAAGATCTTGGTGTTATCTTGATTCCGGCGACGGAATCTCAAACCCTCACTTTCCCATATGGGGGAGCGACCCCCTGAACTTATCGTGAACTTATCAAAAGGAGTCCTACTCCTGTGTGTGTATGTGTGTGTCCCCAGTGCACTCACCAAATGCTCTGCAGAGTCTTGTCCCTCGAAGCCGGCCTGTCTTTCTCTCCAAGCGAGGACGCCTAAGCCGCTCCGCAGGATGAATGAGGTCCCTCCAAAAATAGGAAGTGTGCACTGACCGGTCAGCCTGCAGAGGGCCGCGTGGCCTCGCCTGGTCTGGACCCTGCTCACCACCAGAGGGCGCTATTTCCCTTTTCCCGGCCAATGCACCAGGAGAAATGTAGCCTTTTTTGGGGCCTACATTCCTAGCAAAAATTACTTTAGGGTTCGGGCCGCTTGGGGTGATACAGGGATTCAAACGAAACCAGATTTTAGGTGAAAAAGAGAAAGACTTTATTAAAGCAAGCATTATTGCTGGCGTTCAGCGGAAATCCGTTTCCAAAGGCTGAAGCAAATAACATTGAAAATCATACATGTTAAGTAGCATTGGTTCCTCCACCCCCCAATACATCACAATCGATCACGAGTCTAAGTTTAGCCATTCAGGAGTGGGAACTGACAAGCGCAGAAGCTGTTCTCTAGCATAGGCCTCTATTGTGTTGTTATCTTAACATGATTTGCAACATGGTCTAGCAAGTAAGACAAAGGCAGACTATACTGATTCGCTGGGAAACAGAATTGAAACAGTTCTACAGAAACAGTCTATCTGGGTCACATTCCACTCATGGGAGCTAACTTCTGCTTAGACTGCAGTTTGAATTCTACTGACACAGACATTTTATAAAAGCATTTCACAGTTATTTTATAAAGCTCACAAGTTAGCATAAGAGACGCCATTTTGATATTAAACCCTTCAGTTTACCTGTACCATACCCAGTTATCGCTTTCAAACTTTTCCCGTTATAAAACCAGGGTTTTTCTTCCAGACCTTTATTGAAGCCTCCCTTCAAAATTTCTATTTCTAGTGCAAATGCCCCAGGCCCTAACCCACTAACCAGGGAAACACATTCAACTTGTCCCGGCAGCCTTCTATTCTCTGCTGCTTGACTTCAAAACAGATACTGTGTATCTCAAGTTGGCACTTGCTTCTTGTGTTTAAACCACCACTAGCAGTTTTCTTTTCCAAACTGTATCTTTTTACACCCCTTCAGACTTCCCTACCTGCACCTTCAGTTTCTGATCTCGGCCAGACCTACTCTCACCCCAGAGCACTGGCACCAAATGACAGGCCCTCAGACATCAGAATAAAAATACAGTTTCAGAGCCTGAATTCCCTCACATTTTAGGGTTTTCCCAGACTGGAACGAGAAGTACACTTTCCCAATTCTCAGTCCTAACCCAACTCTCAGGGAACTTTCACAGGACTCTCACTTAAAACTCTCAACCGAAGTCTTCTTTTTCCTTAAGACTTCTCACTTTCAGTTGGCAACTTTCAAAATTACAGGGATACTGGGTCTAACTATTGACTGGCAACTTTTACTTAGGTACACTGGATAACTTTTGAAAATCCAACCGCTATGCCACCAATTTGTGACGGGTCTGAGCCTTTGTCAATTCGATCCATACATGAAACTTGTGAAAACACTCTTCTTTATCTTCTGCTGCCACCATTCATTTATTTATGTTCTTATTTCTATTCAGAAGAAGTGGGACTGACACAGTTGGTAATGTTTCCAAACACAATGAAGTGAAAAAAATACAGAAATAAATAATGTGCACTTTAAAGTTTTCTTTATATACATGCCAACTACTCTCTACTCCAGGGATGTTCCTTGCTCTCCAGCTTGCTGTCTCTTGCTCTTTTCAGTTCAACTGTCACTCTTTTTATATAGGATTCAGCTCCACCCACATTCTGGGATTGGCTGCCTATTAACATATTCATATATTTCACTGCAGGGGTTCCATCACACACACCCCTTCTTTCCATGCAGAATGCTGAAGCACAGCTGTCTGAAGAGGAGGAGGTTGCTCTGTCTGCATAACCTATCACTAGAAGCAAGGACCTCAGATGGGATGGGGAGGCCTATTTGGAAGGGATACCTTAGTGTAGCAGCTTTCCACTCTTCGGATAGTGTTTTTTCCATGTTTGACAGTGAATGAAGTGGAGGTAATATACTACTGTATTTTCAAAGCCTGTGGTTTCCAACACATCCTCAATGATGGAGTAATGCCTATTTTTCTCTCAATGTCCTCTCCCCCCCTTTCCCCCGTCCCCCCCTCTCTCCCTCTCTCTTTCGTATGTAACAGATACACAACCTTCAGAGTATACAGGCATTGTATTCAATGACTCTTCAGGATCCTATTAGAGATCCTACATTTCACAAATCTGTATGGAAATGAATTGGCCAGGTTAACATTATCTTTGATGCAATATGACTTCTAATTTAATTGGCATACAAAATATATTTTAGCTGCTGCAGCTTTTTGACTCTTGTACAATAAAGGATGACACGATGACAATGAAATTCAGGAAAAATTCCTCTCTTATGGCAATTTGTATTTGTGAAATCTCGGATTAGAAGGTTTCAAAGGACACTGTGATTAGTGCATGCAGAAACTGTTACAAAGCAAGTAGGTTATTAGAAATGTCTGTTCCCTTGGGGCAGAACATGATACTTGCATTGAAAAAGTGTGTTTGTGTTGGGAGGGGGAAATAGGAGATCAACTGGGATGTTAGCAGTGGCAAAGTCTTAAGAGGAGGCCACTTTTTAAACCTATTGGTACCTCTTAGATGAGTCTTTCATTAGAGCCACACAATCTGTAGACTGTGCAACATCAGAGTCTGGCTGAAATTCAAGCATCCTTAAGCAGCAACATTTTCCAGATTTTTCTGCAGAAACTTGTTAATGGGAAAATGGCAGTGAATATCATGTGAAACGGGGTACTTAAAATAGCCTAAGTAAGAGGGTTGGTGGAAATACAACTGAACTGTAGGAAATATAATTACTACCTTTTACTAGCTGTCAGACATTTAGATGGTTTGCTGATTTTTTTACATAGGAAATAGACAGGGGTGTGTACTACAGCAGCAGAGTTCCACTGTTCCCTATAGGTTTATTTGTATGTGCAGGCTTAGGGTTAAAACAAAAGCTGTCTAGCTATAAAATTGTCTTTAATTAGTTGACTCAGTGGCTTCCAACAGTGTGCTACACTGGTATGTGGGGAGTCCTGTGCAACAAGATAGACTTGGAATTGTACTCCTTGCTCCTGGGTAGACTTACTGTTACAGAAATGTGACTTACATGATATCCTGTAGGGAGTGCTGGCAGCATTATCCAAATAGCCACCCCACTGCCTGATTTTATTGGCTTACAGGAAAGCTGTATGCTTACCCTCCTAGGTTATATGGGTGTCATGATGGTAATAACATTTAGAATGAAAATAAAATGGAAATAATGGGAGGAATAGTGGGGATTATAAAACATGCAGATTTGTCTTTATCTACACTGAAAGGCATGTGATAAAACTGTTGCAATCTTTGCTGTAAATACTGGATGAATAGGTGAATAATACAGTAATAGCTATACAGAGAGAATGAAAAATAAACTGTAATGAGAACAGCAACCATAAGCAGAAATTGTCCTTCAACATTGCAAATAAGACATATTTACATAACTTCTAAGCTTGTGTTTCTGCAGTAGTTTCCTTTGTGAAAATTCATTAGCGTCTGAAAAACGCTTTATGAATATTGTTTTAGAATTGGGTGGGAAATATACTCTATGTGTTATAAACATTATATTAGTTAACATCTAGACAGCTTAATAAATTAGATACTCACCAATGTATGAGTTAAAGAGGAGTGTACCAATCATTTCTGAAACACTTTTACAATAAATCAACTTTAATTTTTTTTTATCATGGCCAGAGTTTTTGATCTGTACCAACAGAGTTCATACAACAAAAGATGTCTGAAACCATTATATGGAGAGTGATGAATTACCTCTGTTTGGATTACTATACTGATTGGCAATTTTCAGCCACATGTTACCATGGAGGACATTTTTATTTATTAATCATCACATTTAGTGATGTTTCTTACAATGTCTTTAATGATAATTATTGCATAGTTTTAATTGATGGTGCCCCCTTTTGAGTCTCCTGTTGGGAGAAGTGTGACATATTAGACAGACAGACAGATGGTGGTACTTGATACCTTGTCCATATATTTGGCTGGGGTTGGCTGCTAATGAAGACCTAGCCATCTATGGACTTGGTAGCAAGAGAGCAGGAATGAGTAAATCCTCTTTCAAAATATGACAGGTCTCAACCAATGGGCCCAGGCATTAAAATGAAGCATGAGAAAGCTCAGAGGTGTATTAAAACTTTGGAGCTCACCTAGGCTGTACAGCTGGACCTTTTTCTTCAGAGATGCACTAGACTAGAGGGTATGTATAGTTAATAGAGGACAGCTGTTTGAGGTACATATACAAGTGAATATTTTTCCCATATGAAAACCAAGTAGGTAAAGGATAGTTGCCTACAACCTGTGCTGGCTGAGTTGTAGAAGTTAAAGATGCACCCTGCACATAGTTTATTTGGCGTGATATCCATGAACACTGGAAGATATGAGGTATCTCACTAAGTGTCAAAATGAAGGACTAGGAAGGATTCTATCCCAAACTGAAAGTTTTAGAAAGTGACATCACATTATCCTTCTGCTTTGCATCATTTCACATAAGGGTAAATGAGGCCTCAACGGCTTGTTTATTTACTACATTGTTGGTTGCCTTTCAGAAGGTGACTGACAGAAAGAAGTACACAATATAATTAAAATGCATAATGCAGTCTGGAAAAATATCAATCAAAAAGGGAAGGAAGAGAGAGAGAAAAAATCATTCCAAACAAAATTGGTTTCAAAAACCAGTCTCAAATGAAGGTGGAAATGATTTTAAACATTTGAACAAGATAAAGGCATCCCCTACTCCCAGTGAAACTATATAAAGTATAAGTTAACATTTCCTGCTGTTTTTATGGGCCATCATGAGATGACTAAAAATGGTGGCGTCTTCAGCCATGACTGACAATTCAGTTTTTGTGTGTGTGTATGTCGATATCATGTTTTTCAATAAGACTCATTGAACAAGGTTTTTCTGATCTAAGAGGTCTAGGTGGAACACCAAGGTGACAGATATATGAACTTACTCTTGTGGCAAAACCTCATTTAATTTATTTTCTCTTTGTATCTTCCCTATGGATAAGAGAACTTACTAACGATAGATGTTTGAGTAACTGAGAGTTGGAAATATTTCTGCTCTCATTTCACATCTAATAGCAAATGTTCCTGATACTAACTAGGCAAGTGGCAAGTACAGTGTCACTAAAGTATGAGAAAGTCTTCTACCTATCCACACAAGAGTTCTGCTCCCTCCCTCAACTTCTGTTGAAGACTAACCAAATTGCCATTCATCCTATGATACTGGTATCAGGACTAAGAGAGCTTTAATCTTTAGGATGCTCCTATGCTGCTTATTGTATTGGTACCGGGGTCAGGACTGATTACAAGCACTCTGTCAAGATAACCCAATTCAGTAATAAAGGCATTCACTTTTGAGTGTTGCTTGTAAGTTGTTAACTCTCAGCAAGGACTTCTGCCATCATCACTCAGCCATTTTGCTCAGTAGGACATTCTGTTATTTTTATCATTGGTCGTGTCACACTTCAACCACACCTATCTCATTTTGCTCCACCACCTATCAGCTAGATAATGAACCTGATGATTTGGTTCATCCTATGCATCTTTTGCCATAATATCCTCCTCATTGTCAGATACACTATTTTGTCTGGTTGCCTGTTTGGCTTTGCTCTTTTAATGGCTGGATCTATGATCATAGCAATAAAAGATGAATGGATGGATAGGCAGACCTAAGAAGAATAAGCCATCTGTTCTACCATCAAATAATGTCCCAAGTCACTCTGAGTTTCTGAATAGAATGCCAATTTCTTCTATTATTAAAAAATATTAAACAAAATCATGAAAATATATAAACATGTAATAACACATTACACCAACAGAAATCATGCTCCCCCTCCCCCACTAGGACTCCACTTGGAAGTTACAATGTGTAGCCTTCATAATTAAATTGTAAACCACCATGAGGGTGCTTGTAGCACTATGGGGTGGTATATAAGCAGAATACTTTGCAAACTTTACAGCCATTGCCATCCCTCTATGGAGACTCAAAAAAATTCCGGGTTTTGTGGCTGATAATTTTCTCCTATAAAAAGTGGAGAATGAAACTGGAGGACTAGCTTTCTTCAAGTTGATTCTAACCAGTAGAGACGACTTGGTGGAGGAAGTGGCAGTAAGGGGAACTCTGGGTGAGAGTGCCCATGTGCTGCTAGAATTCTTGATTTCAAAGGAAAGCAAAGCAGATTATAGCCAATTTCTGAAAACGTTCTAAAGTGGGGAAATGAAAACCAAGCAAGCAAGCCAACATAGACCACGCTTCCCCCTCTCCCAAGTGGAAACAGGTGGGGAGGAGGCAAAGGCACTCAATTAGCTGAGGGACTCGGTGTGACAGAGAAGAGCCAAGTCCTGGCAACTTCCGGGATGGGGCTCCTGCACCCACTTGCCCAGCAGAACTCAGTGGAGCTTCCTGAGAAGGGGATAGGTGGTGGAAGGCCTGGAGGGTAGCAGGCCTCCGGCACACAATCACGGTCTGTGTGGGCCCTTGCTTCATTACCTGGATCTCCCTCCCTGGCAGGACTCTGATTCCAGCCCCACATGAAGCCCTTAAAGCCTCTGGGAAGGCTTCTCCTGGACCAGAAACTGCCACGACCAGAGTAACAGAAGAGTGGGGGGTGGGGAGGGGAAAGGAAGCAGGTTTGGCTGTGGACCCCGGTACCCCCTGGGGCTGGGCTGCCCCCTCTCAGACGACAAGTCAGGGGGCACCCCACTGAAGGTCAGGTTATATGGACGGGCCCCTGAAGCAGATAAATCAGCCAGGCATTTATTCGCTGCCTTTCCGTTATTTAACTAAGCTGCCACCATGTGGACACCTGCCCCCAAATCATCTGCCCCTTGCTGAGAGCCCAGGATCTGCCCCAGTTGCTGGGTGGGTGAAACACGGTTGGGGAGGGAAAAGAGGGTACAAAAATTGACTTTGTCCCCATGCACTCCAAACTCTAGCTATGCCACTGGGAGAAGGGCGGTGGACTTGATGGCCTTGTAGTCTCCTTCCAATCTATGATTCTATGATACTCATTTTAATGAATATTACTGACGCTTGCAAAGGTGTAGGTGCCTTCCCCTTTATTAATACAAAATCAATGAATTCTCCGTACTAGAGATGGGCACGACTCAAAAAAATGGTGTTTCGTTTGTCGTTCATCGTTTAGGGGGTCCGTTTCGGTTCATTTTCGTTTTTCGTGAATTTTTTTGCAAAAAAAATTCGTTTTCATTTTGTTATGTAACAAAACGAAAAAACGAAAACGAAAAAAAATTGCTGTTTCGTTAGCATTCATTACAGTTCATTGTATTTGCCGCAACGAAAACGAAATGCATGACAAAATTTCTGTTGTTTCGGTTCATTTCGTTTCATTTTGGAGACAAAATTTGTTTTTCATTTCATTACGTAACAAAATGAAAAAACAAAAACAAAAACGAAAAATTGCTCGTTTCGTGCCCATCTCTACTCCGCACATATCTATAAATATATTGTTGTCATTTCCTACTTAAGTTTAATATTACATTTTAGCTCTCTATACCATTCATTTAACTAAATTTTGTAATGTTTTCCAGTTCCTAGCTAAAATTGGTCTTGCCATTGTGGATACACTGCAAATTAATTCTTTTGTAGTCCTATTACAATGGTTTTTATTATTGATAAAAGTACTATTTAGAGATTATTTTATCTAATCTCTGTTATCTTTTTCTTTCTTTCTCACTTTACAATTTTTGTGCACCTATCCTTCTTGCTTGTTCTTTATATTGGGAGCTGTATTACAAGTACATTTCCCCAATGTGGGATTAATAAAGTTTTATCTTAACTTATCTTAAAGCATACCTCTATTTCAACTTATTTCCTTATAAATAATATGCCAGTGTTATAATATAGAGTAGAATTCCCCCCATCCACTGGGGATTGGTACGAACTCCCCCACTACACCAGGGATACTGAGAACAGTGGAGAACAATAGCATATACTTTCACATGCATTACCAGAGGGTAGAAGAGACCATGCTATGTATTAGAGATGGGCACGAAATGACCATTTTCTCGTTACCATTCTCCGTTATTCGTTCTGAATGGTGAAGCGGTGATGGTGCAGCTGGCTTGGAAGCAGGAGCGGAGGGTGTCATTGGAGCATGGGGGGAGTGCAGCGGCACCCCCCTCAGGTTTCCCGGGTCTAGGCCTGGGGGGTGCGGGGTGGCGGTCTGCTGGGGTGGTGGCTCCTGGGGTGGAGTGGTTCCTGGGGAGAAGGGCCCCAGTTAGGGTGGCGCTGCATGGGGCTCCGGGGTAGCGACCCGATGGGGATGGCAGACGGAGCGGCGGATCGGTCCTTGGAGAGGGGGCCCAAGGGAGGGTGGTGCTCGGCAGTGCTCTGGGGGTGGTGGCCTGTTGGGGATGGTGACCGGAGCAGTGACCGGCTCCAGGAGGGCTCCCCATGGCCACGGGAACGCTCTCCTGGCCCGCATCCCTCCAGCTCTGGTGGCGCCCGGCCCTGGGAGGGCTCCCTGCGGCCGCAGTTTGCCACACCCAAAAAATGAAGAAATGGAAACAAAGCGGGCCCTGGGGGCCCGAAACACGGAAACAGAATGAAGCGGGCCCCAGGGCCTGAATAACGAACACAAAATGCCATTTTGGCATTTCGTGCCCATCTCTACTGTGTATTCTTCACTGATAAGCATTCATTGCATGGGCTCTGACTCCCTCTACTAGTCTGTTCTGGTAATAGATGCAAAAATAGCCCCCCCATTTGTTTCTTTTCTTATTTTTAATATTTTAAGACTGCATAC
>CM074739.1:55432993-55545493 GCA_037367245.1 Phrynocephalus guinanensis
CATGAGCAGATCATCGACGCCACAGTTTAGGAGAAAAGACATTTCTACGAAGACAGGGAGAGGAATTAGTATAGACAGTAGATGGTTTTCTGATCTCCTGGACCTGACTATGATACGTCGAGAGAAAGATGTCAAATATTTAGGATACTATGGTTTGTTTAAACACCTTTCCACATTCCTGTTAATGAACACTAATGCCTAGAAATTGTGCCCACTCTCAGTTCAAATAGCTACTTTCAACAAGCCTAAGGGGTTGATTCATTCATCCAGTTCTATGCTCCCCCCCCCCTTTGAGCAGCTGGATCACAAGCAGGTTTCAAAGCAGCTTACCTGTACCATATAAAAGGGACTTTTCATTGAGAAACACAAATCTCAAGCCCCACTAAGGAAATTACTAGTTGTACTGTATTTTTGGCTTGTGGCATATGTTTAATGAGTAGCCCTTTAAGTTCAAGCAAAAGCTATTTGCATATTAAGAATTATTTTATTGTTGGGTAACCTTACATTAATAAAGATCTTATAGCTGGCAGCAAGTATAACAACAGAAAATTCTGGCACTCCCTAAATTCAATCAGAGCCTGGATAAAACATAGACTATATTAATGTATGGGCACTGTTATAAACTCTATTAATATAGCAGAAAGCCGTCAAGCATCAGCGACTCTCAGAAACATAAAAAAAAGTTTGTATTAAAAATCACTGAACACTACAAAAATGGGAACAATACATATAAATTAAATTCTACTCCCAAGTTTATAAGCTACCTTTCTGTATAAAATATAGCTTGTGCCTCTTTGAAAATTGTAATCTGGCAGGCTTAGGATATTTATGTTCTGAATGATGCTTTCTTGACCACGGCATAGTTATTCTGATCAAATTAAAACTACTGCTGTTAGAGTGTTCAGGTAAAGTAATTTTTGGCCATCAACAGAAGGGGTTTTTGTATTAGTAGTTAGCATTAAGAACAGCAGTATTTACTGTTGCCTGCATTTGTGTGGTTCACAGATGAACACTCCTCTTGTGTATTCAGTGACAAATGGCAATCACTTTATCATTTATCTTATGACAAATAGCCGATTCCGCCACAAACTGCTGTCCATAGCAAACTTACAGGATGAAGTTCTTTATTGTTTATGGTTTGTGGGTTGATGTATTCATGCCTTGTTTGTTTGTGAAATGAACAAAAATCAGTAAGCAGGCATGAGGAGAAATTTGGCTACACAATCCATTGTACTTTCTCTTCTTCCCTCCACCCTTTCAAAGTCTTCTAAAGATCTTACAAGGAATTTCACTGAACTAGGTCTAAGCTCTAAGCTGCCTTTAGAAAAAAAAGTCATTAAAGGATGCACTATTGTGACATTAGGCCCTTAAGCCAAAATAACACTGAGTAGAGTTCCTACCTCACATTAACCTTGTGAATAAAGGTCTCCAGTCTGATCTCCAGCTGTTGTCATAGGCAAGTAATGTAAGGGAATTCCTGACAAAAATTATTGCAGGTGCTTAGCAATATATTAACTTTTCACTATTTAATCATTGGTTTTTGAAAACCATAACAAATAAACATCACAGTGCTGTGTTCATTGGTTTTGCTAATTTTTTGTGCGTGAACTCAATATCTAGATACTAGAGAATGTGCATTGCCCCCTTGAGTCAAACTATACTAAAATAAAGGTATATAAATTGGAGCCTGGCCCACTTTTTACAAGAAACACACCAATATTCCTGCAAATAGGGAAATGCAAAAGGCATTTGGGGTAGGGAATACAAAGCACCATCAGAACTATAGCTGGTAGAATTATTTGCCTATCTCCAGTCCAGAAGACACAAGAAAAAGAGAAGCAGGAGGCAAATATTATGAATGAATTTTGACATCACCACCACATCTACAAGAAAAGAGAAACCAAACTGAGGGGCAGGGCAGACCTTACCATCCTAAAAGGAACCACCCAACAGCTAAAGGAATGGAGACTTTCATTTGCACACACTTCTCAGTACTGGCAGTCGGTTCTTAAAATGAAGGGCAAAAAAAAAATCAAGAACACAGAGCCCAGAAAAAATGCTATACAGATGGAACTCCCTCACTTTGTACCACACAGTTAAAATAGATACAGAGTGGCTGCTATTCCCTAGTGACCTCACTCAGAGACTGTGAGTGACTGGAGTATTAGGACACATTCTGTGCTTCATGGCATGTGTGTCTGAATGTGGGTGTGGGTGTGGTTGTCAGCGCCCTCTTTTGATGTCAGCTCTAGTACCTTCCTTACAAGGTACTGACTTTTTCATTTCCCTTTCCCCCACTTTTAATAGCTTGGCACCTTTTTATTTTAATATTTTAATCCTATAATTTCCAGATTCCTCGTGAGGAATATGCAGGAGGTGCCTTTCCACCTTGTGAATGTCTGTGTGTGCTTTGTTGTGATCGTCTCAGAAATTCACATATAAGCCCTTATACAGTCTATATTCACTTATCCAACCACAGTGTGTATCCCTACTAGCCATCTTATTACTTGGCAATATATCATGCATATGAAGTAAATTTCCTCCCCACAAATCCTTCCCTGTTTGTGTAACTTATTTTATATATGATTTCTACTTACCCCAAGTGATATTGCTTTGATGATTCTACAGTTGTTTCCAAAACTTGCCACTTGAAAATTTCGATGTAAATGTGAAACATTATCTAAGGGTAAAAAGTGTGACTGTTATTCCGTAATACTATTGTAAGGTGCAATAATATTTCTTTACTACCTCTTCTTTTTAAAGGTATGGCTTTACAGTGGAAAATGTTCAGCCTATGTCTTGTTGTGTCTTGTTCTGTTAGCTGAAGGTATTTTTAAAATCTAGTTTTCACCACTCTCACTAGAAAACACACATACATGAATCTTCATGAAGCCCCAACCAAAAATAATCATGCATCATGGAAGCTAAGGAAATGTTGGCTTCTCCTAAACTGATCTTAAATAAGGCCCTTTTCAAGAAATTCACAGACTGTCTAGAGCAGTGATGGTGGACCTTTTAGAGACTTAGTGCCCAAACTGCACTTCAGAACCCACTGATTATTCACAAAGTGCCAATGCAGCAATTTAACCTGAATACAGGTGGCTGTGAAGGGGTGATGTCGGGTGCCCACAGAAAGGGCTCTGAGTGCCGCTTTTGGCACCCGTGTCATAGGTTTGCCAACACTGGTCTAGAGACACTTAGATGCATAATTCTGGTATCTTTAGATTAGCCTTTTCTTTTACAAGCAGGTTTTAACTCTCTTACACAAAGGCAAAAACACATTGCTTGAATTGTAGAATATGTTCTGACCACAATCAGAATTCCAGCATATTGCAAGTTATGAAAGTGCTCTATACCCAAAGCAGCGTTTCTCCATAGAGAATTACGTAAATAAAAAAAAAAAAGGATGGGGGAAAATCAAAATGTGCTGTTGCATCCTGACTACAGTGTCTTCTCAGGGTTAGAAAATTCAGTTTTCTTCAAATGCGGCTAACTTGCTACCAAGTAGATTATTTATAGGTTATGGATTGCTAAAAAAACAAAATAGGACCCTTGTATTTAAAAAATCATCACCCTTCCACTGAACTTACACAACAGGGTACTGCTGGGTACTCATTTTACTGACCTTGGAAGGATAAAAGGCTGAGTCATCCACGGACTATCTACCTAGGATTGAACCCCAGGTTATGAGCACAGTTTTTGCTGCAGTACAGGGATCTCTAGGTAAGTCTAGAAGAGACACCTGCCTAAACCCTATTGAGCAGCTGAGTTGATAATGCTGGAGTAGATAGACCAGTAATATCATTCACGATAAGACAGCTTCATATGTACATAAATAATAAAGAGGAAAATTCTTTACAACCCTCACATTTTGTTATTAAAATTGAATACTTTTCCAGGTGCAATGATTAGGTAAAATGTGTATTCAAATCGCACTTGGTTCAGTTTCTCAAAAGTGCAATTTCAGCTAATTTAACAACCCATTCTTTCTAAGGGATGTGCTTTATGGAACATTTTAAGCTAGTGAAATCAGCCTGAGTAAATCATGCAGTTAACTGATTTTTGATAATAGGACATTTTGGATGGCTAAAAATGCTTAAAACCATAGAAACCAGAGAAAATGGATAGTAATTATAAAATTTCATACCAAAAGTCATATGTACAAATATCAGCTAACAATATTGATGACAATTCAGTTGTTTCTCAATATTCTGCATTTTTTTTCTGTTTGTATGCCACAAATGTGAGTGGATTTCATTTTAGTGTTCTTATTTTAGAGTATGTAGTGTGTAATATGCATTTAGATAAGCACAAAACACTCTCATCTACGACATTATGAATTATTTGAAGGTTTAAAACCAGGTAATAGAATCCAGTGGTTTTGCAAAGGGCTACTTATTCCATTTATCTTTCCTATTCCCTCAGTTTTTCTCAATCTATGCACTCCCACAAAAGGCCCTCTAGAGAACTGGGGCTCTCTTGACCAGCACAAAATGTATTATAGTTGTCTGTTATCAAATGATGTACAATGTTCTTACATCTGCCTCTGGAAAGTACTGTACTGTGCACTGCAGACCTATATTGTATGTCTCAGCAATAGAGATGGGCACGAATAGAAAAAATGGAGTTTCGTTTGTCGTTTGTCATTTAGAGGTCCGTTTTGGTTCGTTTCCGTTCGTGAATTTTTTCAAAAAATTCATTTTTGTTTTGTTACCGGTTCATTACCGGTTCGTTACCATTTATTCCAATTTCTAATGATCTTTTTTAGCATTTAAAGCCGCTCACTTCATTGTAGTAATGGAAACGAAATGCACAACCAAAATCCCCGCATTTCTGTTCATTTTGTTTCATTTTAGGGACAAATTTCATTTGTTGTTTTGTTGCATAACAAAACAAAAAATGAACAATGAAAATGAAAAATTGTTCATTCCGTACCCATCTCTACTCAGCAAACCATCATGGCAAGTTCTCAATCAAGTGCATCAACATGGCTAGTCAGCATCAACTACCAAGGCTTAATTGGGAAAATAAGAGTCCACATATATATCACAGTTGTGGAAAATTCTAGCCCTTTTTTTATTCTGATTGGCTGCTGGAATACATCACTATCATCAGAGGTCAAGTGTATAAAAGGCACTGAAGCACCTTGGGTAACATATTAACATTTCTTTTTGTACCCTATTATCCTGTTGGAGAAAGTTAGCTTTCTTATTTTCCCCTACCTATATTTTCCAATGACATTCTCAGAACTGACATTATTTTATCTGTTAAATTTGGGTTCAACATTCTTTGTCAAAATAATATACAATATTTCTCCATAGGCTTTGTACGTCAGTGGTGGCCAGCAACTCCAATTGCAGGGGTGCTGTGAATGTAGTACATGTTTTATTTTGAAGTTGATAAGTTGGAGTTTTGGATGGAACAAATTTGCTCTGAGACATCTTGGTTGCAAAGTTATAAGTCAAAGTGCAAAGATCCAAGATGCCCAAATGGTGTTTTTTCCCCTTAAATATCTTTTTAGCTAGAGTCCAGAATCTTCCACAGCAGTTCTGCTTTTAAGTGAACTAGCTCGGACCAGCTTGCTGTTATACTAATTGTAATAATACAATTCAAGGACAATGCCCAGAATCTTCCAGAGCTCCTCAGTGGATTTCCTCTTTTTGTCAAGTACATAGTTTGCCCTTGTCCACTCCTAAATAATGACACTTCCCCATTTTATGCATCTAATAAGTCCACTGCTTGATAATGACACTTCCTTTTTCATTACCTGATATTATCTGCTATTTCTCTGTGCATGCCCAGATTTATACTTCTAAAGTGACACTTCTTTGCTGATTCAACATCTTGTCACACAAGCATTTCTATAATTTCACAATTTTGCGGTTTTGCATCCTGGAAGATATTTTAGTCTTAGAAAACACAGAAGTTGTCAGCAAGCCACTTCTGCTGGTTAATACATAATGCTCTGACCCATTTAGAAAATACTGTACCTAAAATTTCAGACTATCAAAGTTTACAGGAAGGAGCTATCCAGTGTGCTGAACCCAAAGCCCAGGACAGGTTCAGCATTTTGGATAACTCTTGTAAAGCAATACTAAAAACTAGGGTAGATTCATAGCACTCCAAAACTGAAATCACCAGTTGCTACTGGCGTGTGCATGCAGCACATGCCTATTTGCTTAGTTTGAAAGGATGTCAGTGCTAACTTCTGTTCAGATTGCAGTTCATGAATTAATTGATTTCTGCTTGTGATTCTGAGAAAGCAGGCAGTTCAGAGTTTGGGGCATTGCAGCCACATAGACATCTGGTGTGTCAAGGCATCTCAAATATACGTTTAGAAAAAAGTTTTCAAGTTCACAATAATTAAAGTCCAGCTGTGTGAAAAAGTTGCACACAGTATATGAATCGTGAAATGGTGGGGAACGACTGTATCAGGAAAAACCTTTCAACTGTTTGAGCAGTTATATATCAAATCTGCTTGATACAGATTCCTATATTAAGCAGCAGTTTGGACTTGATGGTTTCATAGGCCTCTTCCAAGTCAATTATTCTATGATTCTATGATTCTAATTCACTAATACATTGGTTTACAAGTACCTTGGTTTATGAGTGATTTGCAAGATGAGCAACTATATCTTCTAAGTTTTGCCTCGATCAATGAGCAATGTCTTGCAATATGAGCACCGGAGCAGGTTACATGACTGCAAGTGAGCCAAATGTAGCCTGCTTTCACTTTCCCCCCTGCTGGATTGTATGGGCTTGTCTGGAGTCCTATACATGTGTAGTTTGCTTTTCAAGTGGAAAGAACACTAGATGCATTTTATACAAATTATGAAGACCTTGTGGTGGTATAGAATGTCTTTTTATCACAATCAGCAAATGGATGAAGATGAGGAAACATCTTCAGTTTTACACTTGTTGAGATGTCTCAACATGTTTGAGAATGCCTAAATAATTAAAAGCTGGGATTTAGAGTGTATTCTTTCTATTAGCCATATTTTATTATCACTGTGTGTTAACCATTGGCTGGATAGCTCAGTTATTGGCTGTGGAGCCAAAGTTTGGGAGTTCAACTCTCCACTGTGCCTCCCCCCCCCCCAAGGAGAACCAGGTTGAGTGGCCTTCGGCAAGCTGCACAGTCCTAGGGCACCTTCAGAAGAAGAAAATGATAAAACAATATAGTATTTTCTATCTGGAAAACTCTGAAAAGGGCAGCCATAAGTCAGAATTGACTTCACAGCACACAATTATTATTACATTATGTGATAACTATAGCAAGAAGTATTGTACAAATAGATCTGCCCTAATATTACACTGTTCTACACATGGATTGGTTTCTCACAATTAAGTATTTGTTGGGAAAACCTTTCTCTTTTTTGTTGATTTTGAACATGTAGGCTAAATTGCTGATCTAATTGCCTGGTAGTTTCATCCAATATACTCAGATTTTCCTTCATGATTTCTCACTATAAATAGAAAGGAACTCAAAAGCTTTGTCCTCCGCAGCTGAATTGGAAACACCTGGCATATTATTTGTAATTCTAATCACTTTTAAGCTGTTGGCCTTCATTACACAGCCCACAGAGTGCTTGCGGCCCACAACATGTATAATTGTAACCCACCATAAATTAGTAACATGGCCTCTATCATTAAGTGTCAAAGGAGCTATTGTTTAACTAAAAGAACGTTGTTCTTATGAAAAGATGAGTTACTACTTGCATATTTACTAATTACTGAAAATTATTGGAAGACAATTGGTTGTCCTTATCCTGTCATAATAAAGAAATACTGTCAGCTTGTCAGCCCGTAAAGCTACTGTATGCAGTTAGCACACTGTTACTTATCATAACAAGGCTTCAGCATAATTATAGATGACCTTTCTGCTTCTTGTTAATGTTATTGTTTATTTAAAAATAGATATGAAACAGATATGTGTACTTATGCAATACAATGTACGCAGCTCTAATAGAATAAATACACAGCAAATGAATCAGGTAACATTTTGAAAAACAAACAAACAATCAGATAGGAAAGCACACACTTTCCTCCACCACGGGGAAAAACAAATAAAAGAAAAATTAAATCACACAGAAGACCCCCCCCCATCCTTCAAAAAAATAAGCAAACAAGCATATCCCCAAAGTGATAGGATATGGGGAGAATATCTCTTCCTACCCACCATCAATTGGTGCCTTCTGTTATCTTACCTTCTTTGAGTTCCACAGGCTACAGCAGGCATTGCCAGGGAGGCAGCAGCAAAAACAGTGCAAAAAAGGGAATGTCCGGTTGGAGCTGGTGCTGAGGAGCAGCATTTGTGCTGAGCTCCACTCCCTTCTAAAAAACCTTTTAACACCTCTTACTTTTAACCTTTTAAAACACCTTTTAACTTTTTTACCTTTAACCTTTTATAAACTCTTAACTTTTAAACTTTTAACTTTTTATAAACTTTATAATTGATACTACTGGAGACAAACTTCTGGGAGCTGCTGCGGGAGAAACCGTGTTATGGCTAAGTACCTGTTTTATTTATCAAGTTTGATTTGAAACAGCGGGCAAGCAGTCTTCTCCTTTTCTGTGTTTTCTCTTGAAGCCTTGAACTTGTTAAGGACTGGATTATTTACTTGGCTTAGTTATATACTCCTCCCAGAAAAGTACAGATAAGAGCAAGATAACAACAGGTTGCTGGAGCTAACAACAAGCTTATTTTCGGCAGCTCATCCTAATAGTACTCAGCTGGGAGTGCTACTACTTCTCTTGAGAAAAGGAAATTCACAGTGAGTGCTACAAGTTATGTCACTGAGCTGAGAATTTTGCTGGGTTGGAAGTTTCTTGTTAACAACCGGACTTCAGATCTGTTTGGAAAGAAACTTTGCTGGCTGGGTGCTGTAAAGGAAATTTGTCTTCCCATGGAAGGAGCCAAGGCGTCCTTGGATATCACTCTACTTACCCCACTGCTGCAATCAATTCAAAACAAACTGCTCCCTTCTATCACTCCATTCAGTGAATTTAAAGAAACAGAAGGCTATGGGGATCCATTGGCCTTATCCCAACAACTATTTAAAACACCAGATAACAGCATTTCATCTCATGGTGTGTAGGGAAATAACCTACATGGACACGGGGTTGGGTTCAAGTGTCAGGCTGCCATGCTCTTCTCTTCTCCTTCGAGCAGGCTTGCAAGGCACACCTTTATTAGCTGTAAGAGGAGGAGTTACAGATATTGTGTGGTGTCCTAGGTGTCAGCCTGTCATTGGCTTGATGGACTCCTGGGGAGGGCTTTCTGTGACGTGGACATGTCACCTAGTGAGGGATGGTAATGATTGATACCCTAGCAGCTTGCTTCCCTGACCTGCCCTCTCGTGCCTGAGTGGGGCACAAAGGAATGTCCTTGCCTTTTCCTCTGGGCATGCTCTGGCCCCGATGGAAGGACAAGATAGTCAGCCATCTGCTTCCTGTGTGTTAGTCTTAGGGGCTCCATTTCCCTTCTCCCAGGGCTTTCCTGTGCAGGAGGAAGGGTAAAATATCGCCCCCCAGAATGTCCCACAGGAAGCTTGCTGGATGTGCCTATTAGTACCCAATATCCCCCAGGAGACATCCCTTCATCTCCCCCTTTTTTGTTTAAGAACATGGAATAGGCCAATCCATTGAGTGCTAGAGATGGGCTGTCGGGATAACAAGCTGCATGGCATATCTTGTGCATGGCAACTGCAATGTGGCTTGGCACTAAGAGTGAATGGAGTTCCTATCTAAGGGAAGGAGTGGCACTGCTTGCATTGGGAGTTTGTGAGGTGATATTCCTTGTGGCGTTCCCCAATCCACCCACATGTTCCTTATGGTGTCACTAAGATTATGGTAGGCATCCTAGGCTGTGGGCAAAGAGTGAAGGCTTCTTGCATCTGGTCTGGGGGAGACTAGGGTGTACATCCTAATCTGTGGTGTGCTATCTAATTGTGGCCTAAAGTGTTTGGCTGAAGGTAAGAGCCCTATATATATGTGTGTGTGCCATACCCTTCATGGGTGAAACTCTGAGGTACATCAGATAAAGGGTCAGTTATACACAGCATGACACATACCCATGATTATACATAAGCATATAAAACACGCTTATACGCATAGCATGAAGCATAGAAATATAGCAAGCAAGTACATGATACATGAACCCATTGCATACTTGAATACATAGTCATTATTGCCTATCTATCTAAGGTCACATTTGTGAGAGGGAAGGGAATAACTAACTGGCCATCGTCTCTTCTGCTCAAAATGTCCAGAAATGTTCGTGCGTTTGTGCTGAAAGGTCTTTTTCAAAGTTCATTTAAGTTTGGGAAATGCATTGTCCTTTGTTGTTCTTCTGGAGCAAATCCGAGTGCTTTACACCTGTGTGAGAAATGTTCCTTTGTATAAAGAATGTTCCTTGATTGTTTGGCAAGCAATTATGGTTAGTGCAGGAGACACTGCTGTGGGGCCACTCTGCTGATGAATTCTCCAAACTGCTGTGTCTGCTCATGGGATGAACTCTGGTCTCTCCACATGCTGCTGACTCTGCATCTGTGATATAGTGAGCGAAAGAGAGAGAGAGAGAAAGAGAGAGAGAGAGAGAAAGAAAGAAAGCCTATCTATTTTTTCTCTCAGGGTAAATGAAACAAGCAAACTTTGCTTGCCATTTTCCAGGGATTTCCTCCCTTTTCTTTTGTCTTAAAATTGTACAAGTATTAATAATTGGCTTTACCCTAAGAGAAAAATTGAATTATCTCTTATCAGAGGGTTTGGAAATAAAATAAAGTCATTAGTTTCATACATATATTTTTAAATCTCAAGCATTGTGGATTTCTGGGGTCCTGAAAATAAAGCTGTCTGCGCTTCAGTTTGCAGCTGGCTTCCTGTGTCTTGAAAACAGTCAGCAAAAAAGGCTTGCTAGCAGAATGGCAAGGAAGTTGCTGTGTAGATTAAATAAAGGCTTTGGAATGTTGTTTGATTAAAATCTGTTGGTTAAAATTTCACTACATCTTTGCCTGGCTCTTGGGCTTGTCTTGTCTCTCCCCCCCCCCCATCCTGGCATGCAGGCATTGATAAGGGGAGGACTGTTTGCCAGAAGCTTATCTCTTAAGCAGGAACATCCTCCCCCCTCCCTCTGGTGGGGGGGTGATGGAATGCCTATACCTTCTTGAAGTTTTTTTGCTATTGAGCTCTGCCTGTTTCCCTTATGGAATGACTTTACGTTTTTGCTCTTGAAACTGCCTGGCAACACGTGACGTGATTCATTGCTCCACCATCCCTCCTCCTGTTCTCTCTGAGCTGAGATCCTGAGGGAATGGTATTTCCTTGGACTGAGAGAGATCTAAGAACTCTGAAACATTTTCCTAGCTTTCTTGCTTCCTATTCCTCAAGAGGAAGCGAGCTAAGTTATCAGGACAGACTATCTCTTTCAAGGCTTGTGCTCTCTGTAGAATGCTAAATCCTAGCTCTCTCCCCCACCACCACCCGTCGCTCTGGCAAAGCCGGACATTGAGGTGTGGGGGGGGGTTTGAAGGAAAGATTGTCTTTTGCTCTGTGCAAACATTCAGAAAAGGAAAAGCTTACTGCCTTCTGCTTCTCAGAAAAAGGAGGGGGAGAGATGGGGAATTCCTAAGCTTTCTGCTTTTGCAGGGAGATGGGAGAGAAAAGACAATGCAGAAAGACAATCAGGATTTGTCTATCTATCCTTAATCTTCTTTTTCAAAGTATTCCCAATGCTTCCTCCTAAATTTGAAATGACGGTGCCTTGAATTTCCACCACTATCGGGACCTAACCTGTTCCTTAAGTTCAGCCCTGAGGTGAGTAAGCAGGAAGTTGAACTCTTTGCATGCTTTTGAAAAGCTTGCCGCTCCTGATCAACGTAAGGAAAGTCAGGAGCCTGGAATTTTTCCAGGGATTTTTTTACACTAATTAATCTCTCCCTGGGAAATTGATTTCGCTGCTGGCTGTAAGATTCCACGAGAGAAACACTTCCTCTCTCGATGAATTTTAGAGACTGTTTCTCTAACCTCTCATCCATGTGGTAGCTTTCTCTGGACAATTCTTCCCTGTGGGGTTTCTCTCTGCTTTTTGGAGGCAGGACAAAATTTTTCCCCTCCTGCTTCTGGGGTTTGATGAGATCTGTTCCTTGAGCCTCATTTTTCCCTTTTGTGGGACTTTTCTTTGTGGAAAAATTTGATTCTAACTCTTCCAGATATTCTATTGCTGATTTTCCTAAATCTTCTTGGGGTTCCCTTTCCTGATTCTGGGACACTGTTCCTAACTGCAGGTCACTAGGTGGAAAAATTATTGGTAGGGACATCTGAAAATCTGCGGGAAGAAGTGAAATGGACATTTGCATGCGTCCCCATTGCTGCTGTGTTCTATCACCTGCGTTCTGATTGCCAACCCTGGAATTTTCTGCCTGAATCTCCGTTCCTGCTACTGGTTTCTGACTCAGGGGCTGCCCAGACTCTGCTCTGACTTCTTGGCTGACGCAAATCTTTTCCTGCCCCCCTGATACCACCTTAGGGACTGTGGGCAAAGGCTGTGTTCTTACTGGCATGGCTTCCATGGTTCCTAAAGGCCTTAAAAGTGAAGCCAATTCTCCTCCTGGCCTGCATTCCCACGCATTCTCCTCCTGAATGAAAGCTTCTGCCTGCAGATGCTCTCCTAGGGTTACCCATGTCTTGCAAAACCCTGATTTCTGAACTAAATCTCCCAGCTCATTTCCAATTCCGTTTTCTAACTCTGAGAAAACAGCTCCCATCCTTACCTTTGGGATCCAATGGATGATTTAGTGCACTCAGCCTCTTCACGGGCGAGTTGGATGGGGATTTGAGCCGGTTCCTTGCTTCTTGGGAGGGTCTGCGTCTCAGTCGGTCTCAGGAGTTTGCATGCCCTTAAGGAGCCCCATGTTGGGCGCCATATGTAGGGAAATAACCTACACGGACACGGGGTTGGGTTCAAGTGTCAGGCTGCCATGCTCTTCTCTTCTCCTTCGAGCAGGCTTGCAAGGCACACCTTTATTAGCTGTAAGAGGAGGAGTTACAGATATTGTGTGGTGTCCTAGGTGTCAGCCTGTCATTGGCTTGATGGACTCCTGGGGAGGGCTTTCTGTGACGTGGACATGTCACCTAGTGAGGGATGGTAATGATTGATACCCTAGCAGCTTGCTTCCCTGACCTTCCCTCTCGTGCCTGAGTGGGGCACAAAGGAATGTCCTTGCCTTTTCCTCTGGGCATGCTCTGGCCCCGATGGAAGGACAAGATAGTCAGCCATCTGCTTCCTGTGTGTTAGTCTTAGGGGCTCCATTTCCCTTCTCCCAGGGGTTTCCCGTGCAGGAGGAAGGGTAAAATATCGCCCCCCCAGAATGTCCCACAGGAAGCTTGCTGGATGTGCCTATTAGTACCCAATATCCCTCAGGAGACATCCCTTCAATGGCGATACACTCAAGGCAACTACAGACCCTGAGGAGAAGGTGAGTGCTGTTAAGAAACCTCTGAAACAGGTCAAGATCACTAACTTTGTCAAATTGGGGGATTGCACTGTCCATAAGACTGACCTCACAGAGATGGACTCCTCACAGCCACTAGGTAGTCCTACAATTGATCTACCAAATAGTGCTGTAGTTGATCCTCAGACTCTGGACATTAGCTATCTGTCTAGCAATCTGGGTGTTGATTTTGGTCGGCTGGGCTTTTTGGATTTTCACTCCTCTCCAGTCACCTTGCCTTATAGAAATGTCCCTCCGGTTGAGAGGCGGAGCCAGTGGAATCCAGCTAAAGGCTACTCCTTGATGGGAACTTCTGAGCCTAAGGACAGTCAGCTTGTGCAAGAGAGTGACAGTCTCAAGTGCGCCAATGATTCCAACAACAACACTCCTACAAAAGATGATTGCTGCATTCATAATCAGGCTCATCTAACTCATCTAGCAGAAATCAGAGACATTCTATTTGATATTAAAGAGCTCATGATCGTCTTAGTAGGCTACCTGACGAAGACTGAACAGCAGAGAAAAGAGGACAGTAGCACACAAAGGTCTAATAATGTCAACTACTATAATCTGACCCCAAATACAATAGACAGAATTGCTGGTCTTTCTCTGGAGGAACTTTTACTTTGTGTGGACCCAAAGAACACAGCACAGCAAAGCTTTATTCCTCCAAATGTCTCTAAGGCTCAAGAAGAGGCAGTCATCCAGACTCCCTCAGTTGCCATAGAAGTCCCCACTGAGCCCCCAACTAGAACGTCCACAATTTCAGCTGTTAAAAGGAGTAATAAAACTTCCAGTAAAGGTGCACCACCAAGCCATAAGACGGGGGAAAGGAAAAGTAAGGGCAAGACTGGTAAAAGGAAGGGGGCTAGCCACCCTCAGAGCAAGGCAAGGAAAGGTATGAACTTTAGACCACTTTTCAAATTATTGGAGGAGGATAGACCCCATAATACCAGGAAAACTAGAGATGCTACCAGGAGTACTTTACAGCTGGGCATGGAGGCAAAAAGGCCAACAAAGAGGGAACCTGAACCTGAACCTGAGATCTGTAAAGCTGCAAAATTGCCCCCAGATATGACCCATCCACAGAAGCAGATTACCTCCAATTCAGATGGATCTGATATTTGCATGGCAGAGCTCCATCAAGTAAAGAGACATTTTCAACCAAAACTGAATGGGAGAATTGGAATGGAAGCAAGCAGCCAACAACTTGGCAATAGGATTTATCCAATTCCAGTCATAATTGGAAACAGGAAAGCATACATGAGGCTTGGGAGATGGAGAGCAAATGGGAGGAAAGCAATACACAAGAAAGCTGACACTAATCTCTGGACAAATGAGAGAAATACTCCTGTATTAAATGGGCACTCACAGATTTACTGGCATGGACAGACCCAGAGTGGGTTACTAGAAGGTGTAATTCACAATTGACATGGGGACAAAAATACTGTTCAATCTTATAGTAGCCATGGAGTGGATTGTGAACTTACTAAGGATGTAAGGGGAAGGAACTTTGTGACCTCACAATCCACCTGCTCCCAAGGGAATTCAATTAAAATTATCTCCTGGAATATTGCAGGATGGGGATCCAAATTGGTAGATAATTCTTTTAGAGAGTATGTGGAGAAGTTTGATATTTTACTGTTTCAAGAGACTTGGTCCCAGCAAGATTTGGTATTGGATGGTTTTATGTCACATGTTCTCAAGGCAATTCCAAGTGGGAAAGGGGGTCGCTGTAAGGGGGGATTGTGTGTGATGACGTCTAACAAACTACAGGCTTGTGTAGTTACTATCGATCCCATTCCCAACATTGCTATTGCTGTAATATTGAAATTTAATCTCTGTGCTTTATTGTTAATTGACATTTATTTTCCACCTCAGCAATCCCATGAGTGCACTAAACGGGCTTGGGCTGCATTAGAAGATTATATTGTCAACCTGATTGTGCTTCATCCTTCAGCTTCGCTCATCCTGATGGGTGATTGCAATGCAAGAATAGGTTGTAATGATGAAATCTTATTTTCACGTTATAACAGGTTACCACCCGAAACCAACACTTGTAATCCTCTGCCCTATAGATTGTCTAAGGATAAGGGTTGCAATTATGCTGGGTTATGTCTTATGCAAATGATTAATAACCTTGATTTGGCTCTCTTAAATGGAAGTGTGAAGGGAGATAGGCCGGGAGAATTTACTTTTATATCATCCAATGGTGCTTCAATAATAGATTATGCTCTAATCTCCCAGGACCTGGTAGGAGCAATATCAAACTTTAAGGTTGATGACCGTATAGATAGTGATCATTTACCACTGGTGCTGGAGGTTAATCTAGGAGAATCCGTTATCTCTGCTGGAGAAGATCTCACAATTCTCCCAGGAACTGAAATCAGAGCCTCTCGCATTAAATGGTCAGTCAGGCAGGGAGACACTATGAGTAAATTACTAAATACCAAGCCTTACATCCAGATGAGTCATCTAATTAGCACAGCTGATTCAGTTACAACTGTGCTAGAGACCTACCGAGAACTATTAAACTCTTTACAGTATCATTTAAAGCATGAGACCAATTACAATAGGATAAAGACTCGAAATAGCACTTATTCCAAACCCTGGTTCGATAGGGAATGTAGAGAGATGAAGCATGAGTTATTGAATAAATATAGATTTTACAAACAACAGGCCCTGGAAAGAATTCCACCTGAATGGTTCACCCTGAAAAGGGAATACAAATCCCTGATTAAGAGGAAGAAGGCTGAAGCCCAGAAGGAATTATGGCAACAATTAATAGCTGCAACTAGATCTAAGGATCCCTCATGCTTCTGGAAAATCGTGACAAGGGGGTTGACCACCTACCCGGTTGTCAATGAGATATGTATCCCTGCAAAGGTCTGGGAAGCACATTTTAGGGGAATCTACTCACAGCATTCTGACTCTGCAACCAGAGTTCAAGAATTGCCTTTAGGTTTGGCAGAGTGGCCCCCTGTTTCCATGCAGGAAATCATCTCGCTGATTCACCAGCTGAAACCAGGCAAAGCCCCAGGCGCTGATTATATAACAGCTGATTTATTGCATGATAATTTGGAGTGGTGGACCCCAGTTTTTGGCCTCATAATTTACTTGGTTTGACCGCACAGCGGTTATACCAGAGGACTGGGGGCTTGCTATTATAATGCCAATTTTCAAGAAAGGATGTAAACTAGACCCAAGAAACTACCGCCCAATAAGTCTACTAAGCATTATTAGCAAGCTATATGCAAGGCACCTGTTGGGGAAGCTTCAGGATTGGTTAAATGATGAAAATATTAAGAACATAAGAACATAAGAACATAAGAAGAGCCATGCTGGATCAGGCCAAAGGCCCATCTAGTCCAGCTTCCTGTATCTCACAACGGCCCCACCAGATGCGTTTGGGAGCGCACGAGACTAGATATCTGTCTCCTGATACCACTCCCCTGCATCTGGCCCTTGAAGTACCCTGGTTTAAAGCCTAGAGATTACACATCTCCATCATGGTTTGTAACCCGTGATGGACTTTTCCTCTAGGAATCTGTCCAATCCCCTTTTGAAGGCATCCAGGCCAGATGCCATCACCACATCCTGTGGCAGGGAGTTCCATATACTTACAACACGCTGGGTGAAAAAATATTTTCTTTTGTCAGTTCTTACTCTCCCAGCACTCAATTTGAGTGTATGTCCCCTAGTTCTGGTATTTTGAGAGAGGGAGAAGAGCTTCCCTCTATCCACTTTACTCATACCCTGCATTATTTTGTATGTCTCAATCATATCCCCCCTCAAGCGCCTTTTTTCCAGACTAAAGAGGCCCAATTTTTTTAGCCTTTCTTCATAAGGGAGGTGCCCCAGCCCAGTAATCATTTTAGTCGCTCTCTTCTGCACCTTTTCCAGTTCCACTATGTCTTTCTTGAGATGCGGTGACCAGAATTGTACACAATACTCCAGGTGGGGCCTTACTATTGTTTTATATAACGGCATTATAATGTTGGCTGTTTTATTTTCAATCCCCTTTTTGATAATCCCTAGCATGGAATTGGCCTTCTTCACTGCTGCCACACATTGGGGAGACACCTTCATGGAGCTGTCCACCAACACACCAAGATCTCTTTCCTGATCCGTCACGGATAACTCAGAGCCCATGAGTTGATAGATGAAGTTTGGATTTTTTGCCCCAATATGCATTACTTTACATTTGGTTACATTAAAACGCATCTGCCATTTCTCAGCCCACTCCCCCAGTTTGGAGAGATCCTTCTGGAGCTCTTCACAATCTTCTCTGGTTTTTACCACATGGAAAAGTTTTGTGTCATCTGCAAACTTGGCCACCTCACTGTTTATCCCTGTCTCCAGGTCATTTATGAACAGATTGAAAAGCACCGGTCCCAGGACCGAGCCCTGGGGCACACCGCTTTTCACTTCTCTCCATTGTGAAAATTTCCCATTGACACCTACTCTTTGTTTCCGGGATCTCAACCAGTTCTCAATCCATAAGAGGACCTGCCCTCTTATCCCCTGACTATGCAATTTTCTCAGCAGCCTTTGGTGAGGGACTGTGTCAAAAGCCTTTTGAAAATCCAGATAGACTATATCCACTGGTTCACCCAAATCCACGTGCCTGTTGACCTTTTCAAAAAATTCTAAAAGGTTTGTAAGACAAGATTTACCCTTACAGAAGCCATGCTGATTTTCTCTCAGCAAGGTTTGTTCTTTTATGTGTTTTAAGATTTTCTCTTGGATGAGGCCTTCCACCATCTTCCCTGGGACAGATGTAAGGCTAACCGGCCTGTAGTTTCCTGGGTCCCCCCTCCTTCCTTTTTTAAAAATTGGTGTGACATCTGCTATCCTCCAGTCCTCTGGCACTGTGGCCGTTTTAAGAGACAAGTTGCATATAACCGTTAAGAGATCTGCAATTTCATTTCTCAGTTCCCTAATAACCCTTGGGTGGATGCCATCTGGGCCCGGTGACTTGTTAATCCTCAATTTATCAATTAGTCCTAAAACCTCCTCTCTTTTAACCTGTATTTGATTTAATTCTTTAGTCAAGAGGGGCGGCTCAGGCAGCGGAATCCGCTCAAGGTCCTCTGTCGTGAAGACAGACGCAAAGAACTCGTTCAATTTCTCTGCAATGTCCAAGTCCTCCTTAACCTCCCCTTTTCCTCCCTCACCATCCAGAGGCCCAACTGGTTCTCTGGCAGGTTTTCTACTTCTAACATATTTAAAGAAGCTTTTATTATTACCCTTTATATTGCTAGCCATGCGTTCCTCAAAGTCTTTCTTTGCCTCCCTTATCATCTTTTATTCTTATTCTTGCTGAAGAACAAGCTGGGTTCAGATTTGGTAGGGCTACTATAGATCAGGCACTCGTTCTACACCATCTAGCAAACAAATATTCTACTCCAAAAGGAGGTTCCTTGTATGTGGCATTCATAGATTTTAAATCAGCTTTCGATCTGATACCCAGAGAAAAATTGTGGGCCAAATTCGAGACCACAAATATTGACAAAAGACTTCTTCTGCTAATGAAGCGACTGCATGAAAATACCAGTCTTAGGGTTATTTGCAATAAGGCAGGGGCACTATCTAACATAATTCCATCATTCAATGGGGTCAAGCAAGGCTGCATTTTAGCTCCAACATTGTTTAATTTTTATATTAATGATATTGTGAGCAATTTATCGAGTGCAGACTTTCATCCCCCTACACTAGGCTCACGCCCCCTTTCAATCCTGCTTTATGCAGATGATGCAGTCTTGATGTCAATCTCGTGTGTGGGATTACGGAGAATCTTGAAAGCCTTAGCCTCATACTGTACAAAAGAACAGCTGACCATTAATTATGATAAGACTAAGATCATGGTCATTAGCAGGAAACATAAAAAACATAGATGGACAATAAATGGAAATAGTATAGAGCAAGTGTCCTGCTATAAATATCTAGGTATGATATTTCATTCATCTGGCTTATGGTCCTCCCACGTGAACCATGTAGCATCTAATGCACAAACATGCAGCTCTGCACTATTGAGGTTCTTTTATACCAAGGGTGGTCAATACGTGCCATCAGCGATTCAAGTTTTTAAAGCTAAAATTATAGCCCAAATGCTTTACGGAGCCCAACTGTTTGCATACTCAAACGTGAAGCCTTTGGAGACGGTGCAGACAAAGTTTTTGAGAAGAATTCTTGTAACACCTTTGTGTGTCCCCAATACGACACTCCGACTGGAGGCTGGATTAATCTCCATTAAAGCACGTGCCCTGATCCACATGTTCAGCTATTGGCTGAAACTTATTTTTGCCCCATCTGGCTTGGCACCCCTAGTATTAGTGGATACATTCCAATCAACTTGGAAAAGGAATCTAACTGTTAACCTACTGCAGCTGGGTTTTTCCTTAGAGGCTATTTTGGCCATGGGTTTTGGCAATGCCAAGGCTGCAATTAAAAGGAGAATATGGGATGTAGAACTACAAGAACATCTAGCAGCCCATGATAAACCCAGCAGAGTTAGGAATAGTTCCTTTAGAATGGCCAACTACCTATCTAATATAACCATTCCCAAGTTCAGGAGAGCCTTCACCTTAGCTCGATTTAATGTTCTGCCCTCCAGATTGTTGGAAGGCAGATACCAGGGTCTTCCAGTGGATAAACGTGTTTGCCCTTGTGACGAGGAGACTATTGAAACTATTGATCATGTCCTCTTGGAGTGTTCCCTTTATCGGGATATCCGGAGGACTCTTCTTCAGTCTATCTTGCAGCAAACTCAGGGGAGGCCAAGGGAGTTTTGTGTCCAACACCTGCTAGGAGATAAAAAGCCAGATGTAACTGAGGTGGTGGCCAAATTCTGTGCCGCAGCAATGAGGCATCGCTCATCCCTGCCCACTTCTGGTGGCGAGGTCAGATGATTGGCAATATCCATTGTGTATTTATCCTTACCTCTTCTCATGATGTGGGTTGGAGGTGGTCTAGAGCACGGCCATGGTCCATGGCTGGAGACAATTCTAGTCCTATTGAGTTGATTACTCTGTTATTGGGCCTACTGGGCTTCGAAGATTTTACCTGTTCTGCCTTTTATACAAAGAGCATGCCATTGTATTATGCTTGTCTTGTGTGCATGCTTTTATTGTTTTTATACGCTTTTATTTTGGTTTTATGTGGAATGTATCTTGTATTTTATCTGCTCAGTGACTGAAATAAAGAGTGAGTGCAAAAAAGGGGAATCCCCCCAAAAAAAAAATCAAAAAGAAAAAGGCATTTTTTGGGGGGAAGGATCCAAGATGAGATCACAGCAGGCCACAGGAAAGCAGGATTCCAAGATAGGATTCCTTCTAAGATAAGATCAGGAGCTGAGCAAAGTAATCCCACAAAGAATGACTAAGCAAAGTGCACTCCTCACAGTGACCTTTTTTTAACTTTCAAAATTCCCCCCCCCCCCCCTTGAACATTCTGATTAGCTGTTAGTAGCTGTTGTGGTCCTATTTAGTGCAAAATGTATCATGCAATATGACATACCAAGGGTAAAAGAAAAGTTAGTCAAAGGAAGGCAGCAGAAAAAGCTGCAAAACTTTTGTGCACACCTCATTTGTTAATACAAATGACTCATGTTTTAAAGGCTCTCTTTCTTTGCAGCTTGAGTTCCCTCAACACGGGATTTTCCCTACACTCACAGGATATCTGAAGTCCCAATTCTCATGGTTGTTGTCTTTAATTAATTAATTAATTATATTTATTGTATGGTATTATCTAACTGTGTTGGTAGGACATTCTTCAGGTTGATGGTAGAAGAAGAAAAATAAGTTGAACAGTGTATTTATTTATTTATTTATTTATTAAATTTTTATCCCACCCATCTGGCAGCAAGGCCACTCTAGGCAGTTAACAACAGTACAATACAATACAATACAATTCAAAACATATATAATTCATACAATAATGTAAAATCAACATAAAATACAGTAAATATAATAAAAAATAAACAACATAAAATAACATATAACTGCCATAAAGCTATAATATTATTGGCAGGCAAATCTACTAAAAATGTGTTTTATTGGGAGGACACTAGATTTATGTTAAGTTTGAGGAAATGCCTGTTTAAAACACCAGGTTTTCAGTAGTTTTTTTAAAAAACAGCCAAACATGGGGCCAGGCGGATGTCAGGTGGAAGATTATTCCACAGGCAAGGGGCAATGGCAGAAAAGGCCCTATTTTTGTTTTTGTTTTTCCCTTTCAGGCCTCTCACAGTGTTAATTGCCTCAAATGCCTAGACTGGAAAGATTGGGTATTATGGGCAGTTTTCATTGGAAGAAGGCACTCTGACAAGTAGCAAGGCCCTAAACCGTTTAGAGCCTTGTATGTCACAGTTAAAACCTTGAAGTCAACGGATAAATTGTAGTTGCATATATTTAAGGAAGGCAGCTGCCTGCATTTGATTCACATACTGTTATTAAAATATTGTGTAGTCTTTCCCTGGTTTCTTCTTCTATGCCCACTGCACTGACAATTAAGCTGGAAAAAAGAGGAAGGAAGAGAGGGGGAAGAAATAAAATGTAAGGGTTAAAAGCATTAAACTTATCTGACAATGAATCTTTTGTAATCAGTTCATCATAATGACACGAATAAATCCATTGATTCAATACAAAATTGACATTCATCTCAGAGATGCTAGGTTTTTATCTCACAAAAAGAGCTGTTGTTTCTGGTGCATAGAACTGAAGATTTCTAAGAATTGAGTCCTCAGCATATTTACCTGGGAGTATGTCCTAATAAATTTAATGGCCTTCTTTATGAGTAGACTCCACTCTGGACTCCACTATGACCTAAAATATTGCTAATATTTGTTATACAAATTTATCTAAGAATAGAGGGTTCTATTCTTACTAATCTTCAGTTTTATATTACAGTAATGTTTTATGTAAAAAAGTAGCATTTTTAAAGTAAAGAATAAATCAACAATCCTTATTTTTGCACAATAGAATAATTATCAGATATTGACAAAAATTGTACAAACACTGTCTAAAAGGCAAAGCTTAAGAAGGCAAAATAAAATCACGAATGACATTTACTAGAAAACCATGAAAGGAAATTGTCTTTAATTAGTTCACAGTTGGAGATTTGTTCATAGTACTTATTTTAGTTAAGTCTTTCATTGGGAGGAAAGAAGCTATTTAACTTTCAAGATCCTAGGAAGTGAATGAGCTTTGATGCACCTTCCTTACTGATAGATGAAATTATTTTGTTATATATTTGTTTAAACACATATTTCCATTATGGAGCAACCATATGAACCATTTATCCTTCTGGTGTTTCCTTCCCTTTCTAAAATTATCTAGACTTGTGTGCTAAATTTTGTTACTTTCCCTTTATCAAGATAATATTTAAAAATTCTCCCCATATATCTTCAAACACGTTTACTAGTTTTCCCCTTCTTAACATTGATATTATACAGCATGTTTATCATTAATTGCTGTATCCCAGATTATATCCTGTAAACAAATTTCATAATACTAGACTCAAAAATTTTACTCCACTAAATTTCAGTTAGACTGCTTTATTAGGATCTCAGGTATATGAGTAAATTCTCAGATTAAAGCATGCATGTTCAAGATTTGCCAAAATCTGCAAATATTCTGTACATTTATAAATGTCAGAATATAGATAAAAATGTAAAAACTGGTTGGTTTTGTCAGCTGGCTAGCACACTTCAGTAGCCATTGGCAAAACTACTTCAATGTTGAGGAAGCTTCTAGAGAAAACAAGAAACCAGGAGCATCTATGCTAGCAAATATGTTTTTTTCAGTTCCAACATCATATTTCAAGTCCTATCACTGGTGATACATACTAATTTAGAGGTTGTTATAAAGAACTCTTCATCATTGTTGCTATCTCTTGTACTAGGTAAACAGCTTTTACTGACTATATGGCTTTACTCGTTATTATATTGTAGGTCCCTTGCTTTCTTATCTGCTGGAAATTTGAAACAGATTCAGGCTGTGTGTTTTGGTCTTTGACCACAAAGACAGTTTTCAACTAGTCTTTTTCAATTTGGTATTTAGGTTTCCCAAGAGGTGAGAATGTGTAGAACAAGGCTTTAGTTTTTCTTTCTTCTCTGCCTAGTTTTTTTTAAATTATTATTTCATCTGAAATGAGGAAGATTTCAAATAATGTCTTGAAAACATTCTGCGCCCTTCTGCACTCTTTACTATTCAGAGGCTACTCTATGGGGACAATCAGCAACTTCCAGTTTAGCCTACAGATGGGCAGGAAATGAAAAAAGAAATGCTGCTTTGTCATTTTGTTATGAAATGGAATGGTAGGATATGTTTTGTTATGAAACAAAATACCATTTTTTCCATCTAGGAATGAAACAATTCATCCTAGAGGAACCAAAATTGCAGGGTAGCATCTTTGGAGTCTTCCCTGTAAGCCCCTCAAATTTGGAGAGGTTTGGGGTTCAGGGGCTGAGTTATTAAACTCCAAAGGTGGTCCCTCTAGGAGAAAATCATTTCTAAGTGAGTTGGGAAGCTGCTAGTAGCCCCTCCCACAGGCCTATACGGCGTGCTGGCAATATAGGGGTTAAGCTGTTTAAGTTAACCCTATATTGCTGGTGCATGCCATACAGCAATTTTACAATTGGCAGGGGGGACCCTCTTTGCCATTGAATAACTCGGCCCCCTGAACACCAAACCTCTCCACATTTGGGGGGGCTTACAGGGGAGTCACTCCCCCATGGGGGAAGTGGCTATTAGTGGGTTCCCAACCAATTTAGAAATGATTTTCTCCTAGGGGAATCCCCTTTGGAGTTCAATAACTCAGCCCTCTGAACCCCAAATATCTCCTAATTTAGGGTTCTTACAGGGAAGAGTCCAAAGAAGCTACCCTGTGATTTTGGTGCCTCTAGGACCCAGGCAATACATTAACAAATCATTTCATTTTGTTTCATTCAATGGATTCTTTAAAAATTCTTTAGTAATGAAATGAAATGAAACTACTAAAGCAGGGCTTTCCAACTTTGAACAGGCCGAGATCTACTTTTTCTGGCCCAAAGTGCCGGAAGGCTACTACACTAATACCTCTACTTACAAATTTTATCCATTCCAAGCACATGCTTGTAAGTAAAAAAAACTGTAAGTAGAGCAGGGGTTTCCCATAGGAATGTATTGAAACCCATTCCCTCCGGAACGGAGTGATTGATTTTCAATGCATTCCTATGGGAAGGCTGACCATGCACATGCTTCCCTTGCACCCACTAGATTATCTGGCCAGTGGGAGGAGCAGGGGACCACACCATGACCCTTGAACTGTCCCACTCAGCTGAGACACTGGGCTGGCAGACCCAGAACTTTGCTGGGGCAGTGGTGGTCCTTGGGATGGGGGAGGGAGGAGTGATGAAATTATCCCATCACTTTTTTATTGGTGGCCGGCAGGCTACTTTTGTACCCTTCACGGATTACTGGTAGCCCACGGTCTACCTGTTGTGCAGGCCTGTACTAAAGAAACAGAATGAAACACTATATTTTAGTTTCATGCCCAGATCTAGTTTAGCCTATGCAGCTTATCACTTTGAAAGAGCGTCACATCTGAAGGCTGTCTCCCTTAGTTGGGTCCCTCATTTCCCCCATGCACTACTTGGCATGAGATCATATAATGCTGGAGGTACAAGTAGCAGTACAAAATGATTGGGCTTTTTCAAGGAGTCCGAAGAAGATTGAACCTTCATAGAGACCAGATAATAGGCAAAAGCTGTCTAGTACACATCATTGAAGGCATCTGGACTGCCAACAATTCATGCCAAAATTTGGACATTAGTCAGTAAAACGCCCAGGCGAGAGGTGGATATTTTTATTGATAGGCCTGACCAGGAAGAAACCGGCAGGCTGTCTTATCTAGGTGAACATATGTTGGAACATTGGGGGATTTAAAAAAAAAACATTTAAGCCTTCAGTGCAGCCTTGAGAAACCTTTCAAAACTGGTATCAGAATCTAGATCAATAAGCTTCTAGTTTTAATATTGATTGCTTCTGACAGCTCCTTATCCACTCTTTCTTTAAGGAGTAGACTTAAGGCTGTGGTCAATTATCTTTCTTATGCAAGCTTTTGAGAAGGTGTTGTTTGTCAACTCATCTAGAGAATGAGCAATTGCTTTTTTGTGGATGTCATTTCTGGCAGGTACATGAGAGCAATGTGGTCTTCTGCATTAATATGTGTAGATATAATTTTATTCCTTCCAGGAACTTAACCATTGGGAATGTATATCTTTGGTTCCTTTCTGCCCTGCTTTAAAAAAACAACAACTTTTCATCTCAATTGAGGAATATTTCAAGGAATGTTTTTGAAAGGATTGATGGCATGAGTAATGGTGGTGGGGTTCTTTTCTCATCTGCATCATATGCTTTGTTGAGGTGTGTGACTCCAGTTCCTGAATGGCACAGCAAAATATGCATGCATTTTTTTAAAAAAAAATCTGTAAAATTACAACGAAGAAAATTAATATTTTCATGTAGTTGCAAAAGTCCTATTTGATTATTAAACTGGTAGCCTAAATGGGATATGCCCTAGTTGTTCCCCTACTTTCATCACCTTTTAATCCGTGTTTTGACTCACATGTAGTTTCTACCCATGGTGATGACTTTTCTTTTGACAGATGTGTTCCACTCAAGGCAAGTGATGGAACCATGTTAGGAGAGGGACAGGACTAACAGAGTCTCTGTCCTCACATTTAGGTTACCCAAGTTTTATGTTCCCCAAAATACATCTATTTTGTTGCTCATAATTGGTCCAGCCATTCCCAACCCATTTTTGGCCACAAAGTGAGACACAATCTGAAAGAAATATAGGCTGAATCAGAGTGGTATAACTCACATAACAAACCTTATAAGGTGATGTGTGAAGAATTATTTACAGTCTATAACTCATTTAAATGTGCCAGGGGCTCACACGGGGTCATTTAGCCCCCATTGAAAATGGCTAGGTTAACTAATATTGTTCATAAGGAATAACAGGACTGCCTATCTATCATGTGCCTGTCTTAGCTAACACCCTTGATCATGGTCACCAATGAGAATTTTAAATTTGTTCCTGTAGAAGAGAAATATCCAGAATAGAAAGTCTGGTGCATGTGCTAAAAACTGTAGCTGGTTCAGGCATTATTAGCCAACCGTCTTTTGCTTTGTGTAGCAAATAACGCTAGAGCAGACCCATTGAATTAACAGGGAATTTGCAAGTCAACTCCTCCATAAATTCCATTAATTCAAATGAGCTTATTCTAACTGTGACCTGCTACATTAAAATAAATCTCAACTGGAGTAGGTCCATTTGAATCGATGGAACATATGGAGGGGTTGGCTCAACAAATTCTCTTCAATCCAATCCGCCTACTCCACTGAAATTTGCTACAATAAGCAACAGGATGTTGTCCATTAAATTGTACCCAGTGATTGTAGCCTGTTTAGGCATTATTAAATTGTATCCAAGTAGGATTATGAGTGTGCATACTAGCTCTACCACTAACTTCCTTGATATAGTTGTCTTCATTGTCTGGCTTTCCAAGCTCATTGTGTAGGGTTCTCCGTTCTAAATGGCCAAATCACCTTCGGACTATCCCAATAAATACAGGGAAGTCAAATGTGAACCTAATCAACATGGAGAGATTGGGGGAGGGCCTGAATAGACTGCCCCACTACCACTCCATAGGCACAGTTTAATAATGCCTGAATAGGGCTTGGAATTACTTCAGCTACTTGATTTATCTACAACTCCTGGTTTCCTTATTGATTCTCATAGCAGTACACTCAGTTCTCATCTTTTCCCCCCTTTCATTTTGAGAGTGAGAGTGACTAGATTTTGCTACTGTATTAATATGAAAGAAAGCAGATATTAAATGTAAGTACAGAGGAAAGGTTTAATGCCTAGGCTCTACCTTCATGGCATTGATAAAACTGAGAGGCCATGCCTCATTGTTTAGTGACAAAATTAATGAATATTATTATCCATCTTTCTCTCCATCTTTCCTTTTACCTTCCTCACATCTATTTACTGAAACATTCAATTCTTATAACTCTTAACAAGATCTGTACATCTTTAATGAAGGAAATGTTTGTTCTTGAGTTTTATTTTATGGAGCTGAAATTCTTGTAAAAATAATAATAATAATAATAATAATAATAATAATAATAATAATAATAATAATAATAATAATAATAATAATAATAATAATAATAATAATAATAATAATAATAAATAGTGGGACATCCATTGAAATATAATAGGAAGGTAAAAATGGCAATATGAACTTGTTTTGTTATTTTTTTAAAATAAACTTTTAATATATGCATTTTCAGATACCTCTAAAGTGCTGTGCTTGCCTAATTAAAAACATCTGAGGGAATCCTAGGACAATTCTTTTTTGAGGTTGCACTTTTTGCTGTCCAGCATGTTGAAGAACATTGGTATTCTAAGACTCCAAAAACGGAACTTCTACTGCTTAAATCCTTCTTGTCTCAGGAAATGTATGGCAATAATATTCCAAGAACTCTGCCTTAAACAGCATTAACTCCACTTACATTAAAAAATCATGTGTATGTATTATGTTTCTGACCAGATACAAACATCTTGGTGGTGAATTTCCACAAGTTAAAACACAGACTTGTGCATTTTTTTGTAGCACACCAAGTCATATTACTCAGGGCACAGCAACATATACCTATTCTGACATGCTAATTTGAGTCAATTTGCTGCTAAGATGTATTCCTATTGCATTACAGCAGCATAAAAACGTAACAGGAATATAGCCATTACCGCTTCAAACCAAACCAATTCAATTCTGCTGGCTACACATTTCCCATCCCCCAGCAAGCTGGGTATTCAGGTTACCAACCTTGGAAGGACAGAAGGTTGTGTGAACCTTAAGCCAGCTACCTGAGATTGAACCTGTGTGAGTTTTGGCTGCAGTACTGCAGTTTAACAATTGTATTGTGAGTATTGTCCTTGAGTCCTAAAACAATATAACAGGGTGTTAATGTTTTAGTAATGGTATTAAATCCTTATTAAAGTTATTATCACCAGAACTTTAATAGATTTTCCAAGGAAAACAGTGGCATAATAAATCCCACTGCTTCAGTAAAGAAATACAGTTACTGTACTTTTTTGAATAGAACAAGAATGGTTTGCAAAAATACTGTTTGTAATGTGCACCCAGTGTAACAGTGCAGATATGATCTGCCAATTTAATACTTAAAACAACAAAATACACATTTACATTTTTGCAGTTGCATATATTACACATACAATGCAGATGCAAAAAATAAAATGGCACACTTCAAAGTGAAGTCACGGTAATCAGTGAGGTTACAAGTTAATATCTGTATACTTAAGTTGGGACGTAAAGCAAAGCGGCAATTTATGAGTAATGTCAGACCAGCTTCTTATACATTACAGCAAAGTGAGACTTTTGATTATTTTGTGGTGCATGCTTTATTATATGGAATTTTTGCAATGGGACCTCTTCCAAATTTTAGTCCTAACAGATGGGATCTTGTTGGGGTTCCACATATTTAGTTATTTGGGAGTTTAGTAAACAGTGATTTTATCCAGGCTCTGATTGGAACAGATGTGATCTTATCAGGGTTCCACTTTTTTTTTCAGGAGTGTAAAAATGCCATGATATGCTGTTCAGTGCTAGAGTTTACTTTTTGTGTTTTTAGAATGGAGGTCCTTTTTAGCCAGAATTTGCCCCTGGGTTCTAAAACATTATAACAGGGAGTTAATGTTTTTTCTCTATTAATTCCATTAAACCCTTTTAATATTAGAGCATGTGTTGCTTTATAGCATTAACCAGTGTCTTGCACTCAACAGTATTTTCACAGTTTATGACACTGCTTAGGGCATTAACAAACAGCTGTTTGAATTAAATGAGCAGTTAAGGGCCCTGTTCATTAACTCAAAAGTTTCATGTATTTTTAATTCTTTAAATCTAATGGTATTAACACCCTTCAAGAAATCTATCTTTGATCATAATTTGCTGTGACCAGTATTGCTTTGAGGGCATGAAATTCTATGAGTTATTGTAGGGGGTGGGAATAGTCAACAAATCTTATCCCTTATCACAATTCCATTTGTTTTGTATCTAGAACTTCAAAAGTTGTTTATAGCAGCTGTATTGAGAATTTTCCAATTTTGTTTACTGATGACTTAATTTAGCTAATGTAAGGAGGCAGTTGGAACAGAATTATTTGCATTTGAAATGGTGCAATCAAGGGTTTCTGACGGTCTCATTTACAAATAAGAGAGAGGGGGAAGAAATTGTATTTGGACAGTGATTGAATGCTTCATGAAACTTTCATAACAATAAAGTCTTATTTTAATCACTAGATTTTCATATTGTTTATCATACTTTTATAGGTTTTCAATTTCAAGAAGCCTTTTTCTTACCTTCTGTCTCAACCACCTTTCATATACTCTCTTTTCAACCAGAAGGAGAAATTAAAAGAAAGAGCTACTTAAAAGAACAAAGTGGGCTAGCAAAGGCTGATGGGGTTCAGGGAAAGTTGGCATTTTAATTGAGAAAGAGAAAAAATAAACCAGGAGTGGGGGAAGAGAAGTAGGAATTGGTCTGAGCTACTGGGGTGGCAGCCATTGGCTTGCTTCCAGAAACGGATGCTTTACTAGGAAGGGGCATGTGGCATGAGGTTACAGGCTCCCTCCTGTACTGTGTGACGTACCCAAGGAGGAAGAAATGACAAAACAAATATTCATTCCCAAGTCTCCCTGCCGCATGCTTTTGTATGACAAGAAATGGTCAGATTCTACTCTAGCAGTGAGCCCATGTCGTGGCAGTGATCTGGTTGCTGCATGTAGAGAGAGTGCTTTAGCACTATGTGGCCAAATATATGTCAAAACAACAACTATTTGATACTGCAGTGTTTTTTTTTTCTTGGATGGTGCCAACACATATCTGGTATTTGGCTAGCAGATCTTCTGCTTGTTCTGAGCGGATGAAAATAGGTCTTCTTTCAATTCAGAGCAATTTGGAAATGTGGTTGAAACAATTGACTAAGGTGGTTACTTCACGTCCTTCCTCGAGCCGAGGTGAACTTGCCTCCATGTTGAAATCAGTTTTCAACATGGATCGAGAAGTGGATTGAAAAGATTCCCGAGCTCCAGGACGGGAATCTCTCACCCCGCTTGGAGCGCAGTTCAGGGGGCATGGTCAGGGTGAACTCGGATTGACCCCACAAGGACGTGAGGTTACATTCCTTCGAACCGTTCTCCAGCGGGGCCACGAACTGCAGCGAGAGGGACGTGAAGTATCAGCCTTTGAGTAGAAAAGAAGATAGGGACAAAGAATGGTGGAAAAGCAGAGAGAAGCTAAAAAGAAGACAGAAGCCGAAAATAATGTTGAGGGGAAAAGTAAAGAAAGCAAAGTGTTCTGCTTATATACCACCCCATACCACTTGAAGTAGTCTCTTGGTGGTTTACAGTTTTGAATTACATTATGCAGGCTACACATCCCCCCCCCCAGCAAGCTGGGTACTCATTTTACCAACCTCAGAAGCATGGAAGGCTGAGTCAACCACGAGCTTGCTACCTGGGATTGAACCCCAGGTCATGAGCACCTGTTTTACCTGCAGTACAAGCATTTACCACTGTGCCATGGGGCTTGCTTTTGGGGTGAGACTCCTTCTGGCATATCAAAGAAGATCACAAAGAGAAACAATATAAACATGAGTCTTAAGAAAAACATTTTTTTCTGGTTAGAAATGAGGTGCATTGCAGACCTATGACCCTGATTCATTTTCAGATGTTTGCTCTGGAACATTTTGCTGTTGAATTAGCTGCAACATCCTTCCCTCTCTGACCTGCAGAGATGCAAGCTGGAGTTTATTAACTGGATGTAGGAGCAGGCTGTTTCATGGCTAACATTCTTCTCTTGGTTGTTGGAATTAATGATCACATCAGCAGAAAGTAATTGTGAGTTCCAGAAGTGATGCAGCCACAAAAATACTTCAAGGGCAACTACCAGGCAGTAGCAATAGTTGCAAGTGACACCGCCAGTAGAAATGCCATAGTTCAAACTAAGCACTGGACAGAAGAACGCAATGGTAAACCATTTCTGAATAATTGAGACAAGATAAAATGTAACCAGAGGATGAAACTTCCAAGTCAGATTGGCACTCAGCTTTGCTATTAAAAGACAACTATAAATAGTTTATGAATAGTTGAATGAAACAACTATTTTAAAGCCAAAACCATCTGGCTGTTGAACTTCACAAGATATGTCCAAAACTCCATGGCATGGAATATACAAAATGCAAATTTTGTTTTACGAAACTGTAAACAGTCTTATATTATTCTGCTTCATATATACTTCAATGCAGTGTCATTAAGCTATATTCTGTGCTGGTTATATTTTGATTTCCATCTGTGGCCACTAGAGATGGGCACGAATCAGAAAAATGGCATTTCATTTGTCGTTTGTCGTTTGGAGGGTCCGTTTCAGTTTGTTTCCGTTTTTTGCAAATTTTTGCAAAAAATTCATTTTCATTTTCGTTCGTTTCATTACCATTTTGTTGCCATTTATTTCAATTTTTGTGATTTTTTTAAGGATTTTAAGCAATTCAATTCACTCATATTGCAGTAACGGAAACGAAACACACGACAAAAATTCCGGTGTTTCTGTTCATTTAGTTTCATTTTAGAGACAAAATTCGTTTGTCGTTTCATTATGTAACGAAACAAAAAACAAAAATGGAAACGAAAAATTGTTCATTTCATGCCCATCTCTAGTGGCCACCCTCAGAATTCATAGAATCATAGAATCATAGAATCATAGAGTTGGAAGAGACCTCAAGGGCCATCTAGTCCAACCCCCTGCCATGCAGGAACCCCATCACAATATTTTCGACAGATGTCCATCCAGCCTCTGCTTAAAAACCTCCACAGAAGGAGACTCCACCACCCTTTGTGGCAGCATATTCCACTGCCAAACAGCTCTAACTGCCATGAAGTTCTTCCTAATGTTCAAATGGAATCTCTTTTGCTGTAGTTTGAAACCATTGCTCCGAGTCCTAGTCTCTGAAGCCATGGAAAACAAACCTGTTCCCTCTTCAATATGACATCCTTTCAAATATTTAAACATAGCTATCATACCCCCCCCATTCCCAGTTCCCCAAGCCATTCCTCATAAGACTTTTCATTTTTTCCAATTTTGTTAGAATGGAGAGGCTTTTAGATAAGGTGAATTTGTCCAAATAGTTTGGAATGTAAGAGGGACATATTCCTTTATTTGATAGACTTCCATTCTGGCCCAATATCATGAGGATTTTTCAATGATTTTTTACTGAAGGTTGCTCATATGACTGATGATAGACTGTCAAAAAGATGCATGAAAGATCAATTTTATTCATCTAGTTCAAATCAATGATGTAAGGTTTTATTCTCTAAATAAGATTTGTCTCTAGGTATTTTGTTAAATATGAATGCAGCATTCTCTGCCTCCTAAAGAATGACAAATAGGAACAGTCACTTTTCCATTTGAATTGGAGTAGTAAATACAGTAAACATCCTAACAGATACTATGTAGCAGCTCACCTGAAGCAAAATTGTTATAGCCCTCTTTTCTCTACCTTTGGACAGAGTTGCAGGTACAAAGCTCAGTATCCACTGGACATCATTGTTAAGTTTCAATTTTCCGCATTCAATGTTTTCAGCCAATACTGTAGTTAGACAAAAATGTATTTGTCACTGTGCTTATGGTAGAATTCATGAAATGCACCTTAGGTTTCCAGGAGAAACCAGTCTTGGATATAGATTGAAAAAGCTTGGAACAATTGTGAGATCACAACGATTGTGACATCAGAAATTATTTTTCTGAGCTGTTGGTTGAGGAGGCTCACTACACTGCTGAGCCACACTGACTGTCTCTCTTGCCTTTACTGTTATATCTGGAGTCATCAAAGGCCAACCCATGTCAGTCTTCTGAGGTCTTTAAATGAGAAGACTGAAGTCCTCTGGTAGATGGAAATATGGGCTTTGTTCACCCAGGTATCGCTTCTCAATTGCAGTTGCACTGATTCACTTACCTTTCTTGGCAGATCTGCTATTGCTTCATGAGCCACACAAATTCTTTCTTCCTTAAGAACAACAAGATAGCAGAAGAAATGAATGAGAACTGGAATTTGAGTCAGGAGAGCCATGCTGTGTGTCAAGAATGGTAGAAGCAGACTAAATTTAGTTGTATGTTAATATTTTATGAAATCCACCCTGCAGATCCACCTGATCAAATATCAGGATAGCAACAAAATAAATAGTAATATCCAAATGACTAATCAACAGAAAGCAATTCCTTACACCTGGGAAAGGATCTCTGCATTTCTGTATTTTTAAAACATACGTTTTGGTGTGCTTAATGGGACTTTTCTGTGGACCAGATTCATAGACCTGTATTCCTAAAATTACGGTATGAGCCTACACCCGCTTTCCTATGAATAGGCAACTTTCTCATAATTGGGAAAAATGAGCCATAGAAAATAAATTAAATATATAAACAAGCAAACAAATAAGCAAGTCCCACTGAGCTCTAAATGTGACTTATTTACTGTATTTGTTCAAAATAATAATAGCCAGCCTCCAAAACATAAGAACCACCTTGAGGTTATGAAAACATGAAAACAGCCCTTAGCACAAAGCTAAAACTAGAATTAATTAATGAAAACCAATAGTAAAACTAACTTCAGCCACAAAATAGTAAGATCAATAACAAGAAACTGATTACCAATCTGCTAATATACTCCCAGTGAGTATTCAGTGTATTTCTGGAGAGAATGGTGTAACATTATAAAAGGTAATAACAAGCAAGTTAATAACAGTGCAGGTTGTTTGGGGAATACAGTAATAATCCCGAAAGAGAAAGGTGCACAAAGTCACATAAGATTATGTAGTTGTTTTTCTTTTTTCTTTTTCTGCATATTCTGTTTTTTTGTTTCTAGTTTCCTTTTGTTTTATTTCCCTTAATTTGAATGAATAAGTCTATGTTATATGGACTATACAGTATTTTGAATAATGTTTGTAATGTATAATTTTCTTTAATTAAATTAAAAAAAAAACTATTAGCTGATAGCTGATATAACAACTTTAACCACTTGCAGCAAATTCTGGAATTTCGGATCCTTAAGAATGGTTGTTCAAAACTTTAGATACTTCAGATATTTATTTGTTTTATTTTAGTTTACTTTAGTTTATATTAATGAAATAGGAAATAGGTGCCTCATAGTAATTATTTAACATGATAAAGAGAAGTATTCTCAAAATGGTAGCCTTTTCTGTGCTCTGGAATAATTAATTTACACTTAATAAACTGTAGAGTTTTGTATTTGAAACTTTAGAGTATGAAAAAGTCAAACAAATTCAATTCAACAGCACAATGAATTTAAGAGAAAGACATAGGCAGTTAATACAAATTTATTTATTTTATTTATTTATATAGAGTATTTTACCCTGCCTTATGTGGTTTGAAACACCCCAACTTATAATAAATCATATCCAAGAAGCTCTTTTTCTTATGCCCACCAGCCTAATTGTTCTTTAGGGAGGCAAGTGAGTAGAGTTTTGGCCAATGTCTCAAAGTGTAGGCAAGTGGATGTGTGGAAAGCTGGTCCTTCAAATACCTTGATCTTTAACTATTTAAGGGTTTCAGTCATTACTAGACTGAGCCTATCCATCATTTGTGGAGGGGTGTAGGCAGCATTGTTCTCTTCTTTACCAGCTTTGTTGCTCTTAGAGGAAAGCAGAAACTAGCATGTTGAAAGAGCGACTCCTCTTCTGTGGGCAGATACTCATATGAATCAGAGCCTGCAAAAATCAGGACCCTGACGTATGTGGAGAGTAGGGATGGGCACAAAATGAAAAATGAAATGCTATTTTGTCCTGCTCCTATGTAATGAAATGAAACAAAATGAAACGAAATGAGGAAGCAACATTTTGATACAGTTGAAACAAAATGGTGGTTTTTTTCATTGAAACAAACCATTTCGTTCCATCTGTAAACTGGTTCCTTGCCTGCTGATATCCCGCTGCCCCTAAGACCAGCCAGCCAGCCCAGAGAGGGCAAGAGTGGGCCCAGAAGGCCAGCCTGGGCCTCCGTCTCCTCTTTCTCCTCCACTGCTGCTGCCGCCACGGGCTCTGCTGCGGGGTCCACCTCAGAAGAGGTGGGTTTTTTGTTTGTTTGTTTGTTTGTTTGGAGAAATTAAGTCTTTCCTAATCCTTTTACCGGGCCAAAATAAGCAATAGGTCCAAGCGATGCCTTTCATCTTTGGGAAACTCTGTGGCCTATGGGACAAGAAAGTGAGGTCTTTAATTACCCAAAATCCTTGCCACAAGTAAGGTCATTCTGACCACAACAGCTTTTCAGTTATTAAAGACTTCTCCCATCCCACAGTTCCCAAGAACTTCCCCACATCGAAAGAAACCCCATTGGTGCTTCACAACCTTAAAGGAGGGAGAATTGGAAATGTTTCCCCCCCCAAAAAAATCATCAACTGACAACATCATCAATCTTGTGTCACAGAATTAAAGAAAACTGGATTTCAGAGAAAAAAATACAGGATTCAATCTATTGTATCAGTACTTCCCAACTTTGGGTCCACAGATGTTCTTGGACTAAAACTCCCAGAAGCCTTCACCACTAGTTGTGTTGGCCAGGATATCTGGGAGTTGTAGTGCATGTACATCTGGGGATTCCAAGGTTGGGAACCACTGTATTAAAGAGATTGTCACATAAAAAACATTATCTTTAAAAGGCTCGTTCCCATCAGTCGATCTTTGGCCCCTTGCCAGTTATTGAGGAATACATGTAATTTTATATGCATTTATCAACTGCTACTGTATCAGTTCATGGTTTGCTGCCATTGTTGTTGTTGTTGTTCTTCTTCTTCTTCTTCTTCTTCTTGTTGTTGTTGTTGTTGTTCAGTTGTTCAGTCATGTCCGACTCTTTGTGACCCCATTGACCAGAGCGCACCAGGCCTTCCTGTCTTCCACTGCCTCTCAGATTTTGATCAAATCCATATTAGTTGCATCGATGACACTGTCCAACCATCTCATTCTCTGCCGTCCCCTTTTCCTTTTGCCTTAAATCCTTCCCAACATCAGGGACATCTCCAAGGAGTCCTCTTTCCTCATGAGGTGGCCAAAGTACTGGAGCCTCAGCTTCAAAACCTGTCCTTCCAGTGAACATTTGGGGTTGATTTCTTTCAAGATGGATAGGTTTGATCTCCTTGCAGTCCAGGGGACTCTCAAGAGTCTCCTCCAGAACCTCAGCTCAAAAACATCGATTCTGTGGTAATCAGCCTTCTTTATAGTCCAGCTGTCACTTCCAAACATCACTACTGGAAAAACCATAGCTTTGACTATCCGGACTTTTGACGGCAAAGTGATGTCTCTGCTCTTTAAGATGCTGCCTAGGTTTGCTGTTGCTTTCCTCCCAAGAAGCAGGTGTCTTTTAATTTTGTTGCTGCAGTCACCATCTGCGGTGATCAAGGAGCCCAAGAAAATAAACTCTGTCATTGCCTCCATTTCTTCCCTTCTACTTGCTAGGAGGTGATGGGACCGGGGGCCATGATCTTAGTTTTTTTTTTATTTTGAGCTTCAGCCCATTTTTTTCACTCTCCTCTTTCACCCTCATTAAGAGTTTCTTTAATTCCTCCTCACTTTCTGCTATCAGAGTAGTATCATCTGTATATCTGAGGTTGTTGATATTTCTTCCAGCAATCTTAATTCCAGTTTGTGATTCATCCAGACCTGCCTTTCGCATGATGTACTCTGCATATAATTTAAATAGGCAAGGTGACAGTATACAGCCTTGTCGTACTCCTTTCCCAATTTTAAAACAGTCAGTTGTTCCATATCCAGTTCTGACGGTTGCTGCTTGTCCCACATATAGATTTCCCATAACTGCCCAGAGTTCCCGTTTGGGAAATAGGCGCGGTATACAAGTGTGAAAATAAATAAATAAATAAATTAGGAGACAGATAAGGTGGTCAGGCACTCCCATTCCTTTAAGGACTTGCCATAGTTTGTTGTGGTCTACACAGTCAAAGGCTTTGGCATAGTCAATGAAGCAGAAGTAGATGTTTTTCTGGAACTCTCTAGCTTTCTCCATAATCCAGTGCATGTTGGCAATTTGATCTCTAGTTCCTCTGCCCCTTTGAAATCCAGCTTGCACTTCTGGGAGTTTTCTGGCCACATACTGCTGAAGCCTCCCTTGTAGAATTTTGAGCATAAACTTGTTAGTGTGTGAAATGAGTGCAATTGTGCGATAGTTGGATCATTATTTGGTGTTGCCCTTCTTTGGGATTGGGATGTAGATCAATCTTTTCCAGTCCTCTGGTACAGAAAATCAGTCTGGCATACAAGACTTTTCCCACCCTGCCGTCAACAAACTGGACAGACCACATCGGACATTAAAGACCACTAGGTGCTACCATGTTCTTATTAGCCAGATATTGTCAATGGAATGCCATAGAACTATTGTTCCAAGGCTGCTGCTGTAAAACCATAGTGCATTGTAGTTTGTTGGAGGTTAGTAGCACTTGTTAATTTGATCAAGGCTGAAGTTTACGAAGGATAAAGTAAACAATGCAAACTGCAGACACCATCAGTTTCCTATGGGCAGTGAAGTGTAGTTTGTTCCATTTACACTTCACAACAACATCTGATGGGCTTTGTCAGTGCTGCACAGAGTAATTAAACCTGAAATCAATAGCAGGCATTTGTCATGTTTACAGCCGCTCTTTCTGCTGGGTTAAACTCATCAGTTTAGTGCCGTTCTGTTTTACTGCAGAGACACGCTCCATTATTTCTTCAGGTACAGTTGAGATATTCAGTTACATGCCCAATAGTTTGAACACGACAGTAAGATTAAAAGGGGCAGGCAAATGGACAGTTTTGTAATTTATTCACAGATTTCCTTAAACAGTTGCTGGATTTCCATTTTCTTCCACCTTTTCTTTTATGCAACCCCTTTATGCCCTATACTAATGCATTCCCATTTTCCAGTAGCTGGAATGAGGGCGCCACAAAAATGATAGGGAAGTTGATGCAGAATATAACAGTGTCAGAATAATTCATATGAAACAAACAACGTAAGCCAGCAAGCTAGTTTTATAGCAACAAAGCAAAATCAGGATTTACTTTGCAAATGCAAAATCCTAACATTGGATGGGATGCTGAGAATTTCATAGTGCCAATATTTTACAATGGCCACCTTCCACATATAGGGATGATTTACTTCTCATAGAAGACAATCCTATCTGAATACACATAGAAAGCAAACTTTCCTAGACATACCAAATTTAGGACATTTCACTGGCAGGCAGTCAAATTATCTCTTGTTACATGCTTCTGCTGATGCACCCCTAAATATCATGTAATGATTTTGGATTATCATTACATTTCTAAGTTATATTTTATATGTAGAGATTTGCAGCTTCCCTCATTTTGTATCTCTACCTTTTTTTTAAAATCCCAGGGTATAACATCTTACATTTGTCTCTGTTGATTTTATTGCTTACAGTCCAGTGCCCAAATTTATCTAGTTTTGCCTGGAAATGTTTATGACAAAACTGTCTTTAATTAACTATTTTTGTTCATTTTAGTACAGCAACTTCTACCTATACCAGCTTTCATCCTTCATTTTATATGCCCACATTGATGTGAGTTTGTGTATTTTTCTCTGTTTTCTAAATTACGGGTCAGAGCATTCTGAATTTTTTAATTTAAAAGTTTTATATTTAATAATGTATATAATCTATAAACTTGAAATTTGACTGCTACCACAAAGGAATTAAAGAAGTACACATTGGCTGAGATTTAGCAATATCACAATCAATAGAACCTACAGGGGAATTGACTCACCACATCCCCTCTGATTCAATGAGCCTACTGTGGTTGCTTCTACTACAGGATTTCAGCAAAATCTCCACTGAAAATGACTACACAATCCTATACACATTTTCTCAAAGGTAGGTCTCACAGAAATTGAGTGGGACTTAGTCTCACACAAGTATATACAGGATATTATTCTTATAGTTCGATTCTAATATTTCATTTATGTGTAAAAACTAGGTTCTTTGACTGGTATGTATCAACAGCTATGTCATTGTGATATCACCAAACATTACATTTCATAAGCATTTTAGCTGTGACAGATCTATTGGCTTAAACATCTAGGATCAGTGTTGTGGTAACTGGACTTCTTTTCTTATGAAATCAAAACATTTCGCTATTCATCCAAGTAGCTTCATCAGTGTGAGGAAGGTTAGTTGCAAGGCCTCCAATTTATAGTTCAGCTTGATTTCACATCATCCTGGTCTGAATAGGCTCATTAGATGGACAGTGGCCTGAATAGTTGAGTTGCCATGACTCAACTTCCAGATAACATAGCCTGGATGACTGAGAATCTGCACAGACTTCTAGGATCAGTGAGAATTTTATTTTTTTTAAAAATCCAGAATCCTGTGAATTCCAGTGAAGTACAATGCTGTGTTGGCAGCATTCTGCACAACTTCTACATCATCTACAATGAACCACTAGCCAGAATCCATTGGAATGAATAGGACTTCTGCTTGCAACTTCAGAAAATGTTGAAGTACTCACATAAGAGATAGTCAATGAGAAGTTTTACGAAACTAGATTCTGGCCCACAATATTCTAAAATGTACATGGCTTGCTATTTTTCATAGGCAACTTTGAATGACAATCTTTTTCACATCTGACAAATCATCTCAATAATGTATCTTAATAAGCTAGTTGTACAGTAAAACTTTAGTGTCAAACTGTCAGCCTCCCTGGCAGCTTGAAAATGATGAACATAATTTTCAAAAACATCCAATTTTATTGAAAATCCCATCCCCCAGCAGAACATTTTAACACCTAGCTGGGAAATTATCCCATTGAAGACCTCTGAACAATATCTGTAGACTACAATTTGAACACATTTCAATAAGTTTTATTTTTAAGTGAATGTAGTTGGGATATCTCTTAATAAATTTGTATATTGCACCATTTGATCTTACAAATGTAATATATAGTTTAGCACTCCTCAGAATTTATACAATGGAAAATGTCATATGACCAAGCTAATTTTCCTAGTTTGGCTAGGAAGATGATCTGAAAGGGCATATTTGGGAGAGAATTCTGCCTTAAACCTTGGAGAGCTGTTGCCCTCAGATTTTATAGCCATGGGCTAGGTGGAGTAAAGGTCTGGCATAGTATGATGCAGCTTCCTCAATGTCTGTGTGAATGTGATTGATGGTATGATTTAACATCATGAACTACTCCCTCAATTTGGGGATGCACAATCTCAGAGAGAGAAAAAGACATGGAAGGTGTTTCTGAATGAGGCTTATAAAATTATAAATTGCTTTTATGGAATTTGAGAGAGAAGTTCAGAACATATGCAACCCCCAACTCCAGTTACTCTACCTTTTGACCTCCAGATACTTAGCCTTTTTTATACCATTTTATACCATTTATTATTTATGTATTTATTTTATGCACTTATATCCCACCCAATAAAATAAAAACCAACAACCAATACAATAAAAAGGAGGGGAGGCAGGACCCTCCAAAGGGGGATGAAGCAGGCAGCAAAAAAGAAGGGGGGGAAAAACTAAATAGACTTAAATAGAAAGGTCACCAAACGTCTCCCTAAAGAGGTGAGTTTTCAGCGCCTTCTTAAAAGCAGGCAGGGACCCTGCAAGGCGCAGCTCACTGGGAAGATGGTTCCACAGCGTGGGGCCCACCACGGAGAAGGCGCGGGCACGTGTACACGATTTCTGCGCCTCTCTGGGTGTGGCCACCCTCAGTGAGCGTGCCTGCGCCATTCTCATGGGCCTGGTCCCAGTTGATCTCTGGAAGATTCGCTCCGACAGGTACTCTGGTCCCAAGCTGTGGAGGGCTTTGAAGATCAAAACCAGGACCTTGAACCTTATCCGGAAAGCCACAGGGAGCCAATGCAGGTGAGCCAGAACTGGGGTGATGTGCTCGAATCTACGAGCACCCACCACCAGCCTGGCCGCCACATTCTGCACCCGCTGTAGCCTCTGGACAAGGGTCAAGGGCAACCCCACATAGAGGGCATTGCAATAGTCGATCCTCGAAATCACGAGGGCCTGCACGACTGTCCTCAGGGAAGACTCGTCAAGGTACGGTTGGATCTGGGCGATCCTGCGGAGATGGAAGAAAGTGGCCCTGGAGGCAGCCATCACCTGGCCCTGTGCGTAGGCTGGAGGGAAACACCCCTCCCCAGTCTAGGGAGGGGGCCATTGTACCTGGGCGATGACGCCCCAAGGAACAGAACCTCTGTCTTCTCCGGGTTCAGCTTGAGCCGGTTAGTCCTGGTCCATTCCAGAACGGCCTCCAGGCACAGGTCGAGGGAGCGTACTGCCTCCTCTGCAGACAACAAAAAGGAGAGATAGAGCTGCGTATCATCAGCATACTGATGACAGCAGACTCCAAATCTCCTGATGACCTCCGCCAGCAGCCTCATATAATCATTGAACAGCATGGGTGAGATTGCCGACCCCTGGGGCACCCCACAAGGGAGGGACCAAGGAGCCGACAAGTTATCACCCAGCTGAACCCGCTGAGACCGACCGCCAAGGAAGGAACGGAGCCAGGACATAGCCAGGCCACCAATTCCCGCCTCAGCAAGCCGGACCAGCAGGTTACCATGGTCAACGGTATCAAAGGCAGCAGACAGATCAAGGAGGACCAACAGGGAGGAGCACCCCCTGTCGGCCTCCCTGAGGAGGTCATCCTGCAGAGATACCAGGGCAATCTCGGTCCCACGAAGAGGCCTGAACCCGGACTGGAAGAGATCCAGGATACGATTTTCCTCCAGGTACGATTGAAGCCGGACAGCAGCCATCCTCTCAACTACCTTGCCCAGAAAGGGAACAATGGCAATCGGACAGTAGCTAGAAAGCTCGTCCGATGCCATGCTGGGCTTTTTTAGATTGGGCTTCACCATGGTCTCCTTCAGATGGGAAGGGAAGAATCCCTCCCTGAAGAAGGCCGTGGTGATGGCCGAAACCCACTCCGGCATGTTCCCTTTGGCTGATTTAATGAGCCAAGCTGGGCAAGGGTCAAAGGGGGTAGCCGCCAGACGGCAACAAGCCATAGCTCTAGAGGCCTCCGCTGGGAACACCGTCCCAAACTCAACCAGGAGGGGGGACAGAGGGGGTGAGGCCCTAGGGTCATCAGGTGATCGAATAGAGCAAGCAGAGGGCAGATCAGAACGGTTTGCCTCTATGTTAGATCTAAAATGGGCTGCGAATTGCTCACTAGTGAACTCACTAGGAGGAGGCCTCAGCTGACCGGGATTGGAGAGGTCCCAAAACACCCGGAACAACTCCGCCTGGCTATTTGAGGCCTCGCCAATTCTCAGGGAGACATAGGCTGTTCTAGCGTCCCTGATCGCGCGAACATAGCGGCTGGTCAGCTGCTGAAGAGCAGCCCTACTCACTGCCATCCGATCCTCCCTCCAAATGACCTCAAGCCTCCTACGTTCTTGTTTCATCGACCGCAGCTCTGCCGTATACCACGGCGAGGAGCGGTCTCCACAGTGCAGGGGGTGCTTGGGGGCGATCCGCTCTACCGCCCCGGTGGCTCCCTCATACCACCTATCCACCAGGGCTTCAACCGGATCATCTGCTAGACTGCTAGAGAGCTCCCCAAAGGTCTCCATGAACCTAGCAGGGTTCAGGAGCCTACGGGGGCGGGACCAAATGATGGGCCGATGCTCCCCGTGGGGCGGGGTGGTGATCGTCAGGGAAAATTTTAGCAGATGATGATCCGACCATGACACGGGTAGGGGTGAGATACCCCTAACCCTCAGACAATAATCTGATGACATGGAGGAAAAAACCAGGTCCAGGGTATGGCCTGCCCTATGGGTGGGGCAATCAGCATGCTGAGATAGATTCATGGATGTCATGGATTCCATGAATCCCAGAGCCGCCCCAGAGAGTTCCTCCTCAGCATGCACGTTGAAGTCCCCAACCACCAATAGGCAGGGGGACCTCAACAGGGCAGCCGAGACGAACTCCGCGATCTCTGGAAAGGATTGTGCTGGGTTGCGGGGAGCACGTTACACCAGCACAATACCAAACTTATCTCGCTGATCCACTGATAGATGAAGGCATTCAACCCCGGGACACACCAATGCCGCAGAACTGCTAACATGAAGAGATTCCCTGTAAACAACCCTCCGACCTGAAGGCCCACTGAACTTGAAACCCCAGGGGGGGCACAGAAGGGAGAGGGAAGCTCCACCCTCTGCGCCCACCCTGGTCTCAGTGATACAGGCCAGGTCGGCTCGCATATCCACGATGACATCGTGGATAATGGGTGTTTTATTATGAGCCAACCTGGCATTAAGCAGGAGGCAGGACAGGCCGGAGGCGCTGACAGAATGGCACTCAGGTACGTGGCGGTGAGCGGGGGAATCAGAATGGGGGACAGGCACCAACTGCCTGACCCGAGTTCTTCTTACCCGACTACCCCCCCCCCCCGCTCAGAGCGTATCTCCCACGGCCAGACACCACAGGAATTGAGGTCCCTGCAGGCATGGCAACCAAAAAAACCCTATGAAATACAAAATGCCAAAAGCAAAATACAAAAATTAGAATACAAAATACAAAACAAAGCAAAAAATATACTAAGCGACCCTAACAATATAACGCAACTAACAACAACAACAACAACAACAACAACAACAACATAATTATGGGCGCTCAACCAGTGCAACAGATGGAAAGGGGGGGAGGGGGGAGCAAAATATCCAGACAAAATGAACCAGTGGGAAAATAATAAAAGATGGTAAAGATGGTAAAGGGCTGTCAACATGCTGGGATAGATATATAGTGAAGGACAGTTTGCAGCTACCATTGGCACAACGTCATCAGTCTGGAGCAAATTGGGCGGCCGAAGTAACTCCATGGAAACACCAGGGGGCCTCTGGTCCATCAGGCAACGCCAAGTCACAGGGCGAGAGCACCCCCTTCAATGAGCTCCAACTCGCCCTCGACAGCACTTCTGCCATCGCAGATGGTCATGCCGAGATCAGAGGAGGACCAGGTGGAGTGAGTCAGTAACAGCCTTTGGACCGGGGTCAGCAGCCTCCTGGCCTGATTGATGCCAGTGCAAGGCGGTCACTGGGCCAACGGGGCACCCCCTCTGGTCTCAGGCCTCAGATAGATCCCCAACTGAAGGGGGAGGAGCAAGCGACGGCGGGGGCAGCGAAGGTGACGAGGATGGGGGGGAGTGGAGACTGGTAAGATGAAGGATACCACAGCATATCATTGAAGGAAAAGATAGAAATTTGTACAATGACCTTAACTTGTTAGGAGCTCACTAGGAGCACTTTGAAATCATTCTAATGCATCTCTTTGTATTTTTTATAATTCGATAGAGGCATAGTATAATTGGGGAAGTGTTTAGATTCTTGGGGTGGTGTGATTGCTTATTTATTTGAGTTTGAACCCTACCAACACCTACAGCATCTAGCTAGGGAACAGGGTGTTTGGAGGAAAAGTTGTTATGTTCTCCACATACGTATTGCAGTACATGTTGTTTAAACTTAGAGACTATGCTCTATCACTTTGTGTGACTATTCTTGATTTGGGCAGAGGTCTATGAAAACAAATGGATTGTTAATTTAATTATAAGGTTGTTAAGAGGCAGGCACAACTTGATTTGGGAAACATGGTGTTTCCTAAGGAGAGACCTCCCACTAAGACCATACTTGCTGGCCATCCATTGTTTCACCTTGCAGCTTTAGTGATTCACAGATGATGCCTCTGAGAAGGCAGGCTTTAATCAGCTACAGGGATTTGAATATCAATCCCAGAACATTGAAATGAATGCAAAAGAATATGGGGACATAGTCAAACTAAGTGAAAGAATATTCACATATACACATATATGCCTTTAATACAGAGTCACATAATCAGGATGCAGTAGTTCAAAGCAGATTAGCTACCTTTTATTTTCTTCCTAATTTCCATAGGTCATCCACTGGGATTTTTTTTCACTTCTTCATTGCACTGTAATGGGATAAAATGAAACTCAAACTCTTCCTTAATTATTATGAATTACAACCTGAGAGTAATAGTAAGGTATGGTCTTTTGGCTAAGCTAAAACTAGAGTAGAATATGGAATCAGTAAGGACCTGGCAAATCAACAGTATGTGCATTCCATCGACTCTTCTCTAGTTGTGACTTACCACTGGATTCCAGCCACTGTCTGCATTACAAAATAGAAATATCGTGATATTATTGAGAAATGTGAAACATACTTTTTCAGAAGAAGAAGAAGATGATGATGATAGATAGATAGATAGATAGATAGATAGATAGATAGATAGATAGATAGATAGATAGATAGATAGATAGATAGAATAAGGGGAGGGAATAGTTGTGTAGTTCTGTCTAGAGAGGAAGTCCATGGAGAAGGCTAGTAGATGTAGTGTATCTACAAAACCTTTATGCCCAGACCTAGTAAATGTATCTTTTGGAAGCAATGTAGGTATCCTTTAGTTGGGTCAATGAAGAGCACTTTGAAGCAAAATAAAAATGCAAAGGACTAGGCCAGCCATGTCCAAAGTCCATCCCGCGGGCTGAATCCATCCCATCAGGCCGTTTTGATTGGCCCACGGCTGGCTGGCCTGCCTCCCTCGTGCGAGGGGGGAGCAGTAGGGAGGAGGAACCCGGGGGAAGCTCAGGATTGGGGGGGGGTCTGAAGCCCAACCCCACATGACATGGGAAATGGAGAGGAATGAGAAAAGCCTGCTTACCCTCCCCACCCCACCCCCACTAGGTTAACCCTTTCAGTCCCAGGTGGGAGCACCCAGATATATTTAAGAAGAAGTCAAGGTCAGAGCAGAGGGATGCAGTGGTGGTTAAACCTTTCCTGCCTGCTTTGGAACCCTTCCCCCCCGTTGGAAGGCACAGAGGAAAGGGAAACAGGATTCCCCCCAGCCCCAGACCCAGCCCCGGCATCAGTGGCTGGGTGCAAGGCAAGGTGCATGGGGTGGAGGTGTTGCATGTGGGGTCCTAGTTCTGCCCCATGTCTCACTTTGCAGTGGTGTGCAAGTAGCGCAGCTGCACCAGACGAACGGTGTCCACCCCGGCAGAAACGCTGGCACTCTCAGACCTCTTGGATGCTGCCAGTTGGGCCACACTGGCCTATTCCATGTGGCGTTGGGAGGGAGTGAGGTGGTAAAAGGCCTGCTGGTGGTTACCTCAGTGGTGAGGCAGTCCCGGCCTGCCTGCTTGACCGGTAGCCGGCCCTGGCCTGCAAGCCGATCAGGCCCATGCCAGAGAGGGGCGAGGCAGTGAGGGCATGCTACTGGCTTTGGCTGTGCCAGATCAAACAAAGGTGGCCGCAGCAACAGGGTGAGGTGCAGCAAGCCTGCGCCCCCCTCCACCCACCCACCAGATACCAACCGCTTGGGCCCAGGTCAGGCAAATCCCCTCAGGCAGAGGACAGAGCAAGTGTGCCCCCCAAGGACGAGCCAGTTACGATGGGGGGGGGGGAGGTCCACAGTTACATGGGCTAGGGCTGGGGGAGAGCACAGCATGCAGCTGGGAGCTGCAGTGTGGCTCGCCGTGCTCCCAGGAAGGTTTCCTTCCCCCCCTTTCCCCTGTTGGTGTCCTGCACTGTCACAGATTGGACCCTGGCTGCTTGTGGAGAGCAATTGGGGGGCGCTGCCAGTGTTGTTGTTGCTAGGTGAAGGACGGATGGTGTGTGAGTGCTGAGGGCACTGTGGGGGAAGGAAGGGGGTTCATGGCCTCCCACACGCCTGTGCCCCTTGTTCCACCTAGCGGGGCACTGATGCACTCTGCTCACATGGGCCTCCCACATTGTAGGCTGCACACATGGCTGAGACCCAAGGCCACAATGCAAGCCGTTACGGAGAAGCAGACCATAAGGCTTCCCTTTGCCCTGCCGCCTTCCAGGCCTATCAGTGGGTGTGGCTTGCAAGGTTTCGATGGGTGGAGGTTAGGGGTTAGTCTGTGGGGCTTGCAATCCAGATACCAATGCTGGATAGGAGCTGTGCAAGGATTTTATACTTAACCAGCTGCACAGCAACAAGGATAAACTGCACACACACACACACACACACACACACACACACACACACACACACACACACACACACACACACACCACCCCCAGGTGTATAGAAAAACACCAAAGAATTGTACTTGAGTTTTTGCCACTTGACTGTGTCTGGTTCATGAACGAGTGCAGGAATTCCATCACCTTTACAGGTGTGTTTGTGGAGACGTAGGGGAGGGCCTTCTCCTTCACTGCTCCCAGTATCTGGAACTCCCTCCCAAGGGTCAGGGTGGCCCCATCTTTGCTGTCATAACACAATCGGACAAATATTTTCCTTATTAACTGATTGTCTCAGAGATAATCAGTCAGGTGGTTTATAATTTATTAGTTCTAAATCTGTTTATCATAAGGCTTTCATCTAACATTTTAAATATAATGTTAATAATTTTTCTTTAATGTTTGAATGAGTTACTGTTTTTAGCTTTAAAGGTTTTTAATGGTGTAAGCCACATTGGGTCCTTATTTAAAGAAAGGTGGGGCAAAAATACTTTAATTAAATAAATAATAATAACTGCCGGTATGTTAATAACTGTAGTGAGTACATTTCTGCCAGTGGAGTCGAACTGGCTGTGGAATTCTGGAAGGCATGCTGTTAAAAGTTATGTTTTCCAAGAATGATCTGAGTTGATTAAAGTCTCTTAGCATCACAGAGAGCACATGGACCCCAGTTACAATGATAAATTTGAAGTACTCACAAACTGTGAGTGGATCCTGAAGCTTGACCCATCCCGAACAAGTTAAAAACTACTCTCATGGTTTCTTCTCAATTATGTGAACTCCGAAATAATTGTGTGTCTGTTAGCACAAAGTAAACATTTCAGCAGGTCTCTCACCATTCATGTATATAATTTAGCCTTCTATTTGAAAAAAAAAATCTGAGATCAATTTTGCCATAAAAACAGACATTATCTTAATTAAAACAAATGAAGGGTAGCATTTGTCAGCTCTGAAATATAAAACTGCATCAGGGGTTATTTGTGTGTATACTCTCTCTCTCTCTCTCTCTCTCTCTCTCTCTCTCTCTCTCTCTCTCTCTCTCTCTCTCTCTCTCTCTCTCTCTCTCTCTCTGTGTGTGTGTGTGTGTGTGTGTGTGTGTTTAAATTCTTAACTGGAAGACCACTGGGTGTCAGCCATGTCCATTGCTACTGAGCAGCTCAGTGAAGCAAAATGTCTTGTCAGTGAAATAAACTACACAATTCTGATGAGTCAGAATTTCTGTCAGCAAAGTTGCTTCCTGCATTGTTGTTCATAACTAAAAATGCTTACAAACATTAAGGGGTTCTACGAGACTAATGTATTAGGTATGTTCTAATTAATTTTATGTGTTTTCCACTTTAGAAAATGAAAAATACAAAGATAGCAATCTTTAGAATGCTAGCAGACCTTGACATCTTAGGAAGTTGTACAGAAAATGATCCTCCCACGGGGATGAGATTTTTTTCTTTGTAAGAAAGAAAATAATTATTGGTCATTGTCTTCATTCAGGTTAGAAAATGCTTTTCTGGGGGGGGAGCCTTTATATTTGTAACAAATTGTTATTCTAAGATTAGAATGGACTATTTATTAATCTGAACTGTAATTATAATACGATCTCCTAAAATATTGCATTGCAACATATTTGCTGTGCGCATGCACACACATGCATAGAAACACAAACACACTACCATATCTACTCCACATCTAGAATCTTTCTTTTCCTACTATGTATTTTGCTCCAGAACTTTGCATGATAAATCAAGCTGCTCCTGGAAACTCTTCCACGTGACAGAAAATGTTTCATGTGGCCAGTTACACTGTAATAGCTTATACTGTACAGTCATGTAAAACTGCACAACTTGCAATCCCAATTTCATAATGGATTTTTTTTCGTGTGCTCTTTGTAGCTTTAATGTTACTTTTTAATGCTGTAAGATGCCTCTTCTAATTCCCTGTTCTTCTCTTAAATACAGTGGTACCTTGTATAAAGGAATTAATTCGTCCCAAATGAAATTCTGTTAAGCACATGTTCCTTTATACAAATTTCCCATAGGAACACAATGAAAATGGGGTAATCCCTAATCGCAACCATGTTTATGTTGTACAGTACGGATTTGCCCCACAGGCGATTCTGTTAAGCAAATTTCCCCTATCTCTGGATTTTTTATGTTGTACAGATTTTATGTTATACAAACCATTTGTCATAGGCCAAACAGACATGATGCAAAACAGTTATGACTACAATACAATGAAGCTACATAATATGAGTTTCTGTCCATGTACAGTATGTTGACTTGATAACTAAGTCATTCCACGGAGCTGGGTGTATGTATGCACTCCTGACTGCCAGAGCATTTGTATTTGCATATGGATGGAGACTGCCTGTGAGAAAGAGGAATGATATACCATCAGAATGGTATGCTGAGAATGATAGCAAAGGTGGGAAATAGAATAGATCTACATTGCATTGTTCTAGCAGTTTGATACTAATTTGATAGCCATGATTCCATCTGATAAAATACACAGTCAGGAAAAGTACTCACAATTTCAGTACATACAGTTACAATTTTCAGGGGAATATATAGACTACAAATAAAAGGATCCCATATGATGATGCCGTGGAACTTAAAATGGTTTCAAAGTGCTATATTTGTGTCATGTGCACACACTCATATAGATTGGGGACTGAAGAGCAGATATGAACTGACACCCGTGAGAGACTGTGTAAGGGTGAGGAAAGTATAATTAAGTGCATAGATCTATAGCTGAATGTTGTTTACAATAACAGTAGCCTAGTGTACATGGTTCCCAGTTCTGGGAGCTGAACGGGAGACCTGTACTAGATGGAGTTGTATTCCTTTTGAAGGAGTATGGGTGTAGTTTGGGGGCAGGCCTAGATTTATCTTTGAACTCAGTGGCATGGAGTGCCTGGGATCAGCTTTTTGATCAGCCAGCATTCCTGCACAGGAATAACATTTGTCCCATAGAAGCAACAGTCCTTTAACCTGTTAGATTTCAAACTGTGTTGTGACATAGCTTGGGAATTTAGTTTTAAAAATCAAATAGTTGCACTTTCAGTTCCAAGGACCCCACAAAATAGTTACATAGTTACACATTCAAAAGCAACTCTACTTCTTTATTATCCCAAAATAATAAACTAGCTACCTTTTTTTGGAAGTTGAGTCATGGCTACTGGACTTCTTTTTTGAGAGATAGAAACGTTACCGCGGTCTGACTTAGGCTCATAAGATGAACAATAGCCTGAATAGGCTCGTTAGGGAGACAATAGTATCCATAGCCTTAAGGTGAACAATGGCCTAAGGTGCTGAAAGCCATCAAGAATGGCTTTCATTCAGGATAAAAGTCTCTGCTGCACTCTCCAGTGCTCAACCGCCACCATCCAACCTCACCAGCCAAGAGAGAAGTGCTCTGACATCCCTCAGCAGGGATGAGAGCATCACAATTCTGCCTGCAGACGAAGGAAGGTGCACTGTCGTCCTCAATACTGTGGTCTACCACAAGAAGGTTATCACACTTTTAGATGACCAACACACATATGAAAAACTAAAAAGAGACCCCACCAGCAATTACAGGAAGAAAGTAATAGAATGCTTAAAACTCTTGGAGCAGGAAAACACAATTGACAGGGTGACCTACCACCAGTTATATCCGGGAGAGACCGTCCCGTGCTTTTATGGACTTCCCAAGATCCACAAGCAAGGAATTCCCCTCAGACCTATTGTCAGCAGTATAAATTCAGTGACTTACAACATCGCAAAATACCTGGTGACTATCCTAGCCCCACTGGTTGGACTCACGGACCACTACGTACACAATTCAGAGGAGTTTGTTTCTAAAGTCAGGGAGCTGAAACTGGATACAGATGGAACCATGGTATCCTTTGATGTTACATCGCTCTTTACCAGCATCCCCACCACTGATGCCCTAACAATGGTGAAGAGAAGACTAAGAAAAGACAGTACCCTCACCTCCAGAAGCTGCCTCAGCCCAGACCAGATATGCCTGCTCCTGGACCTGTGTCTGAACACCACATATTTCATGTACAGAGGGGACTTCTATAGACAGAAGCATGGCTGTGCCATGGGTTCCCCAGTGTCACCAATTGTTGCAAACCTATACATGGAAGAAGTGGAGAAGAAGGCACTCAACACCTTCCCAGGGACAACACCATCCCACTGGTTCAGGTATGTAGATGATACCTGGGTGAAAATCAAGACTCAGGAAGTGCAGGCCTTTACAGACCACATCAATGTGGTGGACCCTAATATTAGGTTCACTAGGGAAGACACCCAAGACAACAGGCTGGCTTTCCTGGATTGTGCAGTCATCACCAGACCTGACCGTGGCCTGGGAGTAGAAGTTTACAGGAAACTCACCCACACAGATCAATACTTACTGTTTGACTCCCACCATCCATTACAGCACAAACTAGGAGTCATCAGGACACTAAGCCACAGAGCAGAGAGCATCCCCACCTCCACAGAAGCCAAGAAGAAGGAAGACAGGCACCTGAAGACAGCACTTAAGGCCTGTGGATATCCAAAGTGGGCCTTCAACAAAGCAGTGGGCCATCCCAGAAGAACAAGGCACCAGTCTGAGACCCAGACCCGATGGAAGAACCTGGTCATTCCTTACATGGCTGGAGTGTCGGAGAAGCTTAAAAGGATTTTTGGCAAACACCACATCCCTGTTTATTTCAAACCCACAAACACACTAAGGCAGAGGCTTGTCCACCCAAAGGATCCGATACTAAACCATAAAAGGAGCAATGTAGTATATGCAGTCCAATGCAGTGAGGAGTGTTCAGACCTCTACATTGGAGAAACTAAACAGCCATTAAACAGAAGGATGGCCCAACATAGGAGGGGTAACAGCTGGTAAACTATAATATAGAATAATGGTTTAGAAGCTAGACAGGGTCTAATACAGATGTGCTCCAAGTGTGCTCCAAAAGTACTTCAATTTGTCTTGAGCATCCTCTCTCCCTTTTCTTTTATCAAGAAACTTTTCTGTGACCTCCTTATCTCATTGTCACTCCATGCTTTGATGCTGTTTCTTCCAAATAAAAAGGGCAAGAAAAATATCCATCAGAATTAGACACAAGAAGTGAATCTGGGAGAGCAACACAAAAACGACAAAACTGAGCCATGCTCATTCTCAGTGTAAGCTGCTCCTTGAATCTCCTCTGAACTAGTGTTTCCTTTGTCACTGTCATATGACATAGTACAAAGCTAACACATGCTCCCTATGTTTACTCAGAGGCCAGGCACACCACATTTAACTAGAGTTACTCTAAAAGCCTGTACTCGTGCCTGCTTGCTTATAGGTGTTCCTGTCACATATCTGAAAATCACTTAAACAGATGCTCACCATTTTCAAATCCTCTTCTATTAACTTTTCAGTTATTTATGTGCTTCAGCCTCTATTTCCACTTTTGAATCCTGATAATTTTTTATTTGTTTGTTTGAAAATTTCCATCTACCTTTCCTGTTTGCAATTAAAATTTTGACCTTTACTCTTTGCAAATAATTAGAATTTCCACATTATTCCTAGCATTCAATTATTTGGTAGGATTGTGATCTCTATAGAAATGTGAATTACTTTAAATATTAAATGTCACCATTATAATGGAAACCATTTAGGTACCTTACCTAAATGACCTATATTATTTCAGATTTCAGTTGCTTCAACGTTTACATTCTTTTTATTGTCAGACTCAGGGGGAAAAAATAGACATGATGATGGGCAACCTTGATGTGGTCTCTTATCTCTTCAGGCCCAACCTGAATCTCTTTTGTTTAAAGAGATTCAGGTTGGGCCTATGCTCCCAATAGGAAAGACAAATTGATCCCCCTTCCCCATCTTGCTGGTGTTTCTATCCATATGAAACATTGTTCTTATGAAGAAAAGATGAATTAGTGTTTTAAAATTGAAAGTACTGGTTTATTCAAATAACTTACATACCAAAAAACAAAAACAATTTACTTATTGATACCCATTTTTATTTTACCTTAGCTTAACCATGTGAAATTCAGATTAGCCTTTACTTACAGGGTAATTTTTCTTCTCTCGAGATGGTCCTAGAGAATTGTGGTCTCTGTGTAATAATGCATTTGCTCAGAAATATTGTTTAGAAATGCTTAGGTTGCAGCAATGAGCACACAAGCAGAACAGACTCACAGCAATCTTGCTGTACCATCCCAAATGCCTTCTCAACCAAGTAATGCACAGTTAGAGATTGTTGTACATGACCCTGCCTCGCAATGTAAGAAGCTCCAAATCAGGAGTTTTCCAGGACACTGCACCACACCTGGGCAGCTCTTCCTTAAAATGCAAATTAAAAGGCTCCGCATATGTGGATGTGATTAAAAAAAAAAAAACCGCAAACTGTAGTACCTAGAATATTAAAAGTGAGGATAGCTTTGGAAGCCAGCTATGGCAGGTCACCCATCTTTTGCCAAAATAGTTAACCTATTACAGCAGCCTTTCTAGGGTAGGTCATATTTTCCTTAGGAGTCATTGCAGGTGCCACTGGCTTCCTCAGTCATGTGGTTTATAAGCAAAATATACATCAGTCCTGATTATTTTATATTATAGTGGATCACGTTCATCTCCGTTACATTTTGTTGCAGTAACTGGGGTCCCCTTGTGGGAATGTGTGGTATGAAACACCTCCATTATGACTGCTCAGAAGAAGTATATTGTGATGGGCCTCCAAAAGTGCTGAAACAACATATTCTTCTTGATGTTGTCCAGGTTCAAAGATTGCTTCACAGCAATTTTATAAGCAGAATATGTCTATTGGTGTATAAAAGTATGGTATGGTATGGTACGGTATGGTAATAGTTTATTGCTAAAAACCATTGGTCATCGCAATCTTGATTTAAAAAAAAACATAAAGTTACATCTGCAACAAATATAATTAAAACTTTAAAAAACCGTGTGACACTTGCAGAGCAGAATAGTCCTCCCAAAGTTAGAGGTTGACCCGAATTTTCTGTACCGACAAGTAGCATACTAATTTGGGCTCCAGGGGACCTAACGGCCAGTGAACTAATAATCCCACCAAGGAATTTGCCTTTGGGTTGGTCATGAAGGGGGCACCTGAGCAAATAATGGGGCACGTCATTGACTTCACCTGAGCCACAAGGGCAAAGTCTGTCCGAAACAGGGATATTATCACGTCTCCCCTCTAAAAAAGCATAAGGCATGGTCTGAAAGCGCAGGGCTGTGAAAGCTGTCCTCAAGGGAGCTGAGGTTAAATTGTAGAAATAGCTTTCCAGCCCGAAAGATGTTTTAAACAAAGGATAATAAAGGGAGAATGACGATAGTGAGACCGCAGCAGATAACTAGCTCAGCAGATTATTTCTTACCTCTTAATCAGCGGCACGACATGGAAGTCTTTGACCTCACTTTATCTCTTCCAGTACTCAGGAGTATACGTTCTATGACCCCCATATCAATCACACCTATTTCTGATTTGTCTGGAAAAACACCTATCAGCTCGAAGGTTTTAAAGTCACCGGACTCTAACCATGCTGTTTCCTCCTGCTCTGCTGCATCTTTATCTTGCACTGGCAATCCTTCTCTTCTCAATCTCCGTATTCCAACTAGGATTTACCCAGCTGCTACTAAAAGCCTCAGACAAGCCAAGCTGACTGACTTTCTGCCACTCCAAAAGTCCTTCTCAATCTATGCCAAGGCCCCTCCTGCCTCCTCACTTGAATTACCCGACAGCTCCATGTTGAGTAATCATCTGTTAGAAGACCTCCAGACAAAAGGAAATCTTTTAAACAGCACTATGAATAAGGATTTTGGCAAGTTCAGAGTGCTGGATCCTGCCTATCCCCAGGACTTAGCTTTGTGGACTCACACTTGGGTACCCCCCCAGGTGACGAGAAACCCGGTGTCTCCCCCCGTAGTCTCTCCTGGTGAGCCCGTCTCTGATGTCACTAGCTCGCCTCAACTGGTATGGAGCAATAGTCGGTACCCAGGCAATCTTGCAGATTTTAGTACTTCTTTTGTGACAGAGAGTGCAAATGCTTCTAACCTAAAACCCCTCCTCCTTGAAATTAGAGACATTCTAAGGGTCTTGAAGCAATCTGTTGCCTCTATAGCTGACTATCTGGAAGTTTTTAAGTTTCCTCCTCCCACAGACAAGGATGAATTTCCGAGGCCTCAAGTGAATGACCCTTTGAGACCCATGGATGAAGAAACAATCTGCCATGGCCTATCTCCTGCCACTGTTGACAAAATCAACAAACTTTCCTTGGAGGAACTACTGCTCTGTGCAGGCCAAAACTCTAAGCATCTGGCAAGCGTGGTTCCACTCCCTTCTACCCTAACAAATTGGCCTCCCTCCCCTATGTGCCCTGATGTCGCAAGCCTTTCATCTCTTCCCTCGCTGCAACCTTCTCAGCCACAGGGAAGGCAAGGATCCTCTGTTACAGCATCAACATACTCAAACTCTACCAAGGACAAGACCAAAGGCAAGTCCACCAGGAAATCATCAGACAAGAAAGCAAAGAAAGGAAAGAAAAGGGGAAAAGGGAAAAAAAAGAAAAGGGAAAGGAAAGAAAGGGAAAAAAGTCATTTGAACTTCAAACCTTTGTTTAAATTATTAGACTCCTCTGAGCCTCAATCCAGTGGCCTTTCTTCAGATGCAAATACTCGGCCTACCCTTTCAGCCGACCGTCTAACTCCTGGCCACAAGAAGACTAAAAATCCATCCCCTCAGAAGGGGAGTATTTTTAAACCGAATTTGCCGCCTGTCAAGCCTCCTTTAGCCCACGTACTGTTGGGCCAGGAGCCTCCACCTGTTGCTAACAGTCCTCAACAACCAAATCTATTGGACTCTGCTCAGCTCATTCAACCCTCTGTAATCTCTGAACCTCCAATTGGACACCCCATTCCTGTACTTATTAGAAATAGAATCCCAATGCATAGACGTAAGAAAAATGGCAAAAACCATCACTGCCTACAGTATACCTTTAACCCAGGATATCAACCTTTTCAAGTTTGATAGCATGAAAGTACTAGAGCCATCGGCCTCGGTGTGTGATGCTCCAGTTCAGGCTTCGTGTTATTCCAATATATTTAACTCTTCTTCCAATATTGACTCTATGTGGTCCTTTACGTCTGAACAAAGTATAAAAACTGTACCCCCTATAAAGCTTTGTACAGGCGATGTGCTCCCTTCAGATCATACCCCTTCATTTGGAGTTCAGAACATCTTCCCTTTAAAATCTTCGGTAGTAATGGGTGATGAGGCACCCCGTTGTAAAGATCTCGAACTCAATGATGAGACACCAAGCCCTCTTAATCTTCCCAAGCAGTCTCCTCGCAGCAACAGTCTGCAACATCGACCTCCTGCTTCTTCTTCTAAAAAACACTTCCTTAAAGTTGTGTCTTGGAATGTTGCTGGTTCGCCCTCCAAGCTTGCTAACAAATCCTTTAAGTCTTTCTGCTCTCAATTTGGAATTATTTTTATTCAAGAGACTTGGGTGACTGCCACGCCCTTCCCAACCCTTCCTGGCCAGCCAACAAGTGTTACACCAGGGGGCGTGCAAGGGTAGGGCTAGCTACTCTTATCTCTGTCGATGATAACCCCGATATTTTTGTACTGGATATGGGTCTTAGCCATAACATTCAAATCATACAAGTTACCTGGCCGACCCGTTTAAAATTCTTTTTGATAAATGTGTATTCGCCCCCGTACAATTCAAGGTTACAAAGTAACACTACAATCACAGAACTGGATCTTGTCTTTTCCAAACTTTTTGAACAACAAATGAATCCCCGGATTTTAATAGCAGGGGACTTGAATGCTAGAATGGGGGAAAACAACTTTTTAGTTGGAGACAAATTGGGCATTTCTTCTGAAGATCTGTGTTATCTACCAAACAGGAATTCCATAGACTCAGGAATTAACAAACCTGGTCTTGCCCTTTTCAGCCTTATTTTTAAGTATCATTTATATATTTGTAATGGAGTTGACACAGACCCTTCCGCTGGCTTTTGCACATTTATTGGCCCCACGGGTCAAAGTGTGATTGATTACATAATTGTCTGTCCTGCTGTACTTCCTTTCCTTGACAATTTCAAGGTTCTCTGCAGGCCCGAAAGTGATCATATGCCAATTTCTCTCTCTCTCGCCTTACCATTCATAACAGAACCAAATATCTTACCCCTTAAGGATAATCTGATAGTACAGAGAGAGAGAAATCTGAGCTGGTCTGCTATCTTACAAGAGCAGGTTAACTCTTTTCTGATGTCCCCGGTGATGTTAGCCATCAGAGAGCAAGCCCTCACCTCCCCTGACCCTGTAGCCATTTTTGAAAATATTACCCATTTAGTCAAACCTATGTTGACCACCTCCAAGCCTATCTCCACAGACCCTCATTCTCACCATGGTTGGTTCGATTCCCACTGTGCGGCTCAGAAACGTCTATTGGCAGGAGCAATCAGAAAACTACGGCTAGTTGATTCTCCAGAAAATTTTACCATTTACATCCAGCGCCGTAGAGAATATAAAAATCTGCTCCGCCAAAAAAAGGAAGGTGTATAAAAGTAATTTCCCCTCTTTCCCTCTTCAAACCTCCCTGCAATAGCTATTTTTGTGTGCATTATCATTACTTTCAACCATTATAAAATATGGATATACAATGGAAGACAGGGATACCAAATAACTGTCATATAAAGACAGGTACTATTGAGAAGTTTTGAAATGTAACTGTTACTTTCATAAATAGTTTACACTGGTGATCATACATCTCTCTTTCTAGCGTGCTCTGGAAGAGGCACTGGATGAAAATCTACGTTTAGCACAGGAATATCAGATGCTCCAAATATGCTGTCTTACTAACAAAAATGAGCTTATGGATTTCTATGATCATAAAGTCAGGGCTGAAGCAGCTTTAAGAGATCAACAGCAGGTATGTTAGCAAAATGTTCAACTTATTGTTTCTTTTCTGTTGCTGATTATTATAGTATGCCTTTGGAAATCAGTTGTGAAAATCATGGAACAGCACATGTGATTTTTTTTCATGTATTTCCCAGTGTTGCTCCTTTATATTTTACTTTTTTGCTACCATTTTTTTTTTTTCGCACGCTGGATTGGTGGGTTTTTTAAAAAAACTTTTGGCCTGGGGCTGGTTCGGTGACCCACGGGCCAGGTCTGGTGCTCGTGGGCCGGTGCCAGGGTCTGTGCGCCGGACCTTTTTTATTTTTATTGTATATTTATTGAATTTTTTTACTGCTGACCACATGGCTGCCTACCAGCTGTAGTGTAGCTGGTTGGCTTTTTTTTTTCTGGATGCCCCCTCTCTGCAGCCAGGAGGACAGGACCAGGAAGGACCAGCACCAGGTAGGAGACACTGGCGAATGAAATGAACTGAAATGAAACAGAAATTTCCGTTTTGTTTTGTTTCGTTTCTCTTAGAGGGGGCAGTTCGTTATTCATTTCATTAATGAAACAAACCAAAAGTTCGTCTCGTGCCCATCTCTATTATTGAATAAATTTCACCTGACTTAAATTTACCGCTTGCACTACCCACCAATTGTGAATGGTTATAAACCTCTCCTTGGCCTTAAAGAGTAATGGGATGGGCGAAAACCCACTGCCACTCTGGTCCAATCTGAGTGGGAGCCAAAAATTCCCATCTGGCCCTTATGTGACCAGCTAATCTCATTCTCTTATTTGAGAGGGAGGGTGGGAAGACAGCTGGATCCAGAAAGAGGCCTCTCGCCACATGGTGAGGCCTTATAAAAAAAACCAGCCATGTAAGCAGCCCATAGGCTGCACACACGTGATGCCATCTGGGTGCGTGGGCAAATGGGTCCTGCCCTGCACTATGACAGTCTACAGCTGCCCTTGTTTCCATACTCAGATTTCCTCCACTGAATATCACAGCCTTTTCCTTCCATTTTAAAGCTGTTTAATGGCAACCCAGAACTGCTGCCAATCATATACAGCGGACCCTCATATAACAAGTGGTTTGTATTTTAAAAAAATCCACTTAAAGGAAAAAAAATTTCCAGATATTGGGGGAAATCGCTTAACAGAATCACCTATGGGGCGAATCCGTACAACAGAAAAATGGTTGCAATGCATTCCTACAGAAAATGTGTATAAAGGAAAATTTGCTTAACAAAATTTTATTTTGAATGAATTAATTCCTTTATACAAGGTTCCACTGTGGTTCATTCCTCAGTCTAATGAGGCATCAGCCACATTGTGGATGGTGAGTACTCAGGTCTGAGGAAGCAATCTTGTATTATACTACCATATGCCCATATCATGTTCTCTTCATTACCCGCAAAATCTGGAGCTGTAAAACAAAGTGATTGGAGAACAGCTTTGCTGAGGGTTCAATGCTCCCCACTCACCCACATACCCATATTTCACTACCCTGAAATATTGGTATTAAGTCTGTTGTGAGAAGTAGTGTAGCATGGCCTCAAATGTTACAACTTTTTCAGAAAGTTGAAGAATTTTTTTAAAAAATATACCAAGCAAAGGCACAGAAATCAGCTTACATGGGGCTACTTTCCCTTAGTAATGTGCAATTATTGGGAGACATGTCCAACATGGAATTATGGATGATCCCATCATGTGCATGACTTTGTGGCAGCTGTGGCAACACCAGAACCAGGGGTCATCCACTCAAATTGAGAGTTGGGAGAGTGAAAAAATACATAAGAAAACATTTCTTTACCCAGCATATTGTTCGTTTATGGAACTCCTTGCCACAGGATATGGTGATAGCATTTGGCCTAGATACATTTAAAAGGGAACTGGAATGATTTTTGGAGGAAAAGTCCCTCTCGAGTTACAAGCCATGATGGGGATACAGTAGTGGCATCAGGAGACAGGCATTTAGTTGTCTCATGTGCTCCAAGGCATTTGATGGGGACATTGTGAGATGCAGGAAGCTGGACTAGGTAGACCCTTGGCCTGATACAACAGAGGCTCTTTTTATGTTCTTATGTTCTTAATTAAGAAGATATAGGACAGGCTCCCAACTCTTCTTAGCAGCAGCCTTACACTCTTTGAATGTTCCAAAAGCAGTCTATGATAAAGAGCATAAGGAGATGCTGCTAAAAATGAAAGGTCAGGGGCCTTGCTGTACGCATGGAAGTCCTCACATATTCCAGAAATAGCTTTCTGGACCAAGCACCATATAAAGCCCTCCTTTGATTTGTTAAGCTTGCTGTTCATAATGGGTCCAAGATGCCAAAGGGATGTCAAGGCTTTTAATAAGATCAGATTGCATGTGGATATCACCACTGCATAGCTGCAAAAAAAAAATCAATGAAAATTGATCAGGAAAACACCAAAAGATGTAACAGACAAGAGGTGTAGCAGCCATCTAAACAGGACTTATGCTAATTGTATTCTTTTTGTGTGCAGATCTATAGAGGAATAGGAGGAGGTTGGTCTATGAATATGTGTTGATGTATGTTTGTGTGTGTGTTAAAATGTTCACATTTTATAATCTATTGCTGTTTATTACTTTGTGTGAGAATCATGATTTGTCTAGGGAAAATATTATGTAGTATTGTAAAGATTTAAAGAAATGTCTACATTTTTCCTGTAAACACTTGTTATTTTCCATTGAGTATGCAAACAAAATTTCAACATTAACTGAATGTTTGAATATATATAACCAAATGAATTTATATATACAAAATTGTCACATAAAGAATATGTATACTAATTATAGTAGAACAAGGAAATAAGTTGGTTATATACTACTATTAAAAGGTATGTTTTTCTTCAGATTTTTGCTAATAAGTGGCTTAGAGCTGCAACAGAAAATCAATTTTGTAGGAGTATCACTGTAATGATTTTTGTAGTTCCTGTACTGCACATATACATCACTGTGACATGAATGTTCCAGGAGAAAATCACTCTCATGTTATCCCTTTGTCAAGTACACAGTGTTATCCTTAAAAACAACTTTTACATTCATATTATCAAATCTAATATTTGAATTTCTTCACATTAGTTTAGATGCATCAGATCTCACTGATTGTACTCACCTACAGCATGATGCTCCTATAGTCTCACTTAGTTAAGAACATAAGAACAGCCTTGCTGAAACAGACCACAGCCCATCCAGTCCAGCGTTCTGTCTCACACAGCAGCTCACCATTTGCTTCAGGATATTCCCAAGCAGATGTCTTCACCTGCTTATGATTCCCTGCAAATGGCATTGAGATATATGTTGCCTTGATTTCCAACCCAGAGGTTCTCCTTAGGCATCCATAATGATAGCCATTGATATATTTGTTCCCCATGAACTTGTCTAATCCTTTCTTAAAGCTGTCAAGGCTGACAGCTGTCATCACTTCTTCTGGCAGGGAGCTCCACAGACCTGTGATCCTCTGGGTGAAATAGTACTTTCTCTTATTTGTTCAAGATTTAGCACCCAAATGTTTCATGTGGTGCGATAGGGAAAACAGCTTTTCCTTATCTACTTTGTCCACACCATGTATGATTTTATAAACTTCAACCAGGTCACCTCTTAGGTGAGTGAAGAGGTCCAGCCCTTGCAGCCTCAAATGGTAAGGAAGGTACAAGGATGTATCTGGGGGATGGAGGGGGGTGGAAGGGTGCATTTGCTCTGTGCACAGCAATCTAGGGGTGCCTGGAGGGGAAGTAGCAGGAGGAAGCTGTGCACCTTCCTGCCAGCAGTCCTCCTTTCCCTGGGCTAAGGCTTGATGACAGAACCCACTTGGCCACAGCCTCCTCCTCTGCTGCCGCATGCCAGGCAAGCGGCAAAGCATGCATGCAGGCAGGCTTGCAGGAAGTGTGGTGGCCACTGCTCCCTCTTCCTCCTCCTCCTCCCTCCTCCCCCTCCTCGCCTTGCTCTGGGCTCACCGCGGGAGAGGTAAGATGCATGTGCACTACCACGCATGTGCACAAACATAAAAACACCCAACCGTCCCATGTCCACAGGTTTGCCCCCCCCCTTGCTGGATGGATGCAATGGGGTTGGGGAGGGCAGAGGGGCACAAAAACAAATTTGTCCCCAGGCACTTCAAACCTTTGCTACGCCGCTGGGAAGGTGTTCCAGTCCCCTAACCATTCTGGTTGCCATCCTCTACACTTTTTCCATTTCCATAATATCCTTCTGGAGGTATGGTGACCAGAAATGTACACAATACTCCAAATGGGACCTCAACATAGATTTACAAAGAGGCAAAATGACACTTGCCGACTTATTTTCTACACACTTCCCAATGATTCCCTAGCATTGAGTTTGCTTTATTCACTGCTGCGGCACACAGGATTGACACCTTCATTGAACTGTCCACCAGGACACCAAGGTCCCTTTCCTGGTTTGTTACAGAGAGTTCAGACCCCAATGAAATTCGGTTTTTTTTGCCCAATGTGCATCCCTGCTCTTACTAATCTTGAAGCTCATTTGCCACTGGTTTGCCCTCTCCCTCAGTGTCAAGAGATCTCTCTGGAGCTCCTCACAATCTCTCTCAGTTTTTACTACCCTGTATAATTTAGTGTCATCAGCAAATTAGGCTACCTTGCTATTTACTCCTATTTATAGATCATTTATGAAGAGGTTGAAAAGCAGGGGTCCCAGTACTAAACTTTGGGGGACCCCACTCTTTACCTCCCTCCACTTGGAGACGTGTCCATTTAGTGCTACCCTTTGTTTCCTGTATCTTAGCCAGTGGCTGATTCAGGACAAGACCTGTCCCTTTATTCAATAACTGGCAAGTTTATTCAAGAGCCTTTGGTGCAGGACCTTGTCAAAAGCCTTCTGAAAATCCAGATAAACAATGTCAACTGGATCTCCCTTATCCACTTGCTTGTTGACACTCTCAAAAAAATTCCAGCAGATTAGTGAAGCATGGTTTACCCTTGCAGAGGCCATGTTGGTTCTCCTTCAGAAGTGCCTTCTCTTCTATGTGCCTATTAATTTTATCTTTTAGGATGGTTTCCATCGCCTTACCTGGGACACATGTCAAACTGACTGGTCAGTAATTTCCTGGATCGTCTCTGGATCCTTTTTTGAAGATTGGCGTTACATTCGCTACCTTCCAGTTGTCAGGCACAACACCTGATTTGAGAGAAACATTATATATTTTAGCTAGGACCTCATCAATTTCATCTTTAAATTGCTTGAGAACTCATGGATGGATGTCATCTGGTCCTGGTGATTTGTTAGCATTTAGTTTAACAAGACATGCAAGGACCTCCTCCCTAGTTATTTCTATCTGGCTTAATTCTTCGGCATGTGGTCTCTTTCTTCTTCAGTGAATACTGAAGCAAAGAATTCATTGAGTCTCTCTGCAATCTCTGTTTCCTCTTTAATAATCCCTTGCCTTCCATTGTCATCTAATGGTCCAATGGCCTTCCTAGTTGGGTACTTAACTTCTAATGTACTTAAAGAACTCCTTATTAGTACGTTGAGTGTTTTTAGCTATACGCTCCTCAAAGTCTTGCTTTGCTTGCCTGTTGTCCTCATTTGGGCAAGCCTTCCATCTTCTAAATGAGCTTTTCTTGCTTTTGATCACTTCTCGAACAGATCCTGTAAGCCACATCAGAGTCCTTTTGGACCTGGCAGTGCCCTTTTTCCTTTTGGGTATGCATTCCAATTGGGTCTCTGTTATTGTTTTTGTGAGCAGCCTCCATGCCTCTTGGAGTGTTTGGACTCTCTCTTTTTTTCCCTTTCAGCTTCTTTTTTATTAGTTTCCTCATCTTTGGGAAATTTTCTTTTTGAAAATTTAAGGTCTCTGTGTTAGATTTTATCCGTGATTTGCAGTCTACGATTAAGTTGAAAGTAATTGTGTTGTGGTCACTGTTCCCTATTGGATTAGCCACATTAACATTTTGCACCAAATCCTGTGTATTACTTATGATCAAGTCAAGGATCCATATACCTCTAGTTGGGTCTTCAACCATCTGTTGCGCGGGGGGACCATCCCTCCTGAACAGGTTTGATTTGTCCCAAAAGTTTCTCCAGTTCTTGAGAAATCTGAAAGCCCTCCTCTCGACACCATTGCCTCATCCATGCATTGAGGCTTCTGAGCTCTGCCTGCCTGGTGGGTCCTGAATGAGGAACATGTCGCTCTTCTAAAAATGCTACCTTGGAAGTCTGGGACTTCAGTCCTTCCTAACTACCTGAATTTGGCTTTTAGGGCTGGATTAATAAAATGACTTCCATTTTTTATGATGAGCAATTCCATACATTTACATTGGATTGCCTTGTGACTCATTTGCATTGTTAAAGCAGGAGCAGTCCCTTTCTCACGCCCTTCCTGCAACAATATGGAGGAGTCTTGCTCATGTTTCAACCACAAGAATTCTTGGTCTTCCCATTAGCTTTATTGGAGCTTGTGGTGCATTATTTTTGTTTTTACTGTACCTTGGGCCACACTTTAAAATGAGTGCCTAGCTAAAATCCTAACAAGTGAAATGTCTTATTCTCATATACCCATGTAGAGCTGGTGGGTCATATAAAGATGTATGAAATAATAAATATTATGGTTGGAATCTTTATGGGGAAAATGGATGAAATATGTGACTTTCTGGGTGAGCTAGGAGAAACAGCTTGAAGAAAGGAAGACTCTGGATAAAGGGAAAGATAGGGAGGAATAGTGAAAGGGAGCACAGGGAAAGGACTAGATCAGTGGTTCTCAACCTGTGGGTCCCCAGATGTTCCTGGACCGCAACTCCCAGAAGCCTCCACCACTCGCTGTGCTGGAAGGGATTTCTGGGAGTTGCAGTTCAGGAAGATCTGGGGACCTACAGGTTGAGAACCACTGGACTAGATTATCGATTTGACAGTTGTGACTATAGCCATTATCATTACAGTACCCATACTGGACAAACTCTGAAATGATTTGTTGGCTGTCTCTACTTTTTCCAGGTGAGGGACATACGGGTGTATGAGAACATATGTAGGATAAGTTCATAACGATTACTTATTAGACACCATGATAACAAATGTCATTACACTGCAGTTCAGTTTTGATAGTAAAATTTCTGCAACATTATTGCAAATATGCATTCGTGCAATAAACAGAGTTTCAAATTAAAATCAAAAGACTGCACTGGCATGCTTGATGCAAAAAGTCTTGAAAGTCTAGGGACCCATTCCAGCCTCTGCAAATAATGCAATTTAACCCTCCTTTGTACTAAGAAAATCCTCCTTCTAAGCTCCTTTAGTAAGTTTAGCTATTTTATCCATTTATCTTTTTCTGTTACCTAAAATGCATTGATGGGCACTCTAAACAACCTACAAAGCCACCTGGCAAGAGTACATAGCAGTTCTTCTTTATGCTGTAAATCAAAGTAGTGTCTCTTCCCTATCACTCCTTGCTCAGTTATACAGTATGACTAGAAAAATGAAAACCTGGATTTTGTTTAACAAAAAAATTGGAGATTTATGTTTGAGACTTACAGTCCTGTCCCAATAGCTCCCTCTCACAGGAGGCCAGCCTGGCCCCATCTTTGCAGTCCTTCCAGGAGCAGGCAAAATCTTTTCACTTTAGGTGAGCTCTGAATGTGTTTTTGGTGTCATTTGTCCTTACTGTCTTTTTGTGTGTGGCATTTGTTTGATGCTTTTAGCATTTGTATACTTACTGTTTTTAACTTTAAATGTTGTATTTTATTGATGTAAGACATCTTTAAGAAGATGGAGTAATAATGCTATGAATGAATGAATGAATGAATAGTTGACAAAAATAGGTTACAGAATTAAACAAACATGAAAAACTGGTACAAGTAAAACACAAATGGAAATAAAGAGTGCTGTGTACTGCTTGCTTTTACATACCAAATACAGGAATAATGCCCAAAGTGAGGTACCAAGGCTCTTGCCCCAAAGTAATTGAGTGTTGCTAGAATTCTTGAATTTGATGAGACAAAATACACCTGAATCCAAATTTCCATCATATCCACTCTTCCTATTTCCCCTCCCATAAAACTAGCTACAGTAGTTGAAAACTATATCTGCTTGGATAGAGATGTCAAGTGAAGGCTTTGTTTGTTGGTTGGTTTTCTAGTTCTTGCAAAATACTTTTCAACTAATGGGGAAACATTTGGAGTGGCTTTTACTGTATATTTCACTAGGTAAAATTGCCTTGCATAGTATGTGAATTCCCAGTCTTGGGAGCTAAATTTCTACAAGTTCAGAAATCCTTGTAACGTGCAATAGATTGTGTCTGCTGTCTTAACTTGAGCCTTCAACAATTAACAACACCATTTGCATTATACCAGATTAATTTGGCAAAAAGGATTTGGGTCATTTCATTAAAGGTTTAGATAGATAGATAGATAGATAGATAGATAGATAGATAGATAGATAGATAGATAGATAGATAGATAGATAGATAGATAGATAGATAGATAGATCCATCCAGAGAAAAGAAACACTCAGCCAGTTTTCCAGTTACTGTATACAGTAGATTCCTTTGAACCTTCAGTACTTTAAGAAGACTTACTATCTCATGAGCGTTAAAAAGGAAAAGTATTAATACAAAGTGGTCTTTGAACTTTAAAAAAACTGGATAACATCACTGGACTGTAGTTCCATACACAGTAGGTCCTATTACTGTCAGTGGAGATTAAAATAGGCATGCATAGGCCTCCGTTGCACATTTGCTACATGTGTAGAATGCAATACAAGATTAATTAAAGCAAAATCCACTTTCGTTTCTCTTTTTTTTAACAGAAAGGAATTTATCTTAGTTCACTGACTTTTCTACACTATTGCACAAATGAATCTAAACTAAGCTACGCTTTGGCTTCAACCCAATTCTGAATTTCAAAGTGCTTCACCAATTTCAGACCAAATTGCAGGAGGTCCAGATTAAAGCAAAATAGCCAGATTTGATTCTAAGCAACAACATAATAGTATGGTCAGTTCATTAACTGCTGTAACATGAAGTTTGAGGCAAGACTCTCAACATCACTCTCCAATCACAGTGTTTGACAAGGGATTATGTGAGGAAACCCACACAGCAAAGACAAGTGCTGAATTCTCTGGCAAAAATCTCTCATTTTGCTGCTGCCTTGTGAGAGACCTATGCAGGCAGTGATGCAAAAGAACGAAGTAAGGAAGTAGGTGACACAAAATGGCAGTTCCAAATGCCACTCCAGATTATCAACTGCCTAGATCAGTGCTCTGGGGAGGGGGGAGATGGGAGGTGCAGGGGGGGTCGGGCGGGGGGGAAGGGGAGGGTGTGGGGGGGGCGGGGGATGGGGGAGAGGGAGGAGGGGAGGCGGGGGTGCGGGGGGGGGCTTGGAGCGTGTGCCTTGCGGGGGGGCATGGGAGCGGCGGCGGCGGCGCTCGCCGGCTTGGGGCATCGGGCGTGCCGCTCGCCCCCGCGCGCACGGGCAGGGTGGGGGGGAGCCTTGCCCCCACCTCCTCCTCCTGTCGGTGGCCGCAGCGGCGGCCACGGCAAGGGATTAGGGAGGGAGGCCGGTGGGGGGTGGCATCCCCGCGTGCCAGTGTCCTTTCTTCAGCCCTCCCACACACACACACACACACACCCCTGGCCACCCAGGGAGGCGGGCAAAGCTCACGCCCTCCCCCGCAAGACTTGCCCCCCTCCCGCCGGGTCTCCGGGCCGAGAAGGGGGAGCCCGAGCGCCTCCCGCCGCCGCCGCCTCTCTCACCTGCTGCTGGAACTTGTCCGCTCTCCCGGGGAGTGCGAGGCGGCCGCTGGGGACTGGTGGAACCCGGCCCGCCCCGAAGGGGCTGCAACGAGGGCGGTAGCGCCTCTTCCTCCTCCTCCTCCTCCTCCCGCCGCCGCCGGAGGAGCAGCAGGCGACCGCGGGGGGGGGGTCGCAGCGGCGGCGAAAACACCCATCGGCCCGCATTTTTGCCGCTGCGCTTGTCCGGCGGCGGCGGAGCCTCCGCCCTGGAGTGCGGCCGCAGTGAGGGGCAAAGGGCGCGTGCCCCGGGAGGAGGAGGAGGAGGAGGAAGTAGGGGACACAAAACTGAGGAGGAACGGTGCACCCACCTCCTCTTCCACCGAGGGGGCCCCCACGCTGCGGCGGCGGTGCGCGCGCACGCAGGGGGGGCTCGCCAGCGCCTCCCGCGCGCGCCCCCTCCCTCCCCGCCGGCCCCCGCGCACCCGGCCCCCAGCTTCCTGCTGCTGCTGCTGCTGCTGCTGGTGGAGGGTGAGGAGGAGGATTACCGCCGCCGTCAGAGGAGGAAGGTAAAGGAAAGGCGGGCGGGGGCGGCTCCTCCTGCGCTCCTCCAGCCTTCCTCCTCCACCGGCCGCCCGCAGGAGAGAAGAGGAGGAGGAGGAGGGCGGCGGAGGAAAAGGGGAGGAGCCTAGCCTCCCCATGAGACCGGTCCGCGGCCCGGCACCGGTCCGCGGCCCGGGGGTTGGGGACCACTGGCCTAGATGAGATGGCGGCACTGGATGAATTTATGAAGCATGCTCTATTCTTCATTGACGCCTGTCAACTCTTGATGGTGGGGAGGCTCTTTATTTATTTTATTTATTTATTATTGTATTTGTACCCCGCTTATCTTCCATGCGGAACTCTAAGCGGCTCACACAGGGTGAACAAGCGCCAATAAACACAAAACAATAATTATATAATATACAACAAAGACAAAGAAAGGTTAAAACAGTTAAAACCCTGTACGTCCAAAGACCAGCAGTAAAATAGTCATCATGCCAAGCGACTAACTAACAACATAGCCCTACGATACACACAAACACATAAAGAATCTACCATGATGTCTCCAAAACTAGAGGAGAGGGGCTACGCCACCCTAGAATCTAGATTCAGTTAGGTATACCTGCCTGATGCCCTGCACCATTCCACCACCTTGCCATTTTCCTCTGCCAAACGGTATTACCTTCCTTGAAGCCACACAGTGCCCACAAAACTACCTTTCTTGAACACCAACTATTTTGAGGAGGAGCGTGTCACCTTTGAATTCTGAACTGCAGATAAATACTTTAGAGTTCAGGTATGATGTCCCATAGCAAGGGGACTCTGCTTACCTGATCTGATTTAGCTGCCTGTCTTTCCCTACCCAGCTTTCCCAAATATTGCTGCCTGCAGTCCACTGCCCACTTTGCTGTCCTTCAGTGCAGTGATTTGCCCCATTCTTTAACACTTTGTGTTCTTCATAGTACCACTCTATTCTGCTCTGATCAGGCCCCACCTGGAGTACTGTGTCCAGTTCTGTGCGCCTCAGGATGTTGACAACCTCGAGCGGGTGCAGAGGAGGGCGACCAGGATGGTCGAGGGTCTGAAGGAAATGTCTTATGAGGAACAGCTTAGGGAACTGGGAATGTTTAGCCTCTCTAAAAGAAGGCTGGGGGGTATGATAGCTATGTTTAAATATTTGAAAGGATGTCATATTGAAGAGGGAACAGGTTTGTTTTCCATGGCTTCAGAGACTGGGACTCGGGGCAATGGTTTCAAACTACAGGAAAAGAGATTCCATTTGAACATTAGGAAGAACTTCAAGGCAGTTAGAGCTGTTCTGCAGTGGAATATGCTGCCACAAAGGGTGGTGGAGTCTCCTTCTGTGGAGGTTTTTAAGCATCTGTTGGACATCTGTTGGAAATACTGTGATGGGGTTCCTGCATGGCAGGGGGTTGGACTAGATGGCCCTTGAGGTCTCTTCCAACTCTATGGTTCTATTACTCTTTGCTTCAGTTCATCAGGTGTAAACTTGGGGTTTTTGTAACTTGAGTACATTACGGCCAGTAATAGGGACCCAGTACCAAAAGCAGCATGAATGGGTAAGACTGAGAACTTAGTGCTTTTAGGTTTTGGAAAAAAGCAAGCTTAAAGATGTCTTACACTTGTGTAAGAGAGAGAGAGTGAGAGGGGGGGGGAGGGAGAGAGAGAGAGAGAGAACCTATATATCTATCCCATTTTTACTCTGACCACTTCTGATGCCTTACAACCATGTCTATAATTAATATTACCCTATGGTGCACTATAGGCACATGGTACAATCCTTGTATCTGCACATCTGTCTGACCTTAAACAGCCTTAAGTTATCCTATTTAGGCTGAACCCACCTACTTCTATATTGCTGTCTTGCCAAGCCCTGTATTATTTGGGGATCTAGTATGTTTGAAATATTATTGGTGCTATATAGGCAAATGACAAGTCTCCTATCAGCAGGCTCATTGAGCCAGTGAGATTTTAAATACAATACTGGTGAATACACTATAATAATTAATATTACCTTATAATTTACCACAGAGCATCCCTGATTAGCATAATCAAGATCTTTTTCGCTTTAAAAGGAAACATTGTTTCTTTTTAAAGAGAAAGATTTCTCAAGATCACGAAATCTACTCCTTTGGAGGAAGTGCTTAATGGGAAACTTTGGAGAATAAGGCCGGGGAAGACCAGATAGGGTAGGCATTTTGCATGGTGCCACACAGCAGAGTGAGCTCCTGCTGTTGACCCCAGTTCCTGCCAACCTAGCAATTTAAAAGCATGTAAATGCAAGTAGATAAATAGGTACCTCTGTAAAAGCAGGAAGGTAAACAGTATTCCATGCGCAGAAATGCGTTTAGCCATGCCGGCCACATGGCCACGGACTTGCACAACATTGGCTCTTTGGCTTGCAAACGGAGATGAGCACCACCCCTAAAGTTGGACAGGACTCACATGCAAGTGCGGGGGAAACCTTTACCTTTACCTATAGTAATTGCTACTAACACAACAGTGATGCTTAAGAAACAGGACATTTCCCCTTCTTTGCCACTCACCTTGGGAAGGGAAGGTAAATTTTGCATTTCTTTTTAATGGTTGCTAACTAACAAAGTGAATCAGCAATGCTTTGACATTACTTTAAAAAAAACTTTCACAGCAGTGTCCAATTAAAAATGCTGTTTCCATCTTTGAGTCATAACAGACTTTGAAGGAGTTACAGAAAGCATTGTCTTCTTAAGGATTATCCTGCATTTTTGGTTTCATTTCCCAATCCATTCACCAAATGACAATTTCATTCATCAGATTATATTTAAATGTGTCAACTCAATCTTTGGGCACTTTGAGATTGCATTTGAGAGAGATCATCAATGTAATCCCCAAACCAACTATCTGTCATCAAAACAACAAAACTGTTGAATATAAAAAAATGCACTCATCAGTCTGATCCCAGTCTCCTCCTGCATACATCTTTCTACATGTGGCTGTTATCAGGATAGATGTTTTACGTGTCTATCTACCCTGTGGAAGACAGTTAAATGGGACACCAAATCAGGCTTTCCTATAATCAAAAACAATATATGGAATCTTCTGCCCTGAGATATCTATCTAGCTTAGAAGACTTTGTCAGAAAATAATACAGGAAATGTTCCAGGATTGGGACTGTCAGATTGGCATTATTTTCCCTTGACTGCACAACAGGGAAGTCTATGAGAATAAGCCTGGAGTTTTCCATTCCATTTGGATTTTTTCTTCTTCCATTACTTGAACTTCCTTTCTAACTCTAGTAAATTATCAGTCGGACTTGTTTGCAGCTATCAAAGTAGGTCTGCTGTAACCATGCCTACTGCACATTTGGTGATAGCAGACCTACCTTAATAAATTGCAAACAAGGCTGATTACCAATCCCTGCTGATTCCTGTGTGGTTGTCTAAAATCAATTCACCATCACCAATGAAAACCCAACCTCCATGGTGTGACTTCACAGTGGACCATCTACATGTTTCCATTTTGTAGTCATACAAACAGAAAGTTAAAACAATATGATTTGAATGAGTATACATTGTCGGGTACTGTTTATTTAACTTTAGCTGATTGGTAATCAGCCTTGTTTGCAATTTATTAAGGTAGGTCTGCTATCACCAAATATGCAGTAGGCATGGTTACATGTCCCCATGTAAGGAGAGTGGTTGTCAGCATGGCTTCAATATACGACATACCCTGCTCGTATTATGAAATGAGATCTCCCTATTTTCTCAATGCAATGATGGTTTTGAATGCTTCCTCCACATCTACTTTGATGTGAGTATTCTGATCTGAAAAACCTCAAATGTTGTAACCATTCTGCATAGGAGGGTTGCTTTTGTACCTTTATTAGTTTCGTTGAGTTTTTTTCTACATCTTCTCCAAATCTTTAATATTCTTTTTGAAGTGCAATGATAAGAATCGTAGACAGTATTCCAAGTTTTATTGTACCATACATTTGGCTAAAGGCACTGGCAGTTTTATTTTCCATCCCTTTCTATGATCCTGAACATAGAAGTTGACTTTCTCATAGAGGCTGCACATGCAATCAATGCTTCCAGCAAATGGTCTACCACTAAGTTCACTTTCATTGTAAATCTCTTATCTCCTTACAGAGGATCATAATATGGGAAATTAAGATTTTTGGTCCCAAGTGCACATCACTACCTGTAACATCCAAGTCCTGGGAGCAGTTTCTGAGAAAATGTGTGTCTTTTCTTTTCTTGGCCTTTTCCACTATATTTTACAGACACTTCACATTACATTGTCCTCATAACCCTCCCTTGCTTTACCACTACTACTTCACAGGTGCCAGCTTCTTCCTTAAAGAAAAAAACCTTTAAGGAGAAAATGCAGAATAACTTCCTAGAGCCTCCCACCTGCTATTTTGAGGACCCTCCATATGGAAATTTTGAACATTTTATTTTGATGTTCTTAGCATAGGTTTAAAAATGTGTAGATGAGGAACTGGTGGTTTTCAGTTAATGTATGACATCATATTCATGTTTTAATAGCTGCAATCCTATTGATCCCCAGGGCAGAAAGAGAAGAGCCTTTAACATTGGAAAAATGCCACTGGATCACCAGTAGTGGTACTCCAGTATTAAAGGTTTACTCTATCCTGAGGTCCCCAAAGGGTTTCCCAGGTCAAAAGGAATCCCTAGGGAACCTCAAAACCTGAGAAATGAGAATAGGAAAGTTTCAATTAAATAAAATTAAATAGCAACATCATGGGAGGATTACATCACACTCCTGTGTAGCTGTGCTGACTGCAGCTCAACAATATGTTATTTTGGAATCAAGTTAGCACGGTATGTTAGAGGGGCATAGGAACACATTTCGGAAAACACAGTCAGACTGCTTGTCTTATTTTGCTGACCCCCGATTTATATGAGCAAGTGATGAAGTGAAAAATACAACTCGAGCTGGGATATTGATCATTCCTGCTGTGCTTTAGAGGGTGCTCTGTTTCTATCTGCCAGAGGGAACAGAAGGATAAGTAAAGTCATGGCATCTTTTCATGGTCTTACAGACCACTGCTTACTAGAAATCTTGGAATGTGCTTTCTGCCAGCGTACATATATCTCAGGAGCGTAGAACCATATGGACATTTCTCAGATGAGATTTGAGGGCTGATATTTTAAAACTGTTGGAATATATAAAAATATGCTATTCTAGCCTGCCTCTGATTAAAATATACACTTGAGTGGAGAAGTTGCTCTGAAACGATAGTCATAAGGCTCTTACAACTGTAGGAAACCTTACACACAATTCATACCTGATTGACAGGCAGAGTTTCATAGATGATGATGATGACATGGTCTAAAGACTACATGATGATACTATGGTTTCCCAATGTGATTTCAGATATGTCACTTCAAAAATGATAGAGAAAGTGTATGTGTACTGGAGTAAATAGGTTGTGTTAGAAGCAGCTGTTAGACACTGCGAGAACGGGCTGGAGTTTTGAGATAGAGCTTAATGTATTGCTTGTAAAAGGTTCCAGATTCAATAACTGACATTTTTAGGGCTAGAAAAGGCTTCGTTATACCCTGAGGTGTTAACTGCCACTCAATATAGATAGTGGTAAACTAGATGAACCAATTGTCTGTCAATTTCCTTTATTTCTTTGAACCTCTGTTGTTGATGTTGTTTTTAATTATAAATCCATTAATGGAGAATTAAAGGATTTAAAATTTAATGTTTAATCTGTTTTCATTGCTGCCTATTCAGCTTGCAGAAGGATATTTTCCCACATAAAAGAGGAAGGGAAAATGGGGTTAGCAAAGGAAGGGCAAGAAGAAAAGAAATTAGAGATCAAATAAACAACAAAGCAAAACAAGAAAGCAACATATTTTCAGACCTATCCTCCTTAGCTCACTTTATGCCACTTTACATACACTTGTACACTTTACACATATTATATGGCTATTTTATGCAAGGTATTTCAGATGACCACAGACAATATTAAATAGGCACCTGCATGGGAAAAGTAATTCACAACGAGATGGCCAGTAATAACCATGTACAGTGGTACCTTGTATAAAGGAATTAATTTGTTCCAAATGAAATTGTGTTAAGAAAAATTTCCTTTACACAAATTTCCCATAGGAATGCATTGAAAACAGAGTAATCCTTAATTGTGACCATTTTTATTTTGTACGGATTCGCCCAATAGGCGATTCTGTTAAGCAAATTTCCCCTATCTCCGGAATTTTTTTATGTTGTACAGATTTTATGTTATACAAGCCGTTTGTTATACGAAGGTCCACTGTCATTTGTATTAGAAGTGAAATTACTTCCACAGTCCACCTTCTGTTTATTGAGTGCTCACTTCCAGGTTTCTTTACATGAAAGCACTTGAAGTAAAAAAGGCAAAAAAAAAAACAAAAACAAAAAAACAACCCCACACTTTTTGGGGGAAATCTCAAGACCCATTAATTAATCTACTACAGTGAACCCTTGTATAACAAACGGTTTGTATAACATAAAATCTGTACAACATAAAAAATTCCGGAGATGGGGGAAATTTGCTTAACAGAAATGTCTATGGGGCGAATCCATACAACATAAAAATGGTTGCAATTAGGGATTACTCTGTTTTTCAATGCATTCCTACGGGAAATTTGTACAAAGGAAATTTTTCTTAACATAATTTCATTTGGAATGAAGTAATTCCTTTATACAAGGTACAACTGTATATATACATCTCTGAATAGCTCTGTTTCTAATTTGATTAGGGATATGCCATTATATTTTCACATATTCAACCACTGCTTTTGGATTTTTTAAAAATATTCTCAGTAGAACGAAATGTTTATACAGGAACAAAGTTCATTGCAGAGACAAAATGAAACATATGAACTGATTGCTAGAAAAAAATTGCCCAAATTTACTCATTTGTCTCCACTTTCCTATCTGCTTTCTCTCTTTCCAATTTGTCTCTTGGGTTGTTCTCCTGCAAGCAGGGAGTATCTTGTTTTTACTGATTTCATGTAAACTGTTTAAAGAGCTTTTCCAGCTGGACTGTGGGGTAAAAATACTAGGTTCCTTTTTACTATTTGTGATTTAAATGTTGGGTTGAATGTTATTTTTGCGCAAAATGTTTCATTGTACAAAACATTTCTGGGCAATAGGACCCCGCAGAGCCAGGAATTATGCACCAAATAACTTGGAAAATATATATCGTCACCATCCAGCCTACAAGCCTTCTGGAGTGATCCAGAAAGGGCCTGCTACCTGTGATCCATTGCCAGAGGCAGCGACTGCACTCTCCTTAATGGTATGGCCTAATGGTATGGCCAACTGTGTGTTTTACTATGTACCGTCAAGTCCTCTGGCACAAGGCAACCCGATGAATGAGTGCTCTCCCTGCTCAGCTCCTGCAAACCTAAGCCTGCGGCTTCTTTTAGGGAGTCAGTCTATCTCATATTTGGTTTTCCTCTTTCCCTGATGCCTCTAACATTGTCCAACATTATTGCCTTTTCTAGAGAATCCAGCCTTCTCATGATCTGCCCAAAACAGGACAGCATCAGTTTCAACACATTCGCCTCCAGAGATTGTTCAGGCCTCATTTGATCTAGGGCCCACTTGTTCATCTTTGGCCGTTACTTCACGTCCCTCTCGTCACTCTTTGCTGTCCCGCTTGGAACCGGTATGAAAAAAGGTTACTTCATGTTCATAGTGTGACAGCAGAATCTCGTCCCGACCACGCCCCCTGAACCAGGAACAGAGCATGATGAGCCATACCTGCCCCTGGGCTGGGGAATTCTGTTGTCACACTTTGTTCCCTGTTCCTGTTCCGAGACAAGGGACATGAAGTAATGGCTGTGGCTCTTTCCCCCTTTCGGTCTAGGAATACTCCGACAACTGAGAAAGCCGACTGGAACTCCTGCGCCAGGCCAGGCTCAGCTGCCCGCCTGTCCCTGCAGGAGAAGGCGGCTCTTGAAGGGACAGGCAGAGAGCCACTGTCAGGAGTAGGTCTGTCCTCCTTGGGTCCTGGAGGCGGGGCTGAGCTCTCCTTGCCTACTCGCCTGCCAGCCCGCAGACTGCTGAGTTCAGGGCGAGGGTGTCTCGCCCATCACCACTGCTGCCATCGCTGCTTGCCGAGCTGAGGGCTCACCCAGCTCCTCCTGCCAGGCTGGAAAATGATTGTCATGCCTCAGTCCTGAGGTGTTTGAACTGTTTGGTCATATTTGCAACTTTGGTGCTGGGAGCACTTTTCACAGATGTCCACATAGCTCAAAGCACCACAGTGCTGCCAGCACCAGAGTTTTTAAACAATTCTGGTGGGTTCATATCTGACCCTGGGGCCTGCCCTAATTTAAGTTGAGCTATCAGCTTTTTAACATCTGCTACTATGACCGTTGTCCAAGACAGAATATTTTCTAGGTTTTAATAGGTTTAAGGGTCTCCTGGTGTGACCCTGCTGACTACAGTGATTAGAAATGAGACTCCCAAGAGTCAGCTGGAATACAGCATGGTATCATTGTGGGTTCTCTATTGATGTACTAAAAGCAATGTGTAGGACATAATGGGACACTCCATGTTTTGGAGATGCCACCTGTACCTATTGATAAGCCATCTCTGGCATAAACTGTCACTGTTGAAGAATATTCATGGACATGATATTTAAAAGCTTTAGCACTTCAAAAGGTTTTAGAAAGAAAAATGTTGCTCTAAATAGCCATAGACAGTTTGATCACATCATGACATTTATTCTAGGTTTCAAGCTTTCTGATCACACAATTTAGCTCAATAAAATGGATTACTGTTGCAGTAAAAAAGGGAGAAAACAAAGTATGAGACCCTCTCCAAGTGTTGTTGGCTTTACCCTAGTCAGAACAGTCAATGGTGAGGGAAGATGGGGGTTGCAATGCAAATACATCTGGTGGGCCATATAGTATATTTCCAAACTTTGTTGTCAATTGTACTGAAGAAATGTGGTACAAAAGGGAATCAGCACTTGCCCTCCAACCCTAAGAGCTGACACCTACAATGATGATAGTACTGGACTTTTTAAAAAAAATCTGCAATACTGCTAAATGAGCAAACCTCGATGATATGTGGAAATACAGCCTATATTCATTTCTGATGTTTTGAAATTTCTTTTGTACTAATGGATTTATTTGTATCTCTTGTCTATCTGAAAATATGTAAGCTAAGCAAGCTATTTGTTTGTCTGTTGATAAGCATGAAGAGATTACATCCCTTTTACATATCCGTTTGAAACTAAGCAAAATGTCTAACTTTCTTTTCCCTCCTCCCTTTCCTTTCTTTTTAATAGCCTGTCTTGGTTCTCTAGTTATAGCACAGATGCACCTAAAGTTTGCTAGAAACATTTGCCATTAGCCTCCTTTAAAAAAAATTAAATTTGAGGATAATCCTACCTCCAGAGCTTATTCTGTTCCTGGCCATTGACTGTGACAGTGAAAGGCTCATCTGAAAGCACTGGAGCATCCCATCTAAAAGCATAAAACATATTACATTTCATGAAAAAGCTAATTCAGATTGTTTAATTCTGGTAATATTGCCTCTGTCACCTTCAAAATCAAAATGTTCTTTCCTGTTATTATAAAGAAAACAACCAAATTGCTTAAAAACCCATTTGAATACACAGCTGCCTTATGTTGCATACTAATTTGATTAAAACGTTTGTGCCTCACCAGCATTTTATATAAAACACACTGGTAAATCTAACAAAAAAGCATTCAAATATTTTACTAATTCACCAGTTCAATAAAACAAAAGAGAAAGAGGGGGTGGAAACCCTGTACTGGCCAAGAAATACCCTGGACAGAGCAAAATCATGTTGCATTAGTGGCAGTTACTAAACTGGTTGTCTTGCTGTATTTGTTTGCTCTCAGCTATGGGCGTTGTGCCAACCTCATTGAAAATAACTGCATTAGTCAAGTGTATCAAAATTATTACCACAGAGTCCATCTCAGCTATTTCTGTCGAAACATTTTGTGACTCTTCCTTAGAAGACATTTGTTTGAAGAGTGAGCTTTGCATAAATTCAGGTCCACTCTGATTTCCCATTGTTAAAACTATTGTCTTTTCCATGCTGCATTATGTCTTTCAGCTTTTCCAGACAAATTATATATATAATGATAATGATAATATATATAATGATAAATATTTCTTTCTTTCTTGTGACCACTTAAAATTGGACATGAAGAAATAGGCAGCTATATTTCTTCAAGGCAATACACCTGCATAATAGGAAAGGCCATCATAGTAAAAGAAGAATGAACTGAAATGAAACCAGAATTTTAGAATTATCTTTTAATGAGGTAATTTGTCGATAGGCCTGCATTTCAAGAATGTTCTTGATTAGGTGAGCAGAAGAGAACAATTCCAGAGAAAAAAGTCCTATTCAGGTACGCCTAAAAGGGTAAATATGAAAGTGCGAGCAGGAAGTGAGTTAACCCCATTGGCCACCATCTATATAGAAAGAGAGAGGGCATCAGTGGTGTGCAGTGTGGTCACATGTACTCCTTATTTTGCGTGCTCCTTATCAGTGTGCGGAGGTGATAACAGGGGTCTCTTTAGACGGTTCTCCCCCGCAGTGAATGACAGTGCCCGGCGCGCTGTTATCTGCCTGCGGGGGAGATCCCTTTAGAGAGACCGGGGCCCTCTCTCGACCACCCTCCCCCGCAGGCGGGTGACAGCCATGCTGGCTATCATCCACCTACGGCAGAGATCCCTTCAGAAGACCCCGGCCTCAGCTCCGCAAGTGGAGCCGAGACCACGATCCTCTCTCAATCGCCCTCTGCCACAGGTGGGTGACAGCCCAGCAGGCTGTCACCTGCCCATGACAGAGATCCCTTCATAGGACCCCGGCCTCGACTCCACACACGGTGCAGAGACCACGGTCCTCTCTCAACTGCCCTGTGCCGCAGGGAGGTGACAGCTGAACTGGCTGTCATCTCCCCACAGCAGAGATCCCTCGACAGAGGGCCGCAGGCTCGGCTCCACAAGCAGAGCTGAGACCGTGATCCTCTTTCAACCGCCTTCCGCCACGGGTGGGTAACAGCCCAGCGGGCTGTCATCCGCCCACAGGGAAGGTGCCTTTAGAGAGAGCCTCGGCCCTGCCTCCGTGTGCAGAGGTGATAACATGGCTCTCTCTAGACAGTCCTCCTCCACAGGCGATGACAGCCGGGCTGTCATCGCCAGTGGGAAGAACGAAACCAACCTAACCGAACCAATTTTTCTTAAATCACTCTGGGGTTTGTTATTCATTTCATTATGTAACGAAACAAATAAACAATAATGAAATGAACTAAAAGGGGTTTTTTTTGGTGCCCATCTCTAAACAGCACATTTCAAACACAAACAGGGACACCAGGATCAGCCAGAGAATGGTTTCTATGAAATCAACTCTTCCTTGTCAATAAATTCTTCATTTTGTTGCCCACCCCACCTCCAGAATAAAATTCTCACAAGAACAAGACTTTTCAAAAGTTTCTTCCTGGTCATGAGATTGCAAGTTTTCTGATACTATTTGCAACAGTTCCTTTATAGGTGAGAATGTTTTTTTTCCACAAACTTAACAACTGCACAAAACTCAGATGGCTCCTCATTAGCTGCATGGACTTGGATACCTGCTATTTATGTACACATGTATGTGTGCTTTAGTTTTTGAAAGATAAGGGACACAAAAATAAAAAACAAAGTGCTACTTAAATTCCACACCATAATGCTTAAAGCACTTTCTCAGTTTTTTACAATTTAATTATTTAGGCCAGTGGTTCTCAAGCTGTGGATCCCCAGATGTTCCTGGACTGCAACTCCCAGAAGTCTTCATCACTAGCTGAGCTCAGGGCCGGCGCTAGGTCCTTTTGTGCCCTAGGCGGCAGGCGGGGCAGGGGGGGGGGGCAGTGTGGGGGTGGGGCGGCAGTAGCAGTGGTGGGGGCCGCGGGCGGGCGGTAGTGGTGGCAGGGGGAGGCGCGGGCTGGCGGTGGGGCGGTGGGGGGCAGGGGGAGGCGCGGGTGGGTGGGGGCTGAGAGGGCCACGGGCAGGCAGCGGCAGAGGTGGCAGGGGGGAGGCCGGGCGGGGGGCGGGGGGCATGGGCAGGCGGTGGCAGTGGTGGCAGGGCGGAGGCGTGGGCGGGCAGGCGGCAAAGGGCGAGCAGGCGGCAGCGGCGGTGGGGGGCAGAAGGCTAGCCAGCGGTGGTGGGGGGTGGCACCCCCTCTCCATTTTGGCACCCCCTGTCCATTTTGGCACCCTAGGCAACTGCCTAGTTTGCCTTAATGAACGTGACGGCCCTGGCTGAGCTGGCCAGGATTTCTGGGAGTCGCAGTCCAGGAACATCTGGAGACCCACAGGTTGAGAACTACTGATTTAGGCTATACTTTGCCTTCCACCCCCAGTGAGCCAGATATTCCTCTTACCGGCCTTGGAGGGACAGAAACTTGAGTCAATCATGACCCAGCTATGTGTAACTGAAACAGTTTTGGCTGCAGTACAGCAAGCAGTTTAACCACTGTGCCACATGGCTCCTTATACAAGGCATGCAGATAAACATTTCATATCATTGTATAGACCTTAGGCTAGGGGAAAGCTCTTTCTCTTAGTCTCATGTTAAAGGCAAATGGTCTCAAAGAGATTGAAAACTACCAATTAAGGTGGTTTCCTATTTTGAGAAAGTATGAATTGACCAGAAAGAGGGATTCAGGGGGTTCATCACTAGCTGAGCTCAGGGCCGGCGCTAGGTCCTTTTGTGCCCTAGGTGGCAGGCGGGGCAGGGGGTGGGGGGCAGTGTGGGGGTGGGGTGGCAGCAGCACTGGTGGGGGCCGCGGGTGGGCGGTAGTGGTGGCAGGGGGAGGCGCGGGCTGGCGGTGGGGCGGCGGGGGCAGGGGGAGGCGCGGGTGGGTGGGGGCTGAGAGGGCCACGGGCGGGCAGCGGCAGAGGTGGCAGGGGGGAGGCTGGGTGGGGGGCGGGGGGCACGGGCAGGCGGTGGCAGTGGTGGCAGGGCGGAGGCGTGGGCGGGCAGGCGGCAAAGGGCGGGTGGGCGGCAGCGGCGGCGGGGGGCAGAAGGCTAGCCAGCGGTGGTGGGGGGTGGCACCCCCTCTCCATTTTGGCACCCCCTGTCCATTTTGGCACCCTAGGCAACTGCCTAGTTTGCCTTAATGGACGTGACGGCCCTGGCTGAGCAGGCCAGGATTTCTGGGAGTCGCAGTCCAGGAACATCTGGAGACCCACAGGTTGAGAACTACTGATTTAGGCTATACTTTGCCTTCCACCCCCAGTGAGCCAGATATTCCTCTTACCGGCCTTGGAGGGACAGAAACTTGAGTCAATCATGACCCAGCTATGTGTAACTGAAACAGTTTTGGCTGCAGTACAGCAAGCAGTTTAACCACTGTGCCACATGGCTCCTTATACAAGGCAAGCAGATAAACATTTCATATCATTGTATAGACCTTAGGCTAGGGGAAAGCTCTTTCTCTTAGTCTCATGTTAAAGGCAAATGGTCTCAAAGAGATTGAAAACTACCAATTAAGGTGGTTTCCTATTTTGAGAAAGTATGAATTGACCAGAAAGAGGGATTCAGGGGGTTCATCACTAGCTGAGCTCAGGGCCGGCGCTAGGTCCTTTTGTGCCCTAGGCGGCAGGCGGGGCAGGGGGTGGGGGGCAGTGTGGGGGTGGGGCGGCAGCAGCAGTGGTGGGGGCTGCGGGCGGGCGGTAGTGGTGGCAGGGGGAGGCGCGGGTGGGTGGGGGCTGAGAGGGCCACGGGCGGGCAGCGGCAGGGGTGGCAGGGGGAGGCCGGGCGGGGGGGCGGGGGGGCACGGGCAGGCGGTGGCAGTGGTGGCAGGGCGGAGGCGTGGGCGGGCGGGCGGCAAAGGGCGGGCGGGCGGCAGCGGCGGTGGGGGGCAGAAGGCTAGCCAGCAGTGGTGGGGGTGGCACCCCCTCTCCATTTTGGCACCACCTGTCCATTTTGGCACCCTAGGCAACTGCCTAGTTTGCCTTAATGGACGTGACGGCCCTGGCTGAGCAGGCCAGGATTTCTGGGAGTCGCAGTCCAGGAACATCTGGAGACCCACAGGTTGAGAACTACTGATTTAGGCTATACTTTGCCTTCCACCCCCAGTGAGCCAGATATTCCTCTTACCGGCCTTGGAGGGACAGAAAGCTGAGTCAATCATGACCCAGCTATGTGTAATTGAAACAGTTTTGGCTGCAGTACAGCAAGCAGTTTAACCACTGTGCCACATGGCTCCTTTTACAAGGCATGCAGATAAACATTTCATATCATTGTATAGACCTTAGGCTAGGGGAAAGCTCTTTCTCTTAGTCTCATGTTAAAGGCAAATGGTCTCAAAGAGATTGAAAACTACCAATTAAGGTGGTTTCCTATTTTGAGAAAGTATGAATTGACCAGAAAGAGGGATTCAGGGGGTTCAGCACCAGCTCTGGATGAATGCTGAATTCTGAGTCAAATTTATATGTTATAGCTTCATGAGAGTGCAGCAACAGATGCTACACAAGAAAACAAATCAGCGTTCCATAAGGCAATTCTAAAATGGGGATCCCCCCCCAAAAAAAAATACAAATTTGAAGTTGGATCAGCACCAAATATGGCAACGATGTTGCAGACAGTCTGCTCTTATTGTGTGCCAATTTTGAGGACATTTTGCCCTTTAAAATATTTTGGCACAGAGAGACTACAGCCATATCCAACCTGTTCTTATTTTCTGTGAACCATAATACAGACCATGTGCTCATCTTTTGGAATCTTCCAGTAATGGGTATGTCTGTAGAAGATTCTCAGTCATCCAGGTGAGTTTATCTGGAAGTTGAGTCATGGCAACTGGACTTCTTTTTCTTGAGAGATTGATATGTTTTGCTGCTCATCTAAACAGCTTTGTCAGTCTGAAGAAAGCTTGGTGTGAGTCCTTCATTTTATAGTTCATTCTAAGCAGTACACCTCCACTTGAAGGACAAAGCACACTCATTGGTTTGAGAGAGGGTTCAGGGAAGCCATTCATGTGAGCATTGAAAACCCCTCTCTCAACAGAGGTGGGGGTCTCAGGCACAGTCTATCTCTGTGTTGGCGAACCTATGGCATGGGTGCCAAAGGTGACACTCAGAGCCCTTTCTGTGGGCACCCAACATCATCCCTTCACAGCCACCTGTATTCAGGTTAAATTGCTGTATTGGCACTTTGCGAAAAATTGGTAGGTTTTGAATTGCAGTTTGGGCACTCAGTCTCTAAAAGGTTCGCCATCACTGATCTATCTGTTACTTATCAGGCTGTGATTTCAACAATACCCAGACAGATTAAAAATACTTCAAGCCTTCACCAACAAGGCCATAGCTAACGACCCGTACTTTATGAGTTTCAGCACTTTAGGACACTGTTCACCTTAAAGCTATTAAGACTGTTGTCTACCTAACAAGACTATTCAGGACATTGTTCATTTTATGAGCTTATTTCAGACTAAGATGACAAGAGGTCAAAGTGAATTATAAAATGAAGGATTCACAACTAGCTTTCTTCAGACTGATGAAGCTATTTGGATGAGCAGTGAAACGTATCAATCTCTCAAGAAAAAGAAGTCCAGTTGCCAGAACTCAAGTTCCAGATCCAGTACTGGGTAATTATACATGAGGGAAATTTGGGTTGGAATTCATGTTTAGTGTATGTATACTTAAACTTCCATTTTTAAAAAATCCAGAAATTCAGTTCTTGAATGAACCCTTGGCTTGTGAATGTAGGTTATTACACTTGTAGCCCTATATTGCTGTTCAATATCTTGATTGTATTGGCAGCAGGAAATTGGATGCCAAGCTTTACATAGCAAAGGGCAGTCTGAATATTGGCAACACCAATGGCAGCAGTCAAGATGGTCTACAACATGCCTGCACAATAGGTAGACAGGTAGCCCATGAAGGGTTCAAAACAACCCCACTGGCCATCAATTTAAAAAGTTAGGGAATGAGTTCTTCACCCCTCCCTCCCCCATCCCAAGGGCCACTACTGCCCCAGCAAAGTTCTGGGTCTGTCAGCCCACTGTCTCAGCTGAGCAGGGCAGTTCAAGGGCCATGGCACAGTCCCCTGCTCCCCCCGCCGGCCAGATGATCGGCACACCACTGTCCAGCTGAGTTGCTGGTGTGGAGCAGAGGGAAGGAGGGGAGAGGATGGGAGGGAACAGTGAGAGGTGGGGTTGTGGCATGCCCACCTCTTTTGTGCGGTGACATCTGTCCTCTTCTCCCCCCTGGATAATTCCTTCCTCCCACCCTTCCATTCCCTCTTCCTCCTCCTCCTCTTCCTCCTCCTCCTCCTCCTCTCACCCCCACGGCTGTCTCGCAGAGACCATGCCCCCCTCACCACCACTGTTCTTCCTGCTCCCCTTCTGAACCATTCCCTCCTCCTTGTGCCACTGTGGCGATGTGATTGCTCCGCTGCTGGTTCAGCCTGCCCCAGCTGCATGGCGAAAATGGCAGAGGTGAGTGAGAGCTGTGGGTGGCAGCAGCAGTGGCAGCAGCAAGGGGGTTGAAAGGGAGAATGGGGAAAGAGAAGGAGGAGGAGGAGGCCGGAGGGGAGGAGAGTCAAGTCAGGCCCCAGGGGGCTTGGGAGGGAAAGTGCACCTTTTTAAAAAAGTTGAGCCGAGTGCAAGGGAGGCATGTGCATGGTTGCGTGGGTTGCCCCTTGGAAGGGACGATCTGCGCAAGCATGCATGCACCTCCTTTGCACTCACCCACACCGTCTCAAGCGGGTGCAAGGGAAGCATGTGCATGGTCAGCCTTCCCATAGGAATGCATTTAAATTGGTTCCCTCCAGAATGGATTAATTGATTTTCAATGCATTCCTATGGGAAACCGCTGCTCTATTTACAATGTTTTTGACTTATGAGCATGTGCTCAGGCCGGATAAAATTCATAAATAGCGGTTTAGTGTAGTAGCTCTCAGGCACTTTGGGCCAGAAAAATTTGACCTCAGCCTTTTCAAATTTGGACAGCCCTGGTCTACAAGATATCCTCTCCTGCTCACTACCATTCATTCACACTTGTTGAAAAACAGCCTTGACAGTTGCTTTGTGTTTCTATGAGAGGTGGTTAACTGTTAGATAAAAGAGTCACTTTCTGAGATTTTCACTTGCATGGTATCATTCTGGCATGGTGTCATTTTAGGCTGACGTGAGAACAACCATCAAATATCACATAGTAACAGCTTATGAAAAACACAGAAACTTCTATTACAGCCTTTGTAAAATTCATCAAGCATTTATGAAACATGCCTCTAACACACTAGATACTGTAGACTTCTATAGGCTTGGGGCCAGACTTTGCCTTCAGCTATCAGGATTGGTCCCTAAGTGGGGCTGCATCAGAAGACCTTCCCACTTGCTGGAGGGGAGAGAAGGTCACACACTGATTCCCTTCTGCTGTCTTCTGATTTGCTCTGAAAGATTAATGGATATGCTGGACCATTTGCATTCAACTTCAGGAGAAATTAAAATCCTCTACCAATGTTTCTACTTCAACCTCCTCACCAGGAGGATTCTCTTCGGAATCAGAAATTTTAGTGTTGAGAGGGACTGCTTCTCTTCATCAAAAACTGTGTAAAATCCATCCCACAGTCCATTTTATAGAATATGCCCTTTTCATTAAAAGTAAGCATACTGAATGCATTCTATGAATCACTTCACGAAGGTTCAAATACTATCATCTGCTTTATCCTATTGATCACAAGTACAGGAGTATTAGACAAATCAACACATGAAACGATATGTTGCTGGATAAATTCAGTTCGGATTAGATAAAAATATTTGCAGCATGATAATACCTTTTGTTTGTTTTAGTATATCCAGGCTTAAATTTCAATGCAGAAAAAAATAAAGTAAGTAAAACAAAAGAGAATTCTAGTAAGAATGCATGCAATGTTTAACTGATCTAAAGAAAATAATTGAATGGATATCATCTAATGTGATATTGGCACAAGGGAAAGGCCAATAATTAAATAAATCATGTGTATTTCTTATTTTTCAAATTCTTTCTGGAAACTTGGTATCATAGGATTGACCTATTTAGTCATGCCTAAGCTAATCATCTCCTTTCCCAGTGGGGATAAGCTTTGTTCACTTCCTGTCTGGCAAGCATATCAACTAAAAGTCAGTCATATATGCCTGTGATCTGATCGCTTCTGCCTCTGCTGCCATTCTCTCCTGTAGCGAGACCACTGCAGGCTGCAATGTACCCATGAGATTCTGTGTCAGAAACCCATCACTTCCTGTGTCGTCTTTCGAGTCTTGTTCAATTGTTTACACATTAAATTAGACCGGGAGTGCTGTTTCGAAAAGCTCTTTCCTCCCCCTTCTCTCAACCTTCTTTGTTCGCGAGGAACTGGTTTGTCATACAGAAATGGAGTTTATGTGCAGTAACAGCCTAATAACCCAGCAACTTTAGTCACTTATTAAAGTCAAGCATGTGTCTTTGTTTCATGCTGCTAATGATGTGGAACCATAGAGGCCCAAGTATATTTCGCCTGGACGGTGTGGAAGCGAATGCTGAGAGCTCATTACTTGGCTCCCCATTGGAATCCTGCAGGCTTCTGCTCATTGAGGAGACTGTGGGGGCTTTGACAGAATTATTATACTGAATATTTTTAGACTCATTAACTATATCACCAAAGCAAAACATCTCTTCCTTAGATGCAAATGGTTGCATATTCTGTAGCTTTGCTTTACTTATTGCAGAAAGAAAGGATGAAGCTTGAAAACAAGTTAAGGAAAGGACTTTCATGCTTGAATGTCTGAATTTGTAACATATATTCAGCATGCCTAAGCCCCGTTCAACTCATTTAAGCTACCCATGTTTAAATGCCTTTAAAAATGCCCATGTTCAGTGACATAGGATGCATCTAAGACCGGTGCACATCTCCTCAAGAGCCATTCTCATTTATTTCACTGAGACTAACTGCAGAGCCCTATGCAGGTCTTCTCAGAAGCCTTGCTGATTTGAGTGGGATTCACACACAATTCTAGGCTTAGTTCCACCTAAGTGTAATCAGGTTGCAGCAGCCTTAAGCAGAACATATATTTAACTTTAAGGTTATTGTTACAGCATTGAGTAATTTGGGGCGGGGGAGGGAAGCTCTTAATATACCCGTGTAATTCAGTTTAAAACTGAGAAACATCTGTTAAGACAACTGGAAATGCTTAAAGTGCACTTGAAAAAAATAACTGCAGCTTTTTCCAATTACTCTTTAAGAAATAAAACAAAATCTTTCATTAATTTGATTTGTTTGAAAATTTTATGTGAACACTTACTATTTTACCTTTTTACTCTTTGCTGCTTGGAGCAGGGGCAGGAATATCTCCTTGTGTCTCATATATTTTTAATACCAATGGAAGGATCCTGTATTTCTCCTACAAGCTAAAGCATGAGCAGAGAGAAATTCCTCTCATAAATGCTCCTGCCAACATGTGTAGGGGGAAGGAGGTGGCTTTCAATAATACTCCCTTCTCTCTCTCTCTCTCTCTCTCTCTCTCTCTCTCTCTCTCTCTCTCTCTCTCTCTCTCTCTCTCTCTCTCTCTCTCTGTGTGTGTGTGTGTGTGTGTGTGTGTGTGTGTGTGTGTGCTTTCGTTACTCCATGTCCATGGAGCTTTCTTGGCAGCAATACTGGAGTGGTTTGCCAGTTCCCACAGCACCTGGTAATCCCTGGTGGTCTCCCATCCAAGTACTAACCAGGGCCCACCCTGCTTAGCTTCTGAAATCAGGCAAGATCGGATGTGCTTAGGGCATCTAGGCAGCTAATACTCCCTTCTAGCAGAGTAAATCCCACTAAAAATCTCTTCCTGAGGTTTTTAGTGAAATTGCACAAGGGGGGAGGGCCACAAGGGTGGTGAGGGGAAGAAAGCAACATGCAAATACAAAGCCCCTTTCCTTTCCATCAGCTACATCCCCACCTATTCCTAGTCCTATCCATGACTGAAAGGGTTGCAAAAAGCTACTAGTGCCTAGTTAAAAGGATTCAAGCCTTTATATCGCTGCAAAAGCATAAGAATGCCTTTACTGTTGGCATCTAAGAAATATATTTGTCCATTTTTAAACACCCCATCATAGGTAATTGTGCCAGATGTCTATTACCCAAATCAAAGTACAGTTGTTTTGATGTTAAGGAAGAAGCAATTTGCTCATCTCTGTGGTTCACTTGTTGCGCTCACTTTCTTTGACAATGGTGACAGTGCCTTTATATATCAAGAAAATTCTTCTCCCTTCATTGTCTGCCAGGGGTCCTTGAGGGAATTCTCTATATTGGAATCATACTTTCCTTTGGGATTTTAGTATTTATATAGCAGTTCTGATTGGTAGTCCATTGTCAAGCAGCTCTGGTAAAATATTGAAAGAAAAGGCTGAAAACCTGTCAGATACCAGAAATGCAGAGCCAAGCTATGTGTTATCATCAGATGAGGGCAGTATCTACGTTTTCCCAGTGAGACGGCAGTTTAATTCATAATGGGTGCAGCTCACTAAATATATTTTGGCAAATTGGAAGCACTGGCATGTCATTTTAATGTGTTTAATGCAAAACATTAAAATGACAAGATAAATCTGTATATACAATATTTTTTGTGACTGTGGAGTGCCTGTTACAGTTACAAGAGTACAGCTATCTCCTCTGTCTTGTGATCTCAAGGCAGTGACGCTCTTTGTGTGCAGAAGGTTCACCTGTAGGAGTAGCTATTGGACCATGTGGGGGGGTACCCCATTATTTCAGGCTGCACCAATCACAATCCAGTTATGGCCGACTGGGAGTTCAACTGCAAAACCCAACAGGAAAACAAGAGTGCAGCATGATTACCTCCTTTCACATACTTTAAAAGACATGAAAGGAATAAGATTAGACTGACACTCCCAAATTAGAGATAAAATAGCCTGGTCTAAAACTACAATGAAGCCTACCTTTAATGTTGTAAGGTGCCTTTTCTAATTCCCTGTTCTTAAACTGGAATATGTCTTAAATTTTCTGGGCTGTATATTGACCCTCATTATTGTAAGCCACCTTGGGTCCTTTTCTAAGGGGAAAGATGGGGTGAAAATATTCTGAATGAATGAATGAATGAATGAATGAATACATTCTCAAAGGCTTTCTCAGCCGGGATCCAATAGTTGTGAGTTTTTCAGGCTGTTTGGCCATGTTCTGGAAGTTTTTCTTCCTGACATTTTGCCAGACTCTGTGGGTGGCATCTTCAGAGGGCAAGGAGCTCAGGGAACTAGGGGTTCTCTCTGTGCTCTTGGTTATAAAGTGAGAGAGACTGGGGTTTTAAAAGTTGAGGAAACTTGTCCTATGCAGGAAAATAGATGTTAGTCATTGTGCTGTGATGAAGGGGTTAAGAAATTTCAATGCAATGAGAGGTAGCAATGATCCTTGATGGGTGTTGTTAACTGTTCTATTGTGCAAACTGATCACCTTTGCTTGTGGCTGGGTGGGGAATCATTGAGCTTTGACCTTTTGCACTCCACAGCTTTTAGTACTGGAAACCAGGCTTTGTTGATTTTTAGACTTTCTTCTTTTTTGTTGAAACTGTGCTTATGTTTGTGGATTTCAATGGCTTCCCTGTGCAGTCTGACATAGTGATTGGTAGTGTTGTCCAGTACCTCTGTGTCCTGGAAGAGGATTTCATGCCCAGTTTGTTTCAGGGTATGTTAAGCTATTGCTGATTTTTCAGGTTGTTTTAGTCTGCAGTATCTTTCATGCTCTTTGATTCTGGTCTGGATGCTGCACTGAAAAACAAGCTCTGTATGTGGCACCCTTTTCACCCACATTCTGGTTCTGATACGTGGATGACACATTCATAATTTGGAGCCACGGTGAAGAGAAACTGGAATAATTTCTAAACTACCTCAACAATATCCACCCATATATACAATTCACCATGTTGAGTGATCACGTGTGACTTCTAGGCTCCATCTGTCTAGTAGAACTCCATTCAACACTGAAAGGGTTGCTTTCTGCTTTTTTCGTTGCCTCTCTCTCCCATCACTTCCTTCAAAACCATCTCAAAGGAGGTGACTGAAGAATAGGTGCTAGTCATTGTATTGTACACATTGTGTTGTACACAGAAGGATCACTGCTATTCCGATTGCATTGAAACTTTTAATCCCTTCAACACAATACAATGATTAGCACCTATTCTCCTGCATAGGACAAGTTTCCTCTTTCCCACAACTTTAAAAAACCCCACAATCTCACTCACTTTATAACGCAGATCACAGGGAGAACTCCTAGTTCCCTGAGCTCCTTGCCCTCTGAAGATGCCACCCACAGAGTCTGGTGAAACATCAGGAAAAAAAAACTTCCAGAACATGACAAAACAGCCCGAAAAACTCACAACAACTATTTTGTGCTTCTTCTTTTTTAATAGTCTATGACTGCATAATAAAGAGCAAATGAAAAAAAAGTTTGGAAAGTTCATGGTGCATGGGGAGCCACAAACCACTGCCGTTTTTCTGATTCATGCCCATCTCTCTTGTAGATCTTCCAGGGTGGTGCTATATATTTCTAACCTGTTTATGAGGGCCATGTCAAAGATACCTGGTTGTTTTTCCTTCCTCCTTTCTTCTTCTGGAGATGAAGTTGACAGGGAAGCAAAGGGAAGATTTTGTTGGGACTTTTCAGAACTGAACTTCAAACAATCGGGGTAGCTGAAATCTTCCATTACTACCATATCTCTCCTCTTTGCATATTTAGTAATCTGATCTAGGAGGAATCATACAAGTGTTCAGTCTGGTTTGGGGGTCAGTAGCAGACATCCCCAGTGATATAACAGGATTTTCCTCTCCTTTGTAGTTATATCGTTTTGTTCTGTCTGTGGTTTCCAGTCAGCAAAGACAGTTTCAAAATACAAACAAAAATAAATGTAATGTTGTTCATCCATCAGATAAATGCATACACCACTGTTTCTAGGTTAACAGAAAGAATCTTGCTAAATTTAATGTCTCTTGTTAATATAATTGTAATACCCATGTCTCATGTACCAGGGTGTGATTTTGATAATGTTGAATACCATATTTGTTCACCTAATTATTACATTATCTTATTGATTTTCAACATCCTGCTTCACTTCTGAAACATTTGGATTTTGTAAATGGTACACATCCCTAAAATTAGATACCACAGTGCATTAAATGGTATAATTTCTCTTCTGCTGTGAGATGTTTATCATTTTGATTTTGGATGTACTTGTATCTAACAATAAGAATAGATTAAATAGATGATTGCTTTCCAATGTAGAGTAATTAGCTGACCGTGACAAAGGAATCTGGTGAATTTTCTTTGGAGGATTGAATATAAATGAAATTATATTTGTCACCAATTTAAATTTCATTACTCATCTACATTCTATTTTCATTCTGTCATAATCCAAGGATAAAAGACACTATCCCAATTTTTCTCCAATTTTTCATTAACAGATTTCTACAAATAGATGTGTAAAATTATCATGTAAGTCATACTTTTTTCTGATCATAATTCAACAAGCGCTGTAAAGGATATTATATAATATCCTTTATAGTGCTTGTTGAATTATGATCAGAAAAAAGTATGCCTTGTGCATATATTGCCCATCTCATAAAGAAAAGTAAATGGGCAAGAGCATTTAACTAGCTATGTTTCCCTTGCTGCTGGTGGGTATGAGATCATTTTTCCTTTACTGATCAGTGAAGGGACTAGAAAGTTAGAAAAGAAGGGAAGTATCACATCTGCAATAACTGACATTATCATGCTAGACTATTTGCTCTGCAGTGATGGAACATGAGAGAGCAAACCTATGGATGACTCTCTACCATGCATGATGGCATTAAGTCTCTCTAATTTTTTAAGTTCTGGAATGTTTCAGCCTGGATAACATTTTTGTATTGAACTTTTTACTTGGGGTGCATTTTGGTGGGGGAACAAATCACATAAACCAAAAATTATCCTAAGCAATTTTCTTCCATATCTCAGGAAACAGAGAGGATTAACCACTAGTCAGTAATTCACTAACTGCTGCTAAACCATTATTGGTATGAACGGGGAGAAGATTTTTTAAATTGAGTAATACTGTGATATACAATAAGTCAATTAAGAGGCCTAATCTTGGCAGGTGTCCTGTCAATTGTATGCCTATTATTGGTAATATCTGGCTAAGTCATTGATATCTTTATGTACGTGGCCTACCCTTTCATTTGCATCATGAACTCTGTATGCATTCAAATAAGAACCAACATACCTGAGGAGTGGAGTGGGAAAAGTGTGGTCTCTCTGCCTCCATGTCTTGGTACAATTTTTTCCAAATCCACTCTTTGTCAAACCACTTCTCACCCCAATGATGGATGGAAAACTTTTAGTTTTTGCCTTACTTTTCAATGACCAGAACATTGCAATCAAAATTCTTATTTTGAAACACTGCACATATGACAGCATGGGTTTTACAATGTGTTAATCATCGCTGATATGCTAGTTTCCATGTCTGGAGGACTACTGGGGCAGGGGGGAGGGCAGAGAAATAGCAAAATGCCTGCCACTTACCTAATTGCTATTATATGATCACAAAAAGGAATATGACTCGAGCTTGCTTGTGCAAAAAAAACAAAACAAAAAAAAACAAAAAAAAAACATATGAAAGGCATATATGTAGCAAGTCAAATTTCACCAGCTTAGCTTTTACTGTGCTCAGGAACATTTGTGTAAGAACACTTGCAACTGATTTCATAACCATTCAAAGCAATAAAATACCACAAAGATGGTTATTATTTAATATTCATTTAAAATATTGTTATCCTGCTTTCCTCCTTGAAAAGTACTCAAGATGGCTGAATAAAAATCAAATGCAGTAATACCTTGGTTTAAGTGCATTTTGAAAGAGAAGCAATTCTAATTTTTTCCTTGATCAACAAGCAATGTCTTGATATACAAGCACTGAGGCAGGTCACATGATCACAAGTGAGCCAATGATGGCTCTCCCTCCATCCCCCTGCTGGATTGTGGGTGGTTGTCTGGAACTTTCATCTCAGGCAGCCTCCAAAGCAGAGGGAGGAGAGAGGAATAGAGATTTTCCTTGCACCACCCAGAAACTTTTTTAAAAGGGAGTACAGGTTAGGGTTTTATTTTTCTTTATATTTATATTTTTATTTAAATTGTTTTCAACATCTTTTCTTATTTTTTCAAACAATTTCCAGTCATGGGGCAGCTAGTCAAGTGTGCATATGGCTACAAATTCCACTTTATTATTGTCAGATTAAAAACACAGAGTAAAATCCAGTTGTTAGTCCCAAGGAGAGCAGATTCTGCAGCCAGGTACCTAAGCCAAGGTGTGGAGGTGGACTTCTAGCCAACTTCTTTTGCATGTTTTGGCATTTTGTGTGCAAAGTATGTGGTCTATGAAATCCCACAATGAATCATCTGAGTTTCCATTATTTCTTATGGGAAACTTTGCTTTGATATAAGAATGTTTTGGGTTACAAGCATGCTTCTGGAACAAATTATTCTCGTAAACCAAGGTATTTGAAATCTAATTCTTTGATTAATTCAGAATATCTATTTAACAAAATGTGGTTTTGTTTTCCCTCCACAAAGTGGTAGGGCAGGAGGTCATAAGATGCGGGTTTGGTGAGGACATGCTGTTGCGTTTTTCTTTACCAAATCTGCAAGTTGGCTTTATACTTATAGTGGCCTTATTACTGTATATACTCAAATATAAGCCTAGTTTTTCAGCCCTAATTTTGAGCTGAAAAAAGGGGCCCTCGACTTATATGCGGGTCAATACTTGTAGCCACTGAGGCAAGTGCTTGGGTCAGTGGCTAAAAGTCATTTTAAACATTGTGTGCCGCTTCTCATGATCCCCCTCTGCATCACAGGGGAGTCTAGGGTGGGAATGCAGCAGGGCCTGGCAAGTGCTTGGGTCAGTGGCTAAAAGTCATTTTAAACATCACACACCACTCCCCCAGCTTACAAAGGAGGAGCTGCCAGGCCCTGCATTTCCCACCCTAGACTTATACTCAAGTCAATACATTTCCCCAGTTTTGGGGGGTTATATTAGGGGCCTTGACTTATATACTCGGGTCGACTTATACTCGAGTATATATGGTATTTAAAAATGTTAAATCCTCTAAGAAAACGGCACTTCTAAATCTTAAAATATTCCATGCCTTATCATTCTTTAAATAATGCTACACCTCTCAAAGCATTCTGAGCTCCAGTAAGGTTAAAAGGATGAAAGTCCTGTTTTTCTTTGCTAGTTCCATTAGGTTTTTATTCATTCCTAAAGTATATACTGGTTGTTGACTAAAGAGCTTTATTTAAATGAGCTATAAAATCTTTAACAACAATCCTTGGTGGAACAGATTTGATAATAAAGAAATATATTTTACCTACTCACTTGGAATAGTAGAGTAGTATTAAAAGATAAATATTAGCTAGATTTTGCTCATAATTCTGCCATTCTTACAATGCCAGAATCTGCTGAGATGTTTTGCCAGTGTTTGAGTTGTAATGAATAGTACTGATACGGCTTATATCATTTACTTAGTACGTGGCATCATGCAGCATTATTAAATTAATATGGCACATGTAGGATTTTCTGATACATTTAATTAGTTTTTGGAAGAGAGAAGGGCGATTTAGAAAGGCTGCATTTTCTGTGTGGCCTTTGATTTAACCCCTCATCAACTACCAACTGAACCAATTTATGCTAGTTCACACTCATATTTCCCTACCCTTGTTCTCCTACCATTCCTGCTTGTTTCATTATCTCTCTGCAGAGGAGATTCCCTATTATCACTGCTTTTTGTCTGTGAAATTTTGTAAAGCATTGGCTACATTGTTAATCGATGCAACAAATGCAGAAATACAGAGTGTTGTCACTAACCTAGGATCTAGAGGTCCTAGCAAGATTTAAATATATTTCCAGTCTTCAGTATGTGGAATCCAATCATATATTACAGCCTGCTTCTGAAGCTCCTTTTAGTTCCCAAAATGTATTGTTGTCCATCATGCAAGGAGGTAAGGTAAAGGTAAAGGTTCCCCCTGCACGTGTGCTAGTCGTGTCTGACTCTAGGGGCGGCGCTCATCTCCATTCTCCAGCCAAAGAGCCAGTGTAAGTCCGTGGCCATGTGGCTGGCATGGATGAATACATTTCTGCGCATGGAACACTGTTTACCCTCCCACTTTTTACAGCAGTACCTATTTATCTACTTGCATTTACAAGATTTTGAACTGCTAAATTGGCAGGAGCTGGGCTTAACATCAGGAGCTCACTCCACTAGGTGGCTCCTGGGATTTGAATCGCCAAGCTGCCAACCTTGCAGCCGACAGTTTCAGCGCTCTAGCCCACTGAGCCACCATGCCCCTAAGGAGGTTGGGTAATCTTAATTAAACACAAACTCAGTTATCCTTGGTCGTGGAAAATCTACTTGCATGGCTATTTAAACCCTTGGCCTTTATGCTACCTTTTGCTACCCGAGGCTTTCCACAGCTCCCACCCACCTCAGCTAACATGATAATAAATATCCTTGGATGCACTTTAGTCCTTGTATGCACCCAAAGACAATTTTTGGACCACAGCCTATGAAAGAAGCTGTAGCTAATTAGCTAAATTTTACAATGTGGAAAATTCGACCATATTTGGCTCAACATCCAGTGTCACAATTCTCATTTGAAAACAATCTACTTTACGTCAGACCTGGCCAAGCATATTTTTTCTCATCTGATTAATTTTTATCATACTTAGTGAACATGACAGCCAAGGACTGAAGTCCACAGAACCCTCCAAATCATTGTATATTATGAAACATTATTAGTTAGCATTTTCTCCATATTTTACTGGTGCCAAAGGAAACTGTATGTTGATTATTTGTGGGAAAGGCCATGAACTTCTATACTCCTACTTGATTATCCTGTGAATTTTACTAGTCTTTCTACTCAAATTGCATAGATAGTTTGAAAATAAGCAATTGAAAAAACTATTGACCATCATTTTCCCTTCTTTGATGTAAAGGTAGTTTTATCTATGAACTTGTTGTAGTTTGACTTCAATAAAAATATTCAAAGGAGTATTATCCCTTAGATTTAATCTGGTTGACAAGCCTGTTCAGAAAGGTCATGTACTGACAATAGTGACTGACACTTTCTGAATCTATTGTAGCATGACAAATGTGTATTGGGGTTTTATAAAGAAACTACATACAGTAATAAGGTTGGTTTTATCTTTGACTTCTCAGATTACCAATGTTTTCTTCTATGAGGTCAAGCAATGGTTGCTAAGATCCAGAAAGCTGCTTCAGACATAACCAAGATCTGCACACCATAACTATAACTGGCCTTTGAAATGAGTAGTGGATATCTCACCTAGAAATATGGGGGGTGAGCCCCCTACTTGGACCATGTGCGACCTCCGATCACCATTATGTTTTAAACTGCTTTTGAAAGTTTCCTTAATTTGAAATACAGTTTATCATGTAACATAGAAAGCTACCATTTAAGAGAAGCAAATCCAAATCCCTCTCGACTTAACATGTGCTTGATTATACCATTCTCACAATTCTAGAATAAGACAAAAAATTATTCATTCTTAAAATGGGATGAGGAAAGCCCACATGTTCTCTGTGGATTTTTTTAAGGACAATAGGTAAAACTAGCATGCCAGATCTGAAGATATAGTCTGTGTATTTTTATTCTGTTTTAAGAAGGTTAAAACAAAATTAAAACAAATTGATGAATAACGTGCCTGTAATAAGTGGTAAATCTGAAATGCATTTGATCTTTTTTTTTAAAAGAGTTATTTGTTTTATATATACAGATATAACAAGGAAAAGTCCTACATCTTTGGTCTTCATATATTAAAATTTTCATTTGTGTATGTATATGCCTATGTACATATGCACATGCACAAAAATAGATATATAGATATAGTAATGTCACTTTCAGCTGCTTCCTTAACTACAATTTAGTGCCTTCGTGTCACATGGTTATAGCTAGGTAGATTAATAGGGAGTTATATCTGGAAATTTCTTTCCTGTTATTGTTCTCCCTCAGTTGCTGATGGTGAAGTTAATTCTCTTTAGTTTTGTCATGCTCTGAAGCACACACAGCCAAGCTATGATAAGCTGTACAAGGAAAAATGAGCCACAGTGTCCATCACAGTCATAAACTTGTGCTTTAAACTTTGGCCTGACCTGATGTGCCATTCAAAATGCTTCAAAAGATTATTTTTTTAAGAAAGGTTCAATATGTCCCGAGGCTATCGGTTTTGAGTTAAACTGGGTGAAGTAGAAATATTTTACTCATCAGCTTTGCAGTCACAGAGTTTGCCTCAGCTAGAACAAAACTGCTGAGGCATTTAGAGAAAATTAACCCCCCATCCTGGCAGCCAGATGTGACTGGTTTCTGATGAATGCACATGAGTGGGCTGAGAAATCAAGAGACTGTGAAATTCCTGTCAGGTCCGTACAGTGCAGAATGGGCTATTGACTGCTTTCTATATTTCCCTCCATCATTCTTCTTGAACACTGCCATTAATTTCCTCTCCCACTCTGACTTATTTTTCCCCCTTTCCTCTTTTAGCTCTCTCAGCTGCAGAGGAAGCTGCACAGAGCCTTGGTGGAGTACTTCAAACTGCGAGCCCTTTGTAGCCAAGCCGGGCTGGCGAAGTTCCAGGCAGCCTCTCATGAGAATGTTCAGAAAATATTAGCTGTGCAGGTAGGTGATTGCAGGGAGGTAGAAAAGATCATTCTGATCTAGATTGAAAAGCAAATGATGGGTAGTGTGATGAAGCATTAAAACCATATCCCATCAGAGTTTTGTAAATTTTTAACCTCTTTAATAAAGTGGAATTGCATGAAGGATGAATCCAGTAGGTTATCATATGTACCACAGATAGAAGTTTTTTTTAAAGGAGGAAGCTGCAAAATATCCTGAAAAACCTTTAAAATTATTCTTCAAATACCTTTATTTTTAACAATTGAAATACACAGAGGCGTTGCCAAAATACTTTAAGACACGCTTCAGAGCAAACAACATGGTTGATTTTTCACATTTGATTTTCGTAGTATAGATTAGGCATTCAGCTAAAGATCGTGGCTTCTTTCAGGTTCTAAATGCATTTCTGGTAATAAATAGCATTACTTAAAAGACATGGCTAAGAGAATACTTGTTCCCTGGGCTGAGCTTTACTGTAGAGTCTTCTTTCAGTGGTTTTCCACATGTGTATATGTATTCATGATTGTTTTGTTTTTACATCTCATGGAAAATGGGATTTCTGTAAATCCATGCACAAATAATTGCACTTCCCCATCCCCTTTGTATTCACTTTCTGAGCTGGAAGCTACTGTTAGAAGGCTAGGACTGCATTACTACTAGCATAGCATAGCAAGCCCACTTAAGTTTGGGAGTTCAAAGCTCAGACTAAGACTAAAATGCACTCGTCCTAATCTGAAACTAATAGTTGCAAGAACAAAAGAAAACTGATTCCTAATAATAATGGGATGGAGAAATTATTGAAAAGCAGCTTTTGGGCAGCAGTAGTAATGGAAGATGACAATGGTGGAAGATCTTTCATGGACAACACCAATGACACACAAGCTAACGTCTACTAGAAAAATGCACAATAATATTCATTTGCCTTGATTTGACTTGTATCTTTCCCCATTATTCTGAGCAGTATACAGAAAATAATAAAACACAGCAACAAAGAAATTACATAAAAGAAATCAACAGAAAGACTCAGATACAGCAAGAGGCATGATTCTAAATATTAGGCAGTGTGTAAGGCAGGGCTATAATGGATAGCTTTTCTGTCAAGCAAAACCTTCAGAAGCCTCCACGGGAAACTGATTCCATAATGTTGGTGCCCCAGCAAAGAAGGTGTGGCTCTGTAGTTGATTTCCTGGCCACCTTTGGAGTGGGCATCTGAAGGAACATTGCTTTGGAGGATCTGGTGGAACAGGTAGATGACCCTGGGAAAAGGTACTCTGATAAATACCATAGTCCCAAACTATGAAGAGCTTTATATGTGATTATCAGGACCTTGGCACAACAGGTAGTCAGTGCAGGCAGGCCACAACTGAGGATATTCAATCAAATTTATTCACACTGGACATACGTCTAAGCCAAGCCACTGCATTCTGGACCTGCTACAGCCTCTGGTCAGCCTCAAATTGAGATGCAAAATTTCCAGAATTCAGGGTCAAGGGGTTGACCATTCATCCCCAAATTGAACTTTCAGAACATGGCCCTTGAGGATTGTTCAGAACTCACTCAGTCCTTGTCCCTCAATTCCCACCTCTGAAAACATGTCCAGGATACTGTGGTTGATGGTAACAAAAGCTGCTGAGAAATCCAAGAGCAGCTCCCCTGTTGGTCTGCCTCAAGAGGCCATTGTATACTAAGACCAGAATCATCTTGGCACCTCACAATGGCCTGAATCAAGACTGAAATGTATCAAGGAAATTCTCCTTCTCCAGGTACATCTGGAGCTGTCCTGTCACCACCTGCTTGATCACCTTGCCCATAAAAAGCATATAGGCACTCAGTCAAAAGTTCTTAAGATTATCTGTTGCCAAATGAGGCAATTTAATAATAGATCAGATGAAGGTTTCCCTACCACATGAGGGAAGGATTACCTCCCTCAGAGAGGAGTTTACAATATTTATTACCCAGTCAACCATAACCCCATTTGCAGATTTTGAAATCTATGCAGGGCAAGGGTCAAGCAAAGAGGTAGTAAGCTTGTTACTAAACAACATCATGGAAACTTCCTCTGATGTTATAGGGTCAAACTGAACCAAATGGCAGGAGTGCTGCACTAGTCCCCACCTGATCAACCAAATTACTGGTAAAGATGAAATCAGATCAGATGGCCTTGGTTTTAGACTTGGAAAAAGGCTGCAAAATGATCACTGGTGAAATCACCAGGATAAGGCCGATGCTGACCAAGGTTAGTGAGGTCACAAACCACTCTGAAGCATTCTGTTTCACAATTCACAGCCTCCTCAGTGATCTTGATAATGAAGGCCCTTTTTATCAGTTTTAAGGCATTGACATATCTCCTGGTCAGGGTCTTAACTGCAGCCAAATTTCAACCCGTTTTGTCCTTTTCTCACCTGCTCTCTAGTAGTCTCCTAACCAACTTCATAGCTTGAAATCTCGCAGTAAACCAGAGAGCAAGATTTTTTTCTAAGGCAGGGAGGTCATCTGGGAGTGATTGTGTCGACCACTCATGTCATCTCAGCATACCTCCTTTCAATCTGGGCTTCAACGTGGTTGGCATCCCAAGTCTTTCCGCAACCCACCAAGGTTGAGAAACTGAGTCAGAAACATCTGACTGTTTCATTCTTCCCAGAGAGGGGTTGCTGCCAACCAGTTAAATTTCAGCAGGAAGTGATCTGTTCAGGACAGTAGGTGGGAATCCATGTTTCACACCCTCAGATCACTCTTTGCCTACTCAGTCAAGAACACAAGATCTTAATGCATGAGACTGATGACCTCCTGGGATGCATGGGACTGATGACCTCCTGGGATGCATGGGACTGATGACTTGCTGAGGGACAGATGACTTGCTGAGGTTTGGACTCCATGAACTCCAGGGCTGAACCCAACGGTTCAGATTCAGCATAAGTGTTGAAATCTCCAATTACCAATAATCCTGGTGACCTCATCATCACAACTGAAATGGACTTGGCCAGGGAAAGTGGTACATGTTGGGAAGAGCAGTACACTAGCACTACCCTCAGTGTATCCCTAAGCCCCTCCATCAGATGTAAACACTCTAGGCTCAAGCTCGAAAGCATGGTAGTCTTGCTGATATGGATGAAAATCTCTGTGGATGATAGCAATGCCATGATGCTAAATGGAACACTCTGGCAGGCACATCTGGAAGAGAGTAACCCCTCACATATTGCCCACACAGGTCTCCAATGTACAAGCTATATTTTATCTCTTATAATGGATGAGGTCATGGGTCAGATGGGATTTATTATTAGCAGACCTGTCATGGATCAGCAAGAGGGTCAGATTGGAAGATAAGCAGAATGGTTACCATGATCTTGTTGGGAGACTAGGAGGTCAGAATACATGACAGACATGTAGAGCATACTTTCCTCAACCCATCACTACCAAGATGTAATTTAGATCCATTATGATATATCTCCTCTCTCCAAATCCAATGCAATCCCACCAGGCAAATGGCAAATAATAATTTAAAAACGAGATGCAACAATAATAATAGAAATGAAAAATGTTTCTAGCTAAAATTAAAAGAAAACAATGAATTAAGAACTCTAACTAAAATATGAACTAAGGAACTCCAAAGTAAATACTTGAAATAAATTATAATGGCAAGAGAAATAAATTATCATGGTCCAGTTTGTGGTTCATTTTGCACAAACAAAGCAAAGCGCAAAACTCACTTCACCTCAGTGCTTCGTTTTCCTTTGGCAAAATGGGCTATCCACCTCTCCCACTGCCATTTCCATGCCTGATCTTGAAGCTGCCACCATCGTCTGCACCATCAAACTTGCTATCCTGAGAGGCAGCAGGCCCAGCTCCTTGAAGCTTGCTGTAGGTACATAGTCCCAGCAGCTCCTTCACAGTTTTATGTCCTCTCTGCCCTCAGAAAATAGGACTAGTAGTGTGTACTTGTCTTTTGAACAACCCTTTCATTTATGGTTCTCTTCTTATTTGTCAGGACATCATCAATTTCACTGCATTTTTTTTCTCCTCCACTATTTCTTGCACAGGGAGATTACAGTGGCCCTCAAGGTGCCCTGTTTTCAAAACCTATGTACTTCGTTCTGATATTATTTCTCTCTGTGGTTAAATTATTTTTGCATATCTTACTTATGGTCAATGAAATCTTTACTTGCTCATTTTACTTCAGCAATCTTGCTGTTCATGCTCATCTTGCGGAAAAATGGAATTTAGAAATATTGGGCTTTTATTAAGGAGAAGCTGGAAGAAAGATATTTTATGGGTTCTGGATTTTACCATTTTAAAATGTTTTAACAGTGAAATATGAAACTTCAACAGCATTTCAATTTAACCAATTATGTTTCCATTTTAATATATAGGTTCAAACTCGGATTTTAATTCTAGTAATAGACTTTCTTTCTTTTAAAAGAATTTATCAACTATAAATACCATGTAAATATGGATTTAGCTGATATCCTTTTTGGGGACAACAAATTAATTAATTCACTTGAATGCTGAACAGAGTATTTAGGGTTTTTTTTAACAAATTAATGCCCAAATATCCTTTATTGGATTCAGGCAAACTTGTAATATTATTGCACCTTTCTCACACAGCATCTGCACCAGTCACTCCTCTGTTTCAGATAATGGGGAGATTGACTGGTATTCTTTAACTTTGTTTAGTTTTGGGAGTCCTGATAGTTGGAAACATTATATGCAGATAGGTTAAATATTTTAAATACATCAATAAGTTTAGAATGTAATCCTATATACTCTTATTTTGATGTAAGGAATACTACTAAGTAAACACACATATAAAGTGTGCTCTGTTAGTTCCCATTATTCAAGTTCCTTACAATTCTAGCAGTGTGGTATGTGTGCTTACTGATTTTTCAAAAGTGACAACTGCTCTACATCCTGTTTCTGTTTCTAGGATCAGCTCTGAATGGAGACGATCCAAACGTTCTGAAATGTTTATCATCAAAATAGCTGATGAACATTAAGATCATGTTAACCAGGGTATTTCATCATTGCTCTAGTTACCATTCATGTTCCGTTCCTGCTCAATTAAAACTCATTTATCGATATGAATCTGAGTGCATCTGCAAGAGTGGCCTGACCTGACTGGATGTTTTTCCTATCTTTATCAGTCTTTTGCTACTGCAACCAAGACTTTACGTTCTTTAAAATACAGTAGGACCCTCGTATCCACTGATTCATTATCCACTGCTTCAGTTATCCATGGTTGGCAGAGGAAAAAAGTAAATAATTCAGCAGCCACAAAGCAAGCTGTAAAGCAAGCTGTTGGCACAAATAGCATCTGTAAAGCAAGCTACTGTCACAAACAGTGGCCATAAAGCAAGCTACTGTCTCAAAACAGCAGTCATAAAGCAAGCTACTGTGAAGAAAGAGCAGTTTGGGGGTGGGTGGGCAGGTGTTCTCTCTTATCCAGGGTTTTTATTATCCACGGGAAGCCCTGGAACCAATCCCCAGCAGATACTGGGGTCCTATTGTATGTTACAATGAAAATCCCATCTTTCCCTAAGACTGCTCCACCATGAAAGCTAGGAATTGCATGGCAGAAGCCATGCCCAAGATAGAAGATTGTTTGTTTTTACTACAAGCCACAGACTTCTTTATTCATCAGAATCAATGCTATGTTGACCTGAAAATTGTGGGAGTAAAAAAGTAACATTTCCTATATTGTTGTCTCCCCTGAATTTCCCCACATTTATCTTCTTTTCCTCACCCTGGTTTCAGCCATTGTCTTTGAGATAAAACCCACTGGAGTACTGCTTCATTCTTTGTTTCTATGAGCCTGTTCTTACCCTGCCTGATAGAAGGTTTAGTACCGGAATTCCCTATTATGGTAGACATAGTCTGGTCTCAGCAGTCAACCTGTTATTTCCTTAAACCGGTGGTCCCCAACCCCCGGTCCGCGGACCGGTGCCGGTCCGTGGACCGGTCGGCACCGGGCCGCCTGGGGAGGCCGGGGAGGCTCCTCCCCTTTTCCTCCGCCGCCCTCCTCCTCCTCCTCTTCTCTCCCGCGGGCGGCCGGTGGAGGAGGAAGGTTGGAGGAGCGCAGGAGGAGCCGCCGCCGCCGCCGCCGCCTTTGCCTCCCTCCTCCCCTCCCCTCCCCTCCTCCCAGGCCGGCCAGCCGGCGACTCCGCCCCCAAACGCTGGTGCCCCGGCGGCGTTGGCGGCGGCCGCTTGGGCTCCGCCAGGAGGGACGCGGCGGCGTTGGCGGCGGCGGCACTCACCGGCTTGGGGCGTCGGGCGTGCCACTCCCCCCACACACGGGCGGGGTGGGGGGGAACCCGGGGTTCCTGGGCAGGCGGGCCCCCGCCTCCTCCTTTCGGGAGCCGTGTGCGGGTCTCGCTGCTGGCGCCCCACTTGCTCCTGCTGCCGCCGCCGCCGCCGCCGTGGGCCTCCTCCTCCGCCGGGGAAAGCGAGCGGGGCGCCAGCAGCAAGACCCGCGCGCGGCTCATGGCCCCGGCGCCCCGCGCGCGGCACCCGCCCGGCCGTGCCGGGAAGCGCCCTCGCGGCACCGACGAGCCGCCGCCGCCTCCTCCTGTTCCTCCTCCTCCCCCTCCTCCTCCCGCCACCGCCGCCGGAGGAGCAGCAGCAGCCCCCCCCGCAATCGCCCCCCCCCGCCGCCGCCGCCTCCTGCTCCTGCTCCGGTTCCTCCTCCTCCTCCTCCTCCTCCCGCCGCTGCCGGAGGAGCAGCAGCGAGGGCAATTGCGGAGGGGTGGTGGTGGCGGCGGTGGGACGGGGGCATGGTGGCGGCGGCGGGGGGGGGCGATTTCGGGGGGGTTGCTGCTGCTCCTCCGGCGGCGGCGGCGGGAGGAGGAGGAGGAGGAGGAGGAGGAACAGGAGGAGGAGGAGGCGGCTCGTCGGTGCCGCGAGGGCGCTTCCCGGCACGGCCGGGCGGGTGCCGCGCGCGGGGCGCCGGGGCCAGGAGCCGCGCGCGGGTCTCGCTGCTGGCGCCCCGCTCGCTTTCCCCGGCGCGGAGGAGGAGGCCCACAGCGGCGGCGGCGGCGGCAGCAGGAGCAAGTGGGGCGCCAGCAGCGAGACCCGCACGCGGCTCCCGGCGCCGGAGGAGGAGGCGGGGGCCCGCCTGCCCAGGAGCCCCGGGTTCCCCCCCACCCCGCCCGTGTGGGGGGGGAGTGGCACGCCCGACGCCCCAAGCCGGTAAGTGCCGCCGCCGCTGCTCTCGTGCCTCCCCCTCCTCCTTCCCTCCCATCCTTTGCTTTCACCCCCCCCCTTTTGCCTCCCCGCCAGACCCCCCTTTTGCATTCTCCCCCCCTCCCCACCCCCACCCCCGGGCCACAGAAAAATTTTCAAAAATTTCCCGGTCCGCGGGGACAAAAAGGTTGGGGAGCACTGCCTTAAACTATATAGCAATGCTCACTTCACACTCCAGTTCCTATTTCCCTCTATTTATAGTCTGAATGCTACCCTTTTATTCCTCAGGTGACCCATATCTACCATTACTTAGCTCCACCTAGGTTAGTGCCAACCCAGCATGCTGGAGACCTAATCTTTCTCTCACTTTAGTTCAAAGGGGTCTCAGATGTACCATATATGCAAAGCAATTTGTAAAGCATCTCAGATGGGAAGTCTGGAATGCTTTCCAGATGATAATGTTATTTGTCTGTCCGTCATTCTGTATTCCCTCCTCCTCAAAATAAACTTACATATTCTTATGAATATCTAGGCAGTTTCAGGCCTGTGTGCATTTAGATATTTTGTGTGTGTGTGAAAAGGTACAGCTTATATCCTGATTATATTTAGACACTGATCTCTGAATTAAGTTAAATATGAATTTCATATATGGTACTCACTATGTGATAGTCAATAACTGAACAAAATGTATATGGATCTAAGGTGACTTTGGCCTACTTCACCCAAGACTAGCTCAGTCTGATAAATCAGTGGCTCCCTCCAAACCAGAATATGTAACCAGGATCCTGGTTTGAAGGCAGCTTGTAAACAGCAAGTTTCCCTGTCTGTACATCTGAGAAAACTATTGTTTCATCAACCCGGAACATTTGCTGGTGTCTGAGGTGTAAAAGAAGCAGGGAGGCAGTGAGGGAGGGTCACAGCTTGTTCAGTACAAAAATATTTCTAGAAATCTTAGCTTGCTCTCAATAAAATAATTTCAGATTCAGTCACATCTGAACTGGACGATACATGGGAGTGTAGGTGAGTGTGGTGAGTGAGTACAGTTGTATTTTTCCAAGTCACTGATTGGGATTACTGTCATGGTGAGATTTTGGTTAAACCTTTCCAAGAGAGGAGGCAAATGTCACATGTAAAGAGAGGAGGCCTCAGAGCATGGTATGTATTTCCCCCTGTATTTTGGATTACATTTATAATTATATTTGGAACACAACATCTAGAAAACACTTTTCATTCCTTCTATACATTACCATTATTGTTGTGATTCTTCTGATGGTCTTGGTCACTTCCACATAAACCCAACCCAGTTTCTGCTATTACGATATATTGTTGAATAAGCAAACAGTTGTAGTGCTGTATGTTGTCACTAAGCATTTCAAATCGTTAAGTAAGCACCATGTATAAAGAATGGTGAAGTAATATGTTGAGGTCCATTGAAATAGTAGGAGTCTCTCTCAATCTCTCTCTCTCTCAGAAAAAAAACTTTTGTTATATCAGAGTTTCAAAGATGCAAGGACCCTCTTTTTGCCAGCTTTCCTGCTTTTGTTACTTCCTGAATTAATTATGACAGGTTAGCTGATATCCAATAAACAGGCAGCTTTATCATAGATTATAAACAAGGCTTTTAACCATGGCTGCAAAACCGATTATCTTATGCAAAGACATTGGTTTTAAATTTTAGACATTTAATTTAATTATCTTTTCTCAGAAGGATACAAAGAAATGAGAACCCTCATAGAAATAACATATTCAGAAGACATACAGAGGAGCATTTTTGTCACAAACTCACTAATTTTAGCTATAATCACTACCAGTGTTTTTGTTTTACAGACTAGTATGATTTGGCAAAAGAATAAAATTGCTTTTAAAGTACAAAAATAATTATGAACCACTTGAAATATAATGTCTGTGTTTTATTTCTCATCAGAATTCATTAGTGTGTAACATCAATAATTTAGCCCATCATTTGCCAACAGTGACTTGGCTCAGTAGTTCAATCATGTAACCCTGTAAACTCACTTTCCATTAAAATGAATGTTGCTGACAAAGGATAACTAAAGAGATACTTCATTTATTAGCTAAAGAGATACTTCATTTATCAACATTTTTAAATTAGGAGTTTGGGACCAAGACACTTAGCTGGATAACATATTTGAAGGAATCTTTACCATAGGACTAAAGATGTATGTAGATTCATATCATGCTATTCAAAAGGGCAAAGGTCCATTGTGTGCATAACTTAGTTTATAACATACTCTTTCAAAGACATGAATCAAAAACTACCTGCAAACCATCATCTGACCCACCAAAGGAACTGCTAAGTTGTCTTTAGCAAACCCGTGAATCTTGATGGAATTAAGACTGATTTCCTATGACTGTGTTGTCCTGCCTGAATCCATGCTGAAATCAACTCACAAATGCTAAAAGCTACCCCTTGAGTACGATATAATATAATAATAATCTTTATTTACAGTCTTAGACCAAAGCACTACATATGTAATCTAAAATCAGGGGTAATACAAATAATACATATGAGTAGCAAGGTCCAGTCAAAAATTAGTAATCACGACTAGCACACATATGCGGGGGGAAACCTTTACCTTTACCTTTAGGGTGATTAACCTGGGCATTTAGCTTGCTAGCCAGCTTGTAAGGAAGTGGTCCATATTTCACAGATTGGTTTTCTGGGGCTGCTGTGAGATTTTTCTGGTGACTGGCCTAGCACTTGCAAAAGATGCACTTCAACTCAAACTTCAACCATGTTGCTGGGTAAATCATTCTTTAACCAGACATCTCTCATAGCAAAAAGGTTAAATGTAAACAAATGATATTTCCATTTCTAAACAGTAGTCTGAAGCATTAATTTATAAATTATTGTAATTGATCATGAGTAAGGCCTGCCATAGTAATGGTTATTTTCATCCACTTTGAACCAAAGCTTCATGATTTACTGTTGCCTTATCAAGTGGGATCTTCAGTGCCAGCAATGGGGATCATGAATCAAAGTGTTCAGACTATGGGAGGATATTGTTACAGTAGAAGTACAGGCACTCCTCACTTAACAACTACTAGATGATTAAGTGAATTGGTTGTTTAGTGAGGAGTTTAATGCGGATTTCTTGTGGTGTTTTGAGGCTTCCCTCCATGCAGGCAGGCCTGTGTGTGTGGGGGGGGGGGTAATCTGGAAGACCATGGGTGAAGCAGAACAAAAAGGATGGGAATATAGAGATGGAGGTGTCCAATGCTCTGCTCTGCTCAGGTCATTTTCTTCAGTAGTGGAGGCAGGAAACATCATGATGCTCACAGAAACATCTCTCCCTTGGGAGGAGGAAGGCAGGGAGGATGCTGCAGCCCTGCTTCTTCCCCTCTGAACTGCTGACAAGGTAGGTGCAGGCAAACAGAAGAAGGCTGAACACTTTGGACCAGGTCCTGTGAGCTAGTGTTCTGCTTAAGTGTTCTGCTTCTGCTTATATACCGCCCCATACCACTTTAAGTAGTCTCTGGGCGGTTTACAATTTTAATTACAGTGTGCAGGCTACACATTGCCCCCCCCCCAGCAAGCTGGGTACTCATTTTACCGACCTCGGAAGGATGGAAGGCTGAGTGAACCTTGAGCCTGCTACCTGGGATTGAACCCCAGGTCGTGAGCACAGTTTTACCTGCAGTACAGGCATTTAACCACTGCGCCACGAGAACGAAAGACCCCGCCTGAGGTAGCAAATACGTGGCAGTGGCAGTTGCAGCTTTAGGTTAATGGGGGCAGAGGGTATTGTTAGGTAAAGAGAAGATATAATGCCTTGACAGACACCATCAAGCTGCCTGGTTCGCCCATCATGTCTCCACTATATTGCTAAGTAGACTGAGAGAGAATCTGCACTTTCAAGGTGCCACTATGTGTGGAGGAACCTTGGAAAAATCTGTGTTCTTGCTCATATGTAAAGCTACATGAGAGCAAAATCTTTCCTTCAGACTCTTCTGTTATTGGATAAAGAAAGCCATGACAGGTGGGGGGCTGTGGGGAAGAAGCTAGCCATTGCTTTCTAAGCATGTTGAGTAAGTTAAATTTATGAATGCCCCAAAGGGTAGTGTATTTCTATTCAGCTATTTTCCCAGTTACATACAATGATGTTGATGCAGACTACGTTTGACTACTTAGCGTTAAAAATGACAAGATAGTGTCATTTCTCCACACTGTCTTCTGCAGCCTGAAACTTGGATAAAAAGAGTCATCTTATATACATAGAGCAAACACTCTCCTTAAATAATATTTATTTTTATTTATATATTTTGAATATTTTTATATTCAAAATCTATAAATATTTTATATAATAATAATATAATATATTTTATATATAATATAATAATATTTTTATATTATATATTTTGAATATTTTTATTTCTCCTTGGAAAAGGAGAAATAAATAAATGCTGTAAAATAAATTATTCAGTTAATTACTTTTTGCTTACTTATACCAGACACCTACATTAAATTAATAATAATCTTAGAACTACAGAGCTGAAAGGGACCCTTTGGATCATCAAGTTCAGTCACAGTCAGGAAGTCACAATTGGGAATTGTTTTCAAGTTCCTATGTACCATTTTAAGTGCCCTGTCATGAATACAGTGATAGCAGCTAAAATGGGGATGGGGGGTGGCAAGGCCATTTAAGCATAATTATGCACCCTGAGTGTTGGGAAATCTTTATGTTGCAGAGGTGAGCGGGCTAGGTGAGTGAAATTTAAAGCAGTGTGACTTGGAGGAGTGGTGTACCATATTACCATGTATTTTAAAATATTCAACGTTTTAATTCTAAAACAAGTTTTAGATTTGAAAAATTGAAGTTGTTCCTCCTCCCCCTCCTCCCCCTCCCCCCCTCCTTCTTCTATATGGGGTGAACCAGTGTTTTAAGTGAAGCAGTAGACTAACAAGCTCCACCCTGACAATATTCCTAATTTTCTATAGTCTACATTTCATACCAAATTTTTACCAAAGGACATAAATTCACCCAAATAGCTTGCCTATGACTTTGCTCATGCTATTTCAGGCATGACCATTTGTTTTAGTGTACTCAAACAGATTTTGTTATTTTTCCTAGTAATGTACCAAGAATGCTTGAACCATTTACTCAGAATTTACTTGGAATTCAATACACATTTTCTATAGTTCTAATAACAATAACAAGTTAAATTTATGTTAAAAACTCAAGAAGGCCAGCACACAGTCAGCATTAGCATATGTCAAATTCTAAAAGCATCTAAACAGGAAAAAATGGATTCTATCCTCATCTACAAATCTGGTTTTTACATATTTATATTTTAACAACTAGAGATTTAAGGAACCAAACATATTTATTTATTTATTTATTTGTCTCATTTCTAAACCACCCCATTTCCAATATGGAACTCTGGGCAGTGTACATGGTAAAAACAGATAAAACAATAGATAAAAACAATAGATAAAAACAATAGGTCAGGATGGAACAATGGGCGGTAAGCAGATAACTACAACAACCAGCAAGCAACCAAAAGAAAAAGAATTTTTTTTAGGGTAGGTTGCCATATGCCTCCCTGAATAGAAAGGAAGATTAATTATAAATAAATTATCACAGATCATATACTAGAGATTATATTTTGCTATCACTCATGCTAACATAAACACAATTTAGGCCAGCATCTTTTAGTGGAGTTAGTTCACCTGCCAGGACAAATGGTAAAAAAAATCAAGTGGAGAGTATTCATATTTGCATCAGTCCTTAAGAGTACAGTGGTACCTTGTATAAAGGAATTAATTTGTTCCAAATGAAATTCTGTTAAGCAAATTTTCCTTTATACAAATTTCCCATAGGAATGCATTGAAAACGGATTAATCTCTAATCACAACCTTTTTATGTTGTACGGATTTGCCCCATAGACGATTATGTTAAGCAAATTTCCCCTACCTCCTGAATGTTTTATGCTGTACAGATTTTATGTTATACAAACTGTTTGTTATACGAGGGTCCACTGTAATGTCAGTTGAAGTAGGCTCATAAAAATCAAGTTGAGGCTAGGATCAGAATTATACCCTATGTCAGTGATGGCGAACCTTTTAGAGACTGAGTGCCCAAACTGCAATTCAAAACCCACTTTTTTTTTTTTGCAAAGTGCCAGTACAGTAATTAAACCTGTATACAGGTGGCTATGAAGGGGTGATGCCAGGTGCCCACAGAAAGGGCTTCGAGTGCCACCTTTGACACCCGTGCCATAGGTTCGGCATCACTGCCCTATGTGGACTTCCCACATGGAGAAAAAGTCATTTTCTGTGAATCTTCTTCATACATTCCCAATTTCTCCAATATCCAGAACACCCTCAGAGAAGGTGGTAATTTCCCAGTAGATTTGTTTGCTTCAGTGACATCTCTCTCTCTTAACAGCCATTTAGTCCAGAAACCATCACTTTGGGTATAACACTGAATGACTTTGTGTCTCTTCATGCATTGCATTTATAGAAGCCGTTGGGTGCAAAACTAATCAGCCAGCTAGATCTGGAGCCTTTTTTTAAAATCTTCCATAATATGTAAATTATGGTTAATCTATGCACTGCTCATTTTTTAAAATGGGTTGTCTCCCACTTTTCTCAAAATGAGTCCTCCAGTCTAGTTCCCCTCTCAAATCAACCACTTCAGCTTGTCAAAACCAGCCATTTTGAAGTCAAATACCTTAGCTGTAGCCCTTGTTCCAACAGCCCATTCAATTAAATCCATCTGGACTTACTCATGAGTGTTTGGTCCAAG